>OY735209.1:27839220-28049220 GCA_963457665.1 Thysanoteuthis rhombus | reverse complement strand
AAGAGATTTTTTTTCTGAAAACTAACAAATTTCCAGATGGCTCAAAAGACTAATGGATCATGAGAACCTAAAATTGGAAGAAAACAATTTTATTCTCGGAGAAATGCATTGCAACCCAAACCATATCTTGACTTTGTTATCGAAATCAGTCGGCCCCAAACAAATTTATTTCAGATGAATTAAAAATTACAGGTCTGGTTAATCTCTCAACAGAAACCGTCAACTGACCAATGTCTTTTGACAGCATTCTATCAAAACATGATCTATCAAAACATCGGAAAAAGGAATGATCAATAAAAAGTTACAGTCCTCTTCTTCTTTTGTTGGGCAGTAATCATAGGAAAAGTCAGAATTTTCAAAAAAAAGTGTGAATGCTGAATGTCATACACTAAAGGATTAATTTAGCATAAACTCTGATTGTAGCTTGAAGCCTCCCCCTTGAAAACTTATGTAGGGGGGAATTTGAAGAAAAAAACCCAAAAAAACTTTTTTTTTCCTAGACTTAAGGAGTAAATGTTTAAAATGTATAAATTTTCAGCATTCTAGTTTCGTTGGTACAGCCTGTAAGTGTGATACGTAACCAGCCATACCAGCTCAAAAACTGAAGAAACCCATGTTGACAATTTTGGTCGACAGTTTTGTAATATTGGAATAAAAAATGAATTTATTGCTATAAATGTAAATTGTACCATTTCTTATACTCTTTGCTTAATCTTATGAGCCAGCTATTGATATCTAAAAGGCCCTGTCCGAAAGAGATCACAACAAGCGACTTCCTCCTTATTTTGAAAATCAGAGTTTGCAGTAGGAAAAGAGAAAATTTTGAAGATGAATTGAAATGATAATTTGAGGACGGGTAGCATTAATATAATTTCATGTTCATCTGGGATTTGAACAATCGTTCTTGTAGCCTCCAGCCCGAGACTCTACGTACTGGACACATTATTTGGTGCTACCATAGTGTTCAGTCTACCAAGCCCTATCAGTGGTCCCGGATAATCACTTCTTGGCTTTTTGGTCCACTTCATTCATGCCGGCACAGAAGGCAGACTGATCATGGTGACCGTACTTTCCAAATTTATATGCACCAAAAAACCTGGCTGTGCAATGCTTTAAGCCTTCAGCAACTAACGGACTTCAAGTGACCAGTGTTAATAGGCAATTTGAACGTCACCCTTGACCCCAAGATGGGTGGGTGTTGAGAAGCTAATGAGGACGA
This sequence comes from Thysanoteuthis rhombus, assembly GCA_963457665.1. Classification (NCBI taxonomy): domain Eukaryota; kingdom Metazoa; phylum Mollusca; class Cephalopoda; order Oegopsida; family Thysanoteuthidae; genus Thysanoteuthis; species Thysanoteuthis major. The sequence goes on along the minus strand of OY735209.1, from coordinate 28,048,001 downwards.
GGGCAACCCGGCAGATTCCATCTGGATTAATCTGATTATCAATAATTATGGACTGATTCACTGATATTGCTTTGATATTCTGAGGCCAGAAATGTCGACGTGGGCTCTTAATTACCCTTCTTTTCTGAGAGCTGGGCTACATAGATAGAATATTAGTTAGGAGAGTCAATATAGATTTCTTAGCTTGTTCCACAAGTACAACTATTCAGACCACAAATTGGTAGCAGCCCAAGAGAGATTAGGGAATAGACCCAGGCTGGTCAGTCACTGAAAATTGACTGTATCTCAGCTGGATAAGAGAAATTTCTAGGATCGGCTAGAAAGATTAATCAAGCGGGGAAATAGAGGAGGCCCAAGTGGGCAATAAGTGGTGAGCCAGTCGTAAGGATGAGATAGTATCATTTGCTGCCAGATATGCACAACGACATGTCCTAGTCAAGGTTGAAAATAGCAGCAACATTTGGAGAGAAGCTTTCCCAGGCCGTGACTGAGAGGGACTTCCTAACCATAGAGCTAGCTATGGTCAGATTGGGACATCTGGGACTGATTTCGACAGCATTTTCAGGATCCTTTCATCACTGCCCCTAGCCTGAGTAAACTGTAACTAATTAGGCAACTTCTCCCACCTGGAGGCAAAAGAATCGGCTAATGGCAAAGGACTGATTATAGAAGACGAAGTCCAGGAGACGCTGAAACAGCCATATAACACCAGGACTGAACAGACTAACCTTCAAACTATACTTGAGGCAGTTGCACCTGCAGGTCTCCCATCTTAACATCCTGCTTCAACAACTGGTTTAATCAGGGAAGCATCTCTAGGAAGATAACCACGGTAGTGATTACGTTGTTGAAAAAAGAAAAACAGGGTGGGAAGGAGATACATAATTTCAGGCAAAAAGCTCTGCTAAACCTTGAGTTGAAGATTTTGAAACCAGTTTACAAGCTGGCTGTAAATGAGGCCTTCTCTACCCTCACTGACTACCTTTGCAGGCCTGAAGATGGGGAAACTGTTCTAGAGCAAATGCTGTAAGGCCACAGATAGTAGTCCCGCATGACCTTGTAAGACACAGTGTCGAGAGTTAGTATGGGTGTACTTCCAATATACTTCTCATGAAGCATGGCCTGTTGACAGAAGGACTCTGATTTATCTTGTATTGGGTGCCAGGTATGGATTCCCTTTTATGGCATACTCTTCAAGATGGGCGAGGTAGACCTACCCAATTGTATGCTGTGCAATAGTGGAATGGACGAAATGGCCATGCATGCTTACACCAACGGCAAAGAGCTCCACCCACTCTTAGGGGTTAGGGGCCTGCATGGAGCCCAGAGGTCCCTATCCCTAGATACTGCGTACATCTGTGACAACATGTAATGTTCATGATTACCAACAAAACAAATAGTCTTTCTCATGCTTTGAGCCGTGGCTAGGATGGTGGTCTGGTTGACAAGAATAAAGAAAATACATAAGGACAAATCTTTTTCTCATAAACAATTGGTGTGATACTTTAAACATCAGCTTAGAGTGAAAATTAGGTACAGAATAAAAAGACTGGACCTCATATGCACCAGCGGAAGATGAATGAAAACAATAAGCTTGGTGCATATAAGAGGGTCAAGAATCAATTGGTATTTCTAGTGGCCTTGTGTCAGGAGGAGTTGGAGTCCATTTCAAGACCCTTACCTGGTTAGCTTAGACAAGGATGTATTTTAGCTAGGTGAATGAATGAAGCTCCCAAACCCTCAAAGTCAAATTTCACCTACCTCCTTACTAACAGGCTGCCACAAAAAAAATTTGGGGCTGTCTTGCCCTCCAGAAGTCAGTTAATCCCCACCATCACATTGTACACATCTCATCCTTATCTATTTGAAGTGAGAGAAAGCAGGGCTCCTTGTTCATGAAGTAGGGACTCTCTAAACCCACAAGAAGATTTTTGAAATTCAACTAATTTCAGAGATGTTTTGAAGCTATATGAGACAAATATTTTGCCATATATTGGCTAATTTTTCTTATCATAGAGGATTTTAGTTGCATATAGAGAGTGAGAGAAGACCATTCCTACTCTCAAAAAAGTAAGCGTTCTCACAGCACTACACAACCAGGAATAACTATTTATATATTATATAAAACCAGCAAAATGACTAAAACTGCAATCTTTCGGAGACCTTTCCCCAAGGCCAATGATCTAACCACTGAACTCTCTCTTACACAGCACTCCCCTTTGCTGAGAGTAATTTCCTCACTCCTCATTTTGTTGATAGCCATTCTCCCTATGTGGGTCAATTTTTTATGCTTGCTTGCAGTCCAAACCAAAAGCAACCAGTCCAGGCTGTCTATGTTATTGAAATCAATAACAGAAGTCGTTACAACTTAAATTGTAGTCAGCCAGACAATTGGGAAGGAATAAAAATGAGTTTTTAGCTAATAAAGCTGTACAGTTTCACCTGCTTGAAAAAAAAAAAATGAAGCTTGGATATGTGCCAAAATTTTTATTAGGAAGGACGAGATTTTCAAATCTATAGCCGCCATCTTTTATATGGTTACTTTTCATTTTTATATTCACCTCTGTCAATGGAGTATTCATCCATGTCTGTCTGTTCGTCTGTTTGCCCTCACAATATCTGCAAAGGTTCTCAATGAATTTCAATGAAATTTTGTTAAAGAGCAGGTTTGGGCTATTAGAGAAATGAATTATTTTTTAGAGATATTTTTTCAGTTTTTTCATACATTTACGGATTCATTCATGTTTGTCCCAAGATTATTACTTAGTATTCTTCAAGACCACAATTTGGCAACTCTGATACTTAACAAAGTGCTTTGGTTTCAAAAAGGAAAATTTGGAGCTGAAGGAAAATTCACAAAAAATGATAATCCCTTGTACATAAATGATTTGAGAAGACATACCTACATTTTGTGTTATAGGTATACAAATATACTCAAATATTTTGTATGCAAGAGAGCAAGTTAAGTATTGTGGTCCCCAAAAAAAGAAGTGTGGTCTATCCTACAGAGCTAATAGTATTTCTTTATTTTTGCATTTCATACTCCAATGAGTGTGATCCTGACTTACCTAACCCTACCCCTAAGCCTGACCGGTACAACAGGAATGTCAGCAATGTTTGGACCATATACTGCTGCACATTTCTCAATGGTGTGTTGTACTTTGCATTGCATTTTTTTTAACAAATAATTACCCCTTGGAATTCATTTGCAGCACTTTGTAACATGGTAGATTAAGTTCTTTGGAATTATTACTGACTCCATTGATACTACTTGAAACTTAACCCCACCACATTAACATTTGATACTAACTTCAATTACTCAGGTATGGAAGGAATGTAACAATATCAATATAGAATAGAATTAGAAAATAGTAGTGTGCAGTAATAAAAATGCAGGTACAGTTTAACTTCAGAGTTATTAATTAGAAGGTGCGCAAGATTATATCGATACAATTAATTGTAAAATATTGATATGTAGAGTTCTTTACAGTTCTATTCAGAAGAATGTTTGTTCATTGTTGAATATTAGAAACTTGACTGTTCAAAGTTCAATGAAAAAGAGTATTGTAGTTTGTATTCATTGCGCCTCTGGCAGCCTTCGTTTCTGTCAATCAGAATGTCAAGAACTTGGCAAAGTTGACTGCGCACATTGTTATTTATCGAACATCGGTCAAAGATAACAATCAAAATAATAATCTTAATTTTTTGCCATGTGTAGGGTTTGCTGTTTTAACAACCACTTTAGTTCAGGGAAAGGAATTCATTTATCTCCAGATAAATACTATTTCACCTTTGCCTGAAATGTTTCCCTAAACTGGCCGATTTTTGTATATTGTTTAGAATGCAGTTTTTGGGGGGTTGGGGGATGGGTAACTCTACAAAAGAATTTTCACTGTGGTCTGAGTAGACTTGCTGGCAACAGAATATTCGGTTATATTGACGCTTGAATTTTTGCAGGTTGATAATGAAAATATGCCTACTTTTATTGTCTTGTTTTGTTTTTAATTAAGGACCAAAGTAATCTGTTCTTGGTCCATTGCAATCTTCAAAGGTTATAAAAGTAAATTGATAGTTACTGCCTGTAATTATGGATAATGTAGCAATACTACTATCTCAGTAGAGGGGACCTCAACATCTTCTTAAAGACCACACTAGTCGAGTTGTACCAATGTGCCAAAAGTGAAGTTTATTTCTCCAGGAAACTGGGATGTAGAAGAGAGAGGAAGAGGGTGTGCACTGCCTCTATAATGGCTTGGTGCAAAACAAAAGCTGAACACTATTTTTGTTTTTCGCCTATTTGTATCAAAATGCAAAAAAAATGGCATTAAGAAGAATAACTTTCAACAAATGGAAACTACCTGTTTAAATTCTACTAGATGAGTGTTTTTTAAAACCTTGTTTCTGTGGAAGAGTCCATAGTTCAAAATGGTGGGTGAGAGATATTTTTATCTGCATTAGAATTTTTTTCATGTCCCAAAGTCAAGCTATATCATTTTTTAGTTGAAAAATATGAAAAAATTTCCGGACACAGATCCTGTCACTTGAAAAATAGACAAAATAATTTAAAGTAATCTTTTTGAGCTTTAAATCCATAAGACCCTTGTTTCCTCAGGAAATTTGTACGTTTTGATAAAAGTCAATTTTTTCAGGCCTTGGGAGGAGGGTTCTATTCACAATGTAACTATAATCCTAAACTAGACCCTTACTTTCCGCCATTGATACATAAGTATAACTTCGATGATTCATCTTCCTCTTGTTTTAATTCTGGGGATTCGCCATTGAATGTATTTTATGTCAAACCATTTAAGCTTTACTTTTGCATGAACAACGGAAAGTAAGGGTCTGGTGTAGCATTATAGTTACATGGTAAATAGAACCCTCCTTCTAAAATTTAATAATCAGCTTTTTTCAAAACTGACGAATTCCCTGAAAAAACAAAGGTCTTATAGATTGAAAGCAGAAAAAGTTATTTGTAAAGTAATTTTTTTTCTATTTTTAACGGGTAGGGCCCATCTCAATCAGTGGGGTCCATTTCATGGAAATCAAGAGAAGACAGATGCAAAACCGACGTGCAAAAAATTTCCCTTCATAGACATCATGTGCATAAGCACATGTACAGTTGAAATGAAACGACAAATTAGTAAATATGCATGCTCACAGAGATATACTTAATGACGACTGAGTAACACTCTGGGAGAGTATCTCTCCACACATTAAGGCGGTGCAGCTGGTTTTTGAGATATTCAAAATGGCTGGATACTTTTCAGACAGAACTTACAGTTATTCAACTACCTCCACACAAGGGCAGAAAATGGGATGCAAGGTTGGTTTGGTGTAGGGATCCATACGCGTATGTGTGGGCAAGAGCAATAATCGCCGGGTCCTCACAAAGGTGTCAGACTGACTGACCCTCCCTTTGTAGTGCAATGGAAGGGGGCACTGCTTCAGGACTGGACATCATGTACTTCTTTGTGGCTGAATGACGAATCAGCAGCAGTATGCAGTATTAACTCTTCTGACTAAATCGGAACTTAGTTTCTTGTGGATTTTTTTCGCTTTTGAGAAAAAAGTAACTTTTATAAACGAAACTAGTGAATCGGCTCTGAAGTGGGTGATCGATTTACCATCTGCGTACAACGTAAAACTGGACCCTTACTTTGTGTCAGTCTTTGCAATACCTGATATTCAATTTACAATGTAAATATCTGCTACAGTGGACACATCTGTGTCCGCCTACGCAAACACGTCCACCTATTTTAGTAGTATATTGTTTATGGTAAATCGAATCCACCTCCCCTACTTTAGAGCCAATATGGCGGGGTATACTTGAGTGTGTGCGTCTTACTGGTCAGCAACAGTTTTCATGCATTGTACATTATTTTTCCATGTTTTTATTTTCTTTCACTTTCTTGATTTTTAAGGGAAAGGATTGCTCAAAGCAGTAATAGAGAATAGGCAGAATTTGGTAACGAGATTCATTTTGCTACGTGTGGTGACTCTCAAGTAAAAGTACATAACTGCGTTCCATGATGAGTAAAATGAGATTTTATAGTTTCCATCAGGGAGTATGCCCGGGCCCAACAAATTAAAATGACTTTTTTTTTTCAAAAACACGATGCAAAAAAAATTATGCGAAACCTATGACTGACCAACCAGATACAACTGCTAAAATAAATAGGCGGCCATGTTTGCGTAGGCGGACACAAAGTATGTGTCCACTTTAGCAGATATTTACATTGTTAATTGAACATCGGATGCTGCAAAGACGGACACAAAGTTAGGGTCCAGTTTTACATCATACAGACACTGCGAATCGATCACCCACTTTTAAGCCAATTCACCAGATTCTGTTATAAAAGTTACTTTTTCTCAAAAACAAAAAACATCTAGAAAAAAATGAGGTCAGATTCAATCGAAGCAGTTCATACTACATAAGAAATATATTTTTCAATATTTTTTTCGTTATTTTATAAAACATTAAATATTAAATTGGATGATATTGCTGTCAATTTTTTCTCATATATATAAAAAAAAATTATGATAATAAAAAATCTCTTGAACACACCGAGGCTTAAGGCATCTTTCAGGGTCCTAAAATTATAATGAGAACAACAACAACAACAAAAAAAAACGATGGTAAAAATTCATTAGAGCAAATATACGGAAAAAAATTATGGAATTTTTTTTTTCCTATAATATTTATATCGCAAATTGAACAACGGGTGTTGCAAAGACGGATACAAATTCAGGGTCCAGTTCCAGGTTATAAGTACACTATAAATCAATCACCCACTTTAAAGCCAATTTCACTCGTTTATTCTATAGGTTACTTTTTTCACAAAAACGATTTTTTTTACAAAATTAAATAAAGGTCAGATTCAGTCAAAACAATTTATATTATAGAGGGAAAATATTTTTTTTCATAATTTTTCACGTACTTTTGTCAAACGGATCTCAACCACTACCGAAGCTGATCAAGACAAAAGCTCTTTTTTATGACGCTTCATATTACAAACACGCGCAATTTTTAACTTGTATAACATTAACCCTTTTATTTTGATTATTCATTCATTGGGGTGGTGCATAACAATCACTTCAGAACCAGCTGTCTAGCAGGAGTCAGAACTAAGCTCTAAAAATGGGTTTTATGTAACTGCTTTATCGTAAAACACACTGTGGATAAGCACCAAGCAGGCTTATGAAATTCAATAGCTATCGACAGGGGAGGGGGCTCACTGATTGTTTGGTTTTTGTAGGGGGGGCATACATTTTTAATAATTGGCAGCATGTTATTTTAGGGGGTTGGATTGAGGGCATTCTCATCTTTGTCTTCGATCACTGACTTGTAATAATTGTTCGGTGTTATGGAAAGGTTGAATAAGACCTAAAATTGCAAACTAAAAATAAAAATTATCAAACAAAGCAAAATGTGTAAATCTCAAATTAATTGAATGAATTTAAGGCACAACTTAGTGATGGTGGTCCCGTTCGGAATTCAGCAGACGTCACACAGATATATGATCCGTTTTTCCTTCTTTATTTTATATACGGAAATTCTTTTTACACAAAAGACCAATATTTGAGAAGCAAAGCAAAATAATTTAACCAACGATTTAATTTCTTTAAATTCAAAACAATAGTAATGTAATGTATGTATCTATTATTTACAGCTATTTATTTATGTAACCCTGCATAGTTATATCGAGAGGATAGCCAAACCAAAAACGAAAACCATAGTCAAAGAGAATTCCATTCGGGACCACCATCACTAAGTTGAGCCGAATTAAAAAATATAAATTTAATAAAAATACTTACAATTGATGTCACAGCCACAGAGTACAAATCAAATGACCAGTCATTTTTTATGTGAAAATTAATGGTATTATTAGCATTTTTTGGTGGTCATTTTCATTAACTTTGTTTTTGTGTTTCATTGTTCTACTCATTATTATACCGAGAAACACTACGAAATACTTTAATATTATCAAAGGGTGACGATGTCCATTTCATTCATTAATCGTTGTTGTTGCTAATATCTCCAACCGAGAAAAAAACAAGCTTTCATTGTTTTTGACGAACCTATTCAATAACCGCCCAAAACTGCTAACACTCGGTCCTTGTCGATGTTGATGAAGAAGATATGAAAACATCATTTTCATTCTAATTTTTTTGCTTTGTTTTGCTTTTTTTTTCCTTCGTTTTCTTTCTTTTCTTTTTTTTTTCGCTCAATAATTAAGAGAAAACAACCTTGCTCCTCCAGAAGTCAATAGCACTGAACGAGGAGGAGGGGGGGGAGAAGCTCCTGTGACATCATTCCTTCTTCCACGTCGGGTCGACGACGGTTGCATTAACATTCATTCATTACCCACTACTCTTGTTGTTGTTGCCGTCATCGTGGTCGCAGTGAAAGATCCAAACCCCTTTCTTTCTTTCTTTCTTTCTTTCTTTCTTTCTTTCCTTCTTGTCGCTCTCACTCACTCATTTATTCATTCATTCATTCATTCATTCATTAACCGGAGGCGAACGTTCCTTAAAATGAATGAGACTGTCGGGCAAAGAAGAAAAGTAATGTAGCAGTCAACAACAATAACAACAACAACAACAACAACAACAACGACGACGACCAACCCCTCGGCCAGTGTCGGTCAGTCTGCCAGTCGTCAGTTGAAGAGAGAGAAAAGAAAAGAGAAAGAGAAACGAAATGCTAGCGAGTAAAGGGAAATCACTCACTCTACTTTCACTTTCAGTGTCCAGAGCGTAGTGGTTCCCGAACTTTATTTTATGACGGCGCACTAAGAAATATATCCGGCTTCCACGTCACAATAACTCTTTATTCTATTGAAATATGAATACGTTTTACTGCTTGATCACTAACCTGTCCCCACATAGCAGTAGAATTTCGCTTAGTAATGAAATAGTCTCTTGTCTGTTAAAATGTTGCGTGAAAACATTTCAGTGGTCGATGAACGATACCTATACATCGACATACTGAATCGTACTCATTAACCCTTTTCCCTTTCATCTATTGCTAATAAGGATTAGATCTCACAAAATTTAGTAATAAAATTGCTATACTGGTAACACTGTGGCGAAAGCGGGACTGAATCAATACCCGTACCATACTGAACACGTTAAAGGCTCGAATGAGATGCATGGTATTGCATTTGTGAGAAGAAAAAATAACTAGACACACTAGGGAAATAGTTTTGACATACTATTATGCAACGGCACACAGATTGAGAACCACTAGTCTAACAAAAAAAAAGTTTTGACAGCGCTACAACTAATCCCATCTTCTCAGCTTATCTGGATTGCTGCGTACTGTTTCATCACATCCTCTTTTAACCTAGTACTTAGTTAACATGTGTGTGTGTGTGTGAGAGAGAGAGAGAGAGAGAAAGAGAGAGAGAGAGATACCGACGCCTACTATTGCCCGATGGTTAGTATCGTCCCTCGCAAATCAATTAGTTAGTTTTGTCAGTTTGGACCCCGCTGGGCGCCTTACTGTGGCTTTCTAATGTGACTAACTTGTTCAAGTTGAAAATTGTGCCCCCACCCCTCAAACCTACCCCCACCCCAAAGTGCAATCCCTCCTACAGAGCTAGTAGTATTGCTTTATTTTGCATCTCATTCTCGAAACCTTGGCGCCATCTCTCTCTGTATCACGTTTGAGGTGGGGTAGGGTCACGGTCACGTCATTCCAATTGGGGGCCGCAGTCATTGGATTATGAGATACGAAAATAAAACAATACTGCAAGCTCTGTAGGAAGAGTTGCACTTCCTTTCAATAGCCACACTGTTTAACTTGTACCGATTGGCGCAGTACAATCTTCTGCCCTCCCCAATTTACCACATGTGCCTATATATCATCCTAAGCTTATTGAGTTCGGTCTCAACGGGTGCTACTCCGAACTAAGGTCTTGCGCTAAACTCAATTTAAACCAGAATGGAAAAAAAATAAAAGCAGATCGATGCTTTTATTACACCCACACGGACACATATAAGTAAAATTCAAAACAATTGTACTTATTTTCCTTGGTCCCTTGAATCAAATTAACATTGATTTATGATTAGACTATGGAAGACGTTTAGGTATCGTATTCCCATACAGAACGCTAAATTGTTATTTTTCGGAACATGATTCCTTCCATCCCATTTTCTCACCACCTCTATTCGCGGATCCAGGGATATAAGGGGTACTGACGCCTTCCTGCTGGGACAAAATACAATTTGATTTCTTTTAAATATTCGATTAAAAAAAAGCAAATAGATAATATCAAGTAACCATGAATTAACCTTAAAAACAAAAAAAAATATATATTTTTTTTTTGTTCATCTATTCTTTATAAAATGTTAATATTGGCTATGTGATAAATATCACACACACCCTCGACGCCCTGGCTGACAAACAAATCAACAAAATTGATTACAACAGCGTTTTACAGAATAATATAGCAAGACCCTTACGCAGGCTGCGACTTCAACGGTTCCTGCCTGGGCTCCACATGTCAAATTACTACATACTTGGCCCGTTTGCGATATGGGAAATAGACTAAGAGAGCAACAAACACACGAAGTGACGTCAGCTTCACTCATTTCACCCTAGGCTATTTTCCCCACAGCTGGGGCTGGATTAGGTGGATTAATGCCTTTCCCAAGGGTATCAGAGCGAAATTAACGCAAACTGTCTCAGTCGGAGTCCACTCTCCGTACCGTTAACTGGTCGGGCACCCCGCTCCTTCTCTTGCGAATACTACAAAGTAAATAATCTCCGATGGAGTATTCTCCCTGGAGACTCCTTGAAATAAAATGGTTACATTGTTGTACTATTCATTAGCCAGAAAATCATTGTTGGAATGTTTGCATTCTAACCACAACCGGCTTAATACCACACTGACCACGGAAAATTGTTGGTATTAGTCCAACATCAAAAGTATAAATAAAGCTTTTGAACTAAAATACAATTATCATTGATCATTATTGATAACTTCTCGTTTTTATTCCTGTATTTTATCTCTTGAGGGTAGAGGAGCGTTAAAAGCATAGAACACAATAATGTCTCCGCAAATGCATGTATCTGTGTGCGTGAGTATGCGCATGCGTGGGTCTTGGTACATGGAGACCAATTCGAACATATATATATATATATATATATATATATGTGTGTGTGTGTGTGTGTGTGTGCGTATATATATATATATATATATATATATATATATATATATATATATATATATATATACAGTTCTTCCTCAGTAATTGTGGGATTCACTCAGAAGTTAAAAAAAGCGGGCTGGTAGCCAATAGTAGATCAGTGGTTCTCAAACTGTGTGCTGCAACACAATACTTCAACTCTCCTACAAGGGCGCCGTATAAATCTTTCCAAATATGTAATTTCGAACGTTGACCGTATCCAGTACGGGTGTTAATATCTGTCTCGCATCCGCCACAGAGTTGCAAATCCAGTGGCTTTATCACTAGATTATGTGGGATCTGGAATCTTTGTAGTAAAAGATGAAAGTCAAAAAGGGATGATGAGATGTATATCAGTATGCTGATACAAAAGTTTCAACCATTATTGACTAGTGAAATGTTTTTGTTTAATTCGTTCCATTGTTACAGTTGGTGTGCCGCTCAAGTCAAATATCTTCCTTTGTATGCCGTCATTCAATGAAATTTGAGAACCACTGCAATAGATCAAAGATTTCGTCCCTACTCTTCGGTTTAAAAGCCATTACTGTTTGTTCATAGTGAGTTCAATCCTCAGTGGGTGTTCCACGCTTATGGCCCTGTGTCAGACAAACATTTTTAGACATCTCGCTGCAAAGCAGTGATACTTACGTGAGTCGTGAGCTTGATCCTCTCTAGTTGATCCACGTCTGTGGCTTTGAGCCAAAGTCAAGCTAAGTCTCGTTATTCGTTAGATTTTAAATGATTATCATGGAACAAAATCAACTGATATTTTTAAAAAATTGATTTTTTAACACGCTAACACAAAGAGGTCTGGTAAAATACGGGAGGCAACATGAAGCAAAGCAAATATACCATTCATTATCAGTAACAATTGCTCTAATCAATGAATAACCCTAGCCTTAAATTCTTCAATCAATCTCTACCAATCTTCGTACAGAATTTTTTTTTTCCAATCATATTCCCTTTGTTTCCCGTTGTTCCTCGTATTTAACCAACAGCAATTGTGCTCAGTATCATGACCGTTCATTTATTTCTCTTCTTTCTTTCTTTTTTTCTAGCTTTCTTCAATTCTTTCGCTTGTGAATTTTTGGTGATTTTTGTCCCTTCCTAATTCGATGGTTTAAAACATTTTCTCTTGATGTAGTTAATAAGAAGAAAAAAACGTTAGTAGACAGAGCCTAGATAGATTAGCACTATTAAGCTCATAATTTGTTCGTTTGTTACTTCTGCCAACGTTTCCGCCCGTCTATCTGCCAATTCGGTATCACTAAAACTTCTCAACAAATTTCAATAGGCTACGGGAGAAGTGATAAGATTTTAAGGCGGATCCAGAACATTGTGTTCTATTAAGAGTTATTTTTTATTCTTCAGAGAAAGAGGTTCGTTAAAATGCTAAATTTGAATTTAAAGGGTTGTAACTCAATATTTCTACATCATCGAAAATCATATTCTCTGACTTCTTTTCTAATATTTTCTTTTTCATTGTTTTGTTTTCTAGTTAATGTACGATTGGATAGGGTTTGGCAGAAGTATGCGTTCTCAGTGAGCTTCAGTCTTTCTTTGTACACAACAGACCATATATAGTCTGCTACTTTCCTCTTTCGTTAACCCTCCCCGTCAAGGAAAAAAAAAACGATACAGTCAATTGGTCTCTCCCACTGTACACACCACTCTTTTAATCGATCGGAGTTTTTTTTATGTTTTTTTTTTTGTTTGTTTTCTTATTTTTTTTATTCTATCGAAATTAAAATCAGTTGAGTAAGTCAAGCCTATCACTTTTGAAAGGTTTAAAAAAAAGGGTATACACGTATTTGGTCACGTGACTTAATCGTTGAAAACCAGACAACAAAACAAATCCGAACCGAGGGAAAAAAAAAACAAAAATCAAAGATAAATAAATACTTGATAACGCTGATTCTTTTTTGAGAGGAAAAAAAAATCTGATTACATGCATATTTTTTAATGGTTTTTCTCTCATCTACTCAAACACTACAACATTGTGAGACATTCATCTTCCTGACAAAAAGGGTTGTTTTTTTTTTTTCGCTATAGGCATACAAATGAAAACTAGGGAGCACCCAGATAGCGCACACTCCCTCCCATTGCTGTACGCTAACTTATAAAATATTTGAAAAAACAAAAAAACAAGGGAGAGACCTTTAAATGTACATATACTGGTCACTTCCCACCATACGTACATTTAACCTTCTTATTAACTGTCTGTTTTAACCTTTTTCCCAAAGAATAATGGAAAAATATCTCTTAAATCATAAACAAAATTGGACGGAGAGATAGACGCGAGTGAATACGTATATCTCTTCCAACTTCGTTCGTTGATAGAAATAAATAAATATATTCGAGGGCACTCAGAGAGTGCTTTCTACCGCCAAAGCTATTTTCAAGGGGAGGTTACTGCATGATTCTGCCCCAGAATTCAATCATTCCTTCCGTGTCCAATAGCCCACGCTTCCACAAAATTTGATTGAAATTCATTGAGAACTTTTGGAGATATCGCATGGACAGAAAGACGGAAAGACATGGGTTAATAAATATATATTTCTCCAATTTCGCTTCAACTACAAAGCTCTTGGAGAGTGCATACCTGTGTCAACGCCATTGTCACTCAATGAAAGAGTTAAAAATAAAAAGAAGACGTAACTGTGCATGAATCTGCCTGAAGACTTGATGATTTTTTTCGAAGCCCATTGTTTATCTTTCCCGCGAAAAAATTAATTGAAATTCACTCAGAACTGTTGGAGATAGTGTGGACACTCACAGACTGATGGAAAAATGGACGTAAAAGTATTTTGTAATACAGATACCTCTCCAACTTCGTTGGCAGCGATAAATAAAAAATCATAATCCTCTCTTTTTGCAATCAGTCAGTCTTCTCTTGTTTAATGTATCGTTTTTTTCTTGCATACACACCCAAATACACATCTGCTCTCTCTCTCTCTCTCTCTCTCTCTATATATATATATATATATATATATATATATATATATATATATATATCAATCTACCTATCGATCTATCTCTCTTTCTCTCTCTCTCTTTCTTCCATAACAGAGTTGGGTTACATTAATTAGGTATTATTCTATCTGACTCCATTACATACCCTTTAATTTGATCAACCCCGTTTGCATTTGATATCAACTTATTACTAAGTTTTGATTAGAAACGGAACGATATAGTAATGACTAATAGCCATCTTTATCAGATTTCCCATTTACCGTAACTAGTAGTTGTATTATTGATATTAAGCGATGTCGTGTTATTACTGCTAGCTACCACTAATGCTGGAGATGAAAAAAGGATAAGGGTTTATATGCGTACCAAGAAGGATTATCGTTTCTTTCTTTCTCAAAAGTCGTCGTCATATGAGATAGAAACGAATACGTAGAACAGTGAATGCAAATTGTAATGCATTGGAAAATATGCAGATAAAAATGTGTACACAAAAACAAGATCAAAAACAAACATTTGATACAACAACAAATGTATATATGATAGCAGTACTCATTGTAGGAGAGAATGTGCATGAATGGCAGAGTACAAGCCTGTGATCCAACAAACAAGGGTCAGACTTTTACCAGCTGTTTCCGCTTCCAGAGTAAATTCTTGGCTTTTTACTCTTACGTTCCAACGCCAGTCTTCCGTCTCAGTAAGTCAAGCCGTAAAGGGTTCGTTCAGCAACTCATTTTGTCTGCCCTCGATGGTCAAAACTTGGCCTCTTTTATGAGGGTTGACCAACCCTCAGAATGGGGTCGGCGACGTATGGGGGGTGAGAACAATTTCTTAGAGACCTGAATTAATCATTCCTCTCGGGGGTCGACATCCTCTAAAATTGGGGGACTTAAACTAACATCCTTTACTTTTTTTTCGGGCCTCTCTTAGACAGGACCATACATCTTTTTTTTTTAACATTGATATGAAGAGGTTCATGACCTTAGGATAATTAATTCCAGAAAGTATGCTATGATATTTTCCAAAAGGAAATTCTGATAAAGATCAATAGAATCTATCACTGTTTTCCAGAGCTAGTAGAACAAATATTCCCAGCTCCTGGCTTTTCAAAAGTTCTCTTCAACTCGATGAGGGCGCTTTGAATGAACCCCAAAATAGAAACCCAATTCTCTTTCTTCAGTTATTTTTTTTATTATCCTTATTTCACTTATTTTGTATAATTCTAGCTTATTTCATAAGTGAACTCATACTCTTTCTTATTGGTATGTCCCGTTTACAACAATATGATGATTAGTTTATTTTAATTTCCGTATTCGATATAAAATAAAGCAACAGATTTTTAAACGTAATATTTTATCATTCTTGACTACTTTTTGCCTTCATCTTATTTCTAGTCGTTTTTTTTCCTAAACAATGTAGAGTTATAGTCCAAGTTGAGTTGTGATGAAATAAAAAAAAAAACAACCAAAAGGAAAATTAAAATAAAGGTAAAAAGTAGACAGACTTGAAAGATATTTTCCACGGTGTAAGAGACGATCTATTTCGGTAACATTGTTAAAGATAGATGTATCCAAAATTCATCATCAGTCTTTCAGCGTCCGTCGTTGGACATAGACCTTCCCAGGATTTGCCACACTTCTCTATCATGGGCGTCACGGAGCCAGTACTTCCTGAACTTGTCTAGCTCGTCTCTCCATCTAACATTTTGCCGGCCTCGGTTGCGCATGTGGTCTCGGGGAATCCATGTTGTGAGTCGTGATGTCCATCGATTGTCAGCCATTCTTGCAACATGGCCAGCCCACCGCCATTTGAGATTTTTTATGGATTCTATGATGTCTCTAACTCTCGTCTGAGCTCTGAAATAAAATGTAATTGTAAATAGCTTACTGTGAACAAAGGATGAAATGATAAAAAATGTTGTCAGCCAACTTCCGGAGGAAAAAACGCCATGCTGTTCTACCGAATTTATTTTCAAGTTTACGTCTGAAATAGATTGAAAGTCACCTACAAATATGTAGATTTGCCTGATATATGTCCAAAATCTAACAAGAATATTACATATTAGCATTGTACTTGTCAAAAATGAGGGGATTATTCAAGTATGGCTCGGCACTTTTGTCGAAGATCAGAGCATCTGTGTGTGCTTCCAAGGATCAAAGTGTCGTTCCCGCCCCTCTGCCTAGAATCAGAGTGTTGCATATGTGCACTCATTGACATGTCATATTCCTCCATTGCCATCTTTATAGACCCTCCCGTGAAGGAGGCATTAAAGATAAAAAAATCAAACTCTGTGGCAGAAAGCTAACAGAGGAGTCTAGAGAAAACACGAAAAAAAAAAAAATGCAAAGAAAACTTAACCCCCCCGCCCCCAAAGAGAGAATAATCCGACTCTGAATAGGAATAAGAATACTGCTTTGAGTTCCTGGTAAGCTACTCAAAATCCTGATAAGTGTGGCTGCAGTGCTGGATGAACAAGTTCTTGGCACATAAAGATTGCACAGCTGGAGGTGACTTTTACACATGTCAAAACCGTGATTCTGAATGAATTAATGATTTTTCTGGCAGGGGGAGTTAATGGAATTGCTTCGATTGAGCTGGTAGAATTGTTTCAGGGTGCCAGAAAAATTGTAGAAAGGTTTCAAAAGTTTATTAGCTTTGTCATTTTGGGATGTCTGTGCTCCTTTCAGGAAAGCCACTTCACATGCACTGGAATGTGACAAGGACATGAAAGAAAAAAAAGCATGTTGCATTGTGCATTGTTCCGTTCTTCCTGTCTAACACTCAATTATGAAGAGACTGAAATACAACTGCAACATCTTCACATTGAGTCAAAGTGAGTCGATGTTTCATGCATAAATAAATAAAACTCAATAATTATATTTGATGAATAAATGGATAATACTATAATGTTATTGTGTACAAATAAATTATACTATGCTATTACAGAACAATTCATATTTTCAGAATACTATGCTCATTGAGATAAAAAAAGTTTATTGTTGAAATGAATCTATCTTTTTTGCGTTGCAACCGTCACTGATTAGTGTTGCATCTGGGGACGATTGCAACATCTAACTTCTTCCATTCAAATAAATATTGTGAACGATATGACGTATGTAATGGTATGGTCAATGAGCAGACTGATGTAAGTTTAATGTATAAACATTTAGTTGATCTAGTCCAAATAGTCTCTGAGTAACCGAGAGAAATGCTGAAAAGTGGTGCAACCGTCCCAAGTCTCTCTCACATGTTGTATTTTATATGTGAATTCTAATAATCATATTTTGGGGTAAAAATCGGTGACAGAAAAAAAAATGTAACTCTCCCTTCTCCCTCTCTTTTCCAGCCACTTCTGTAAACTATCTAACAGCCTTTTCTCACTGCTTTCTATCCCTTTCTATCCTTTTATTAAACTACCCAACTCAAGTTTTAATAATATATATATATATATATATATATATATATATATATATATATATATATATATATATATATGTGTGTGTGTGTGTGTGTGTGCGTGTATATATATATATATATATATATATATATATATATATACATATATATATATATAGTAGAAATCAAGTTTGCAATTCGGCATGATACGATATAATGTAAAGCAATGTCTGATATGTGATGGATTATTTATAAGTCACGGATATGAAATATAGAAATTGATATAACGAACTGAGAACCAGCTTAAAATAGCAAAGAGAGTCGTGGAAAGATCAACGCTAGGCATAACTCTTAGAGATAGGAGACAATCAATATATGCCAGAGAGAAAACTACAGTGAATGATATTATACAAATAATTAAGCAAGAAAAATGGAGATGGGATGGATACTTAGCAAGAAGAAATGACATCAGATGCAGCAAAAGAATAACTGATTGGTGCCCAGTAAACACAATGGGAAAAGACCTGGTACAAGATAGAAGGATCAGAGAGAAAGGTTTGCCTGTAAGATATCGCAGAGGTTAGCGACTGTAAAAATCAAAATATCAACAAATCAGAGGGAAAAGATTTACTGTCTCTTATGAAAACAGAATTTTTCGTATATTTTTAATTGCGTAAATAAAAAAATAGTTTGAGTTTTAATTCAAAATTAAAATTAAAGTACGAAATCATATTTACCAATAAACTTTACAGAATTAAATTAACATATAAATAAATGGGCAAAGAAAAAAATTCAGTGATTTTTGTTGAATTTTAACTATCATCTAATTATCTATAAAATAAAACGGAATTAGAAGTGTCAACTTTTTAATACACGGGTGATGAAATGAAATATCAGAACGTTCGGATGTTTTATAATCACTCCCCCTCTTCTCTCTTCCTTTCTTTCTCTATCTATCTGCACTTCCTACACTCTTTCTCTCTTTCTTTTCATTGTCATAACGTCGTCTCCACCCTCTATTTTCACTTCAGTTCTTTTTCTCTGCCTCTCTTTCTCTTCTTTCTTTCTCTCGCTCGCTATCTTCACTTTGACTCCGCCTATGCGTTTCTGACGTCACTAGCCTTCCTTCAACTCCCCCCTCTCTCTCTCTCTCTCTCTCCACATTTTTTAAATTATTAATTACGTTTTCTATCTTCCTCTCTTGATGTCATATTAAAATTCATATCCTTTTTCTATATCTCTTTGTCTACGTGACACCGAAGAGTTCTGAAGTGATAGTAATTACACGCTTTTATTATTAGATAATTTGAATATTACCTTATTTACTTTATTGAGATACCACTTATTTTATTACAAACAATATTTGATTTATTACAAAAGATTAAATTAAATATTACTCATTTTATTCAAAATCATCTAAATAGCAATTTCTCGTATCTAGAAGCAACTGAAAACATCTAGATCTAGACTCTATGGAAGAATCTGTCAAGGGGCATAACTCATATTTCAGTTTACAACACTACCTTGTTTAGCGCTGATTCGTTTGAGCGCCCTTTTCAAATATTTTTCATAATAGATTTCCGAAATTGATTATGAATGATAGAAGATGGTGTGAAATAACCCACCTCTTAGACATTTATTTACGAGCCATGTGTATAAGAATAAACACATTTACATACACAATAATTTATCGTGTGAGGATATACCTTGATATGTTTCTCCAGCTCCAGAAAGTAACCACCAGATGAGATACACAACACTAATCCATTCCTTCTTGCTAAGGCTCAGCACCATCTTACATTTTAAAATGATTGCTTACATGATAACCTCATTGGGTTAACTGTAAATACATCGTGATAATAATTGTATGCAATCATTCAAGAAACTGATTCACATTCATTCATATCCGAATATCTTGCAAAATTTGCTGTCTATCGACAAGTTCAAACGATTTTTAACCAATCATGTGTGGAAATCGGCTGAAACTCTGAATTGTACTGAGACCTCGTAATTCTATTTATGCTATGTAGTCCGGGCGAATTAGGCTGAAATGATAATCAACCGATAATTGATTAGAGATACAACGTATTCGGAACCGTTGGGTAAGACTTTAGATAACAGACAACTGGAAAGTCCCAAGTGTCAAAGAAGTCCGAATCTAATAGTTATCTCTTGCTATTTCAAGACGAAAGCCTCGTTTCCGAGTCACCCACAAACAAACCTACAGTCTGAGTGAGTGAAAACTGAACTTCCTATCTTGGTAAACAAAAAAAAAGGATTTGTTGAACCCACACTGCAGACTTATTTTCCAAAGTTTGTAAGCATTCTCGCAATATAAAAGTATAGGTCAATTATACAGAAAATTCACACTTCTTCGTCGTTCGTTCGAGTGTTCATTTGTTATTCTCTGCATTTCATTCAACACACATGCACTCATACATACACACTATCATATAGAATTTCATTCCTGTCTCGTCTGGTTTCATACCTTACTACATCACTTTTTTCTCCACAGTCAATAACGTGACAAGCCCCGACCCAAGTACAGTTGAGGACCACATGATATCCCCTTGAATATTTGACAATTACTTTAGCTAGTTATAGATTTTTTTAAAAATGAATAAGAAAATAACTCACCGTCACAGTCAATAATTGAGCGACTGCAGCGTCAGTATTTGACGTCATGTGAAAAGAAAAATTCATCGGAGAATAAATATGGTCGGAATATATTCTATTTATGACACCACTGGCGTCTTCAACTGAAAAACATCCAATATAGAGTTTTAAAATATCTGGATTCTTGAGGATGTAGATGTCTGTCGTTCTCTCCCAGGACCCCCTCCATTTTCCGGATCTTTTTTTTACATCATTTGTTTTCTCTTAATCCACAAAGTTTCTATTTAACGATTCTGCCAGTTCTCAAAACAGAAATAATGTCCCATCCATCGGGTTCATTTTTAACCGTATATGACACCTAGTGCAGTTCTATACCCCGACACTGAAAAGGTATAAAATAACAAAGCTTTCCCAAATATAATTCTGACCGAAGGAATTCTGAAAAATCGTTGTTATTACGTTTCGAACACACGTGGTCTCTATTTCATGACAGCCGTGATTTGGGTATATACATATACTCATAGTGCATATGATGTCCTATTCTCGAAAGTATATCAAGATGAAATAGATGCTTCTTTGAACTTTGGGTCAGCGATTTATTGGAAATGCAATTTGTTATTAATGGTTTGTTTAGAAGATGAATCTATTGGAGAAATATTTCTTTGTAGAAATTGAATAGGTTGAAGTCACCATTGCAAATAACGTGTGAGAGTTATTTTTTGGAGAGAAATGAAATGATCATCTCACGATAGAAATTACGTAATGTTCTCCGTAGTGTCTTTTGAATAGAAAGCATGCAAATATTCAGATATTGTTTTCATCATGCTTTAGTCAAATATGACAGTAGAATACATGGAAGAGAATACAAGCAAGACAGAAATGGAATATGAATATATATATATATATATATATATATATATATATATATATATATATATGTATGTATGTATGTATGTATGTATTGATTATTTACAAAAGAGGTGTCAATAAAGATATACATGCATGTTAGTTGCAGAACAAAAACAATGTAACATATTTCAAGATAATGTTGAAAGTGATAAAGCTTGTGTAGGAAAGCACACTGAAAGTAGAAATGGATATAAAAATGTTAGAATATGCTCGTAAAGAAAATAGCTTCGAAGCAAATATATTTTACATCTTCATTACTCGTAGATTGATAGACACACAACAGTGCACGCTGAGATCACCTACGTTCTTGAATTTATATGGAACGCGCGGACGTCGTACCGAGCTTAGATGCACAAACAGATTTCGACAACAATGAATTTGATTCTGTTTATTTCTAATTTCAATTTGCTCGACGCGAGGGTGATTTGGAAACTAGCAAGTCATAACTTAATGAGAAAACGTATCTATATTTTTTATAAATACACTGTAAGTTCCACATTTTAAAGCTCACTGGGAATTACATAAATCTTAACTTCAAAGAATTCGATGAGTAGTTGTTTACAAGCTATTTGTAGTTGTGAGTGTTAGATTGTTACAAATTCTCCTCTCGCCAGACGGATTTCCGTTGTTTGAAAAATGCAAAAATGACACGGCAGTTATTGATAAAAAGTATGGCACAGGAAAAGAATCAGTAAACGTCACGGAAACGGCCTCTAGCCTTTATGTACGTGTTTCTGACATTTCATGTATGTGTGCGACGGTGAAAGTAGCAAACATAACTCTATGCGGAACATTATTACAGGCTTCGGACAATTGATAACGAAATTCAAGCTGACGAGAATGGGCAACTTAATACGGTATTGTTCATGCTTGAAAAATTTGACTTTGCTTAATGTTTATTTCGCAGTGATATCATTAATGTTGAATATACATAGTTTGGTGTTTTGGTGTCAATCATTGGTTTAAAAAAAATGAAGAAGAATAGTTGACCTCCCAGTCACAATAACTAGGTCTTTGAAATTTTCTTGTAATAGTATTTTTATGTATGGTACATTGTAAGGTTTCAACCAAGTTAAAACTTCGAAGAATTTCCACCATTTTGATAACAAGACTCGCAACAGCGTGTTGCTCTTAATTTTTTTTTTTGTTTGTTTTAAATAACTAGCAACTTCAAGAAATGTCTACTTTCTCCTCAATAGTTCTGACCTTCCAAGTTTTTCCTTCTTTGGGCAATTATCATGAGGAAGTCTTACCAGAATTTTCTTGTTGGTTTTGAAGTTTATATATCATATTCTATGATGGACTGCTTCTTCTGACACAAGATGCATCGCATGGGCTATTCTATCCTCAACAATCTTTGCCCAGTCATCATTATTTTGGAGATTTTCACAGACCGCTAACATACTATCCTAGAATTAAAGAGTTTTAACACGGATCACATCAGAACCTCTTCTTTGCCAACTAAGAGTCACAAAAAGATCATCATCATTCATCATCATCATCAGTCTTTTAATGTCCGTCGTTGGACATAGACCTTCCCCAGGATTTGACATACTTCCTTATCATGGGCGTCGCAGAGCCAGTACTTCCTGAACCTGTCTAGCTCGTCTCTCCCTCTAATATTTTGCCGGCCTCGGTTGCGCATGTGGTCTTGGGGGATCCATGTCGTGAGTCGTGATGTCCATCGATTGTCTGCCATTCTTGCAACATGGCCAGCCCACCGCTATTTGAGATTTTTAATGGATTCTATGATGTCCCTGACTCCTGTCTTCTCTTGGATGTACTGTGCTGTCCTGTGGTCTCTCCATGTGAAGCCCAGCATTATTCTCTCATGTGCACGTTGCATGGTTCTCAATTTGCGGGTCTGTCTCTTGGTTAGGTTCCATGTTTCAGCTCCATAAGTGACTATTGGGAGGATGCATTGGTTATACACCCTCCTCTTTAGGATTAATGGGATCTTTCATTTTTGAAGGTTGGGCTAGCTCTGCCAAAGGATGCTGTTCCTTAAATTTGAACACACCAGAAGAGTGGCAGACACAAGACTATTTTGTTTTGTTTTTTGCAGCCAAGTTCAATGTATTTAGGGTTGACTCAACACTGTCTGGCTTTCAAAATGTTCATCAATTTCCCCCCACAGACTTTATTTATGGAATTGTCCCTTTCTGGCTGAGGCTGAATTGCTCTTCATCATCAGATAGGTCCCTGTTGCCCGAAGCGCACTTTTCTACCTCCATAGTTTCTTCACTCTGAAAAGAATCGTAGACCTGAGCATCGGCCATAAAATCCTGGGGAGAATTGTGCTTAATATAATTTTTATTCAGAAGAAGAACCAAGGGAGTCAGCAAAGTATAACATGGTGGAGCATAATCATTTAGTGTTGGATGGATAATTTGAACCGTCTTTTTGAGGTTTTTGACTTGTTATGTACACCTGATATCTGAAATAACTGATCTTATTACGTGACTCTATATATCAGTTACTCAGTGTAATACACAATGGCATTCAAGTTCTTTATCACTCCTACAAACAGAGTATCATGAGCTACTCACCATGTCATGCTCTAGTGGACTAAACATAACAAATTACATATCAGTAGTGATAGAGGGAGATGTTAAATTGGAAATTTTATTACTGCAACAAAGTTGCCACCTGATATTAAGATCGTACTACCCGTAAATTGAGAACCATGCAACAAGCACATGAAAGAATAATGCTGAGCCTCTCATGGAGAGACCACAAGATAGCACAGTACACCCGAGAAAAGACAAGAGTCAGGGAAATCATAGAATCCGTTAAAAATCTCAAATGGCGGTGGGCTGGCCATGTTGCAAGAATAGCAGACAATCGATGGACATCACGACTCACGACATTGATCCCCAGAGATCACGTACGCAACTGAGGCCGGCAGAATATTAGATGGAGAGACGAGCTAGACAAATTCAGAAAGTACTGGCTCCGCGACGCCCATGATAGAGAAGTGTGGCAAATCCTGGGGAAGGTCTATGTCCAACGGCGGACGTTAAAAGAACTGATGATGATGATGATGATGATGATGATGATGATGATGATGATGAACAATGAGAAAAGTTGCTTCTAGTGGCTCTATGCATCCCCTATCCTCACTGCAAACCCCAGCTCTTTGCATTAGTATTTTCTACGATTCAATCTTACACAAGCAGCAGCACAGATAAACAGAATCCGTGTTATAAACAAAAACCTACTTTTTTCGCGTGATTCTACGCGAAGTTGACTTAGAAAATGTCTCAAAGGCTGCAGTTTTTCTCAACTGCTGATATAGACATAACCTATTTTGTTGAAATTTTTTTACGTTAGATTTCGATTATATCCAAAGCCATCTCTTCAAAATATCAGGTGATCAGTATAATAAATGTTACAAGGCATCAAAGCTTAGTACCCCAAGGTGGGTGGATTATAGATGCCCAGATCCTTATGTGAGCCTCCTGCAAAGCCTTGGATTTGAACTAACGGGAAGCGAAGTGTCCAGTGAATGAGTGTACTACTAGTTTGAGTCATGCAGATTGAATACAAAAATTGGAAACAAACCTTAAAACTGCAAAATCTATAAAAACTAGTATCAGAGAGAGTGAGATTATAGAAGAGTCCTCCTAACTTGTTTTGAACAGTTAAGTTGAAGTAAGTTTTGATCCCGAATACTGCTGATTTCTGAATATGAAGTTGAAAGAAATGAAAGAAAACATTTGTTTCATTTCCTTTTTATTATTCCTTATATCTTTACACAGGAAATGAGTATCTGTTTATTTCCCACGCAGGTAGTGATTATTGTGTCAAAAAATGATATTATTTTCATACCAGATTAATTTCCTTTATTCTCAGTCAAATGTTTAAAATCACTGCTTATTTGATTTCCTGAATCAATTTTGATCAATCTTTGACCACAAATAACAGAAATTCTGTCGATTTTATAGTTCATGGTTCTTGCATTAATGTTAATCAGCATTAAACGATTGTTCCAATGATATATAAGATGTCATATTCTGAGATATCAAAATTTTGACCAATCATGCCAGACCTAAAAATCCACCATTTTGAATTTGGCTTCTGTTGGAAGGAGAGATTGGTAGATCTGCTCATTTGAAAGACTGACCTCCTAAAAATGGGTAAGGACACAAAGTCCATCTCAATCGGACGACTAATACTTGGGTTGTGGGCGTTTTAAGGAATGTGGGTCACTCATTAGACATGTCAATGTAAATATTACAAAAATGAGATGAAAATATGATTTTTTTTTACTTTATGACTTGAATTAGCATTTCGTGGAGAGTCTATAGGCTTCACTAGATAAATAGAAGCTTGAATCGCCAAAAAGACAACTAGACTGGCCAAAAAATAAAGTTATACTAAAATATCCTGAAAATGTCCTAGAAAAGGACATGCCTCACTTCAAAATTTCATAAACGATAGAAATCGTGAAAAACAAGGCATGAAAAATTAGAAATACGTTTGAACAAATAAAGAAAGTTAGTTTTATCCTTTTTAGTTTGAAATTAGGGAAGAAAAGTTTACAAAACTTTAGTTCAGCGAGGAACACCAAATTTGGAGGCCATCTTTAAATATGGCTACAGTTGACCACTTTTCACCAACTACATCATCATCATCATCATCATCATCATCATCATCATTCTTTCATTGTCCATCGTGGGCGTGGCCGAGCCAGTACTTTCCGAATTTGTCTAGTCCGTCTCTCCATCTAGTACTCTGCCAGCCTCAGTTGCACATGTGATCATTGGGGATCCTTGTTGTGAGACGTGATATCCATCAGTTGTCGGTCATTCTTGCAACATGGCCAGCCCATTGCCATTTGAGTTTTTAATGGATCCTATGATGTCTCAGACTCTTATTTTCTCCCGGATATATTGTGCTGTCTTGGGTCTCTCCATGTGAGGTTGAGCATAACTCTTCCGTGTGCATGTTGCATAGTTCTCAGTCTGTGGGTATGTCTCTTGGTTAAGTTCCATGTTTCAGCTCCATAAGTGACTATCGGGGGATATATTGGCTGTATACCTTTCTTTTTAGGATTAATCCATAAACGAGGCATTCTTGGTCAATAATCCTTTGAAAAACATTAAGAAGCAATTTGTTCGAGGTTATCCCCCCACCCCAGCCCCAAAAGCTAGATTGACTGGACTAGTAGGCATAGACGTATGTAGTCACTTCTATCCTATAGTTCCTGATTTCGGATGGCAACGCATTTCGTAAGAATGCCTATGGATAGATTCTTTTAGATTAACCGAACTGCATGATTCGGCAACCTTTGTTTTGGTTTTGGTGAGAGAACGGACATTTTGATTGGCTGAAAGTGGCAAGATATTTTGAAAGCTCAATAAAATAATGATACCCATGCAATTATGATGCGTATAAAATGATGATGCCTTGCAATCTTTGTTTTCCCTATCCTTTTATAGAAACAACTTTTACAAAAAACATGTCATAATTTCATGGGTCAGGAGAAATGGACATCTGGGTGGCTTTTTTGAGTTTTATCCAGTAACAATCAACATTTGAAAGCTTTGTTAGCAAACCATTTATCTATTTTGTCCTGCATTTGGGAAGCTGTGAGCCTAAATCTGTCACCGTTTCTTTGTTTTTGTGCTCTGAATTTAGTGCATATAAGTGGGGAGAAATGGTCATAGGATTCGGAGAAACAGGCCACCCCATGGGAAGAAATAGACGTACCTAACATTCAGTTTTTAAATGCCATTTTCAAACACTATAAGAGCACACAGACAACAATAAGAACCCTCACATGTTAACACAAACATTCGATTTCAATCTTTTGACTTGCTTAATAGAACAGCCGACTTAACCTGAATCATTCCAGACACAATTCTTCAAAGCTTCTCAGAAGAAAATGCCATCTTTTCTTCTAGAAGTTGTTCAAGTCATAGATTATTTGGTCAGTTGAGCCTTGATGCTGGTCAGCGGCACATCTTGCAATATCTGTCATATCTTGTTCAACAAACGCACGATTTACTGTCTCACTCTTGCGCAAGAAATCGACCTCAGCATCCCATCTTCATCCTCTTCTTTCCTCGCCATATCAACGGAGTAGACCACAGATCTTATTGGTAACACGCTCGTGCAGCAGATAATCTTGCTTAGAAACACTCTCAACACCTTCTGGGGCGACACATTCCATGGTGACTCTGCCAGAGTCAGTGTCAGAAACTGAGCCTCATGCCCAACAATGGATTTAATGCAGTTGGTGGATCAGGCGACGAAGCTGATGCTGTCAGTGGATCAGGCGACAAAACTGATGCTGTTAGTGGATCAGGCGATGAAGTTGATGCTGTTGATGGATCAGGCGACGAGGCTGATGCTGTTAGTGGATCAGGCGACAAAACTGATGCTAGTGGATCAGGCAATGAAGCTGACGCTGTTAGTAGATCAGGCGACGGAGCTGATGCTCTTAATGGATCAGGCGATGAAGTTGATGCTGTTAAGGGATCAGACGATGAAACTGAGGATGTTAGTTGATCAGGCGATGAAGCTGATGCTGTCAGTGGATCAGGCAATGAAGCTGATGCTGTTAGTGGATCAGGCGATGAAGCTGATGCTGTTAGTGGATCAGGCGATGAAGCTGATGCTGTTAATTGATCAGGCGATGAAACTGGGGATGTTAGTTGATCAGGCGAGGAAGCTGAGGATGTTAGTGGATCAGGTGGTGAAGCTGATGCTGTTGGATCAGGCGAGAAAACTGATGCTGTTAGTGGGTCAGGCGATGAAATTGGGAAATCTGCCCACAAATGCAGCTACTCTTCAGACTTGTTATTTAGCAACTCCTATGAATAGGGCATTGATGTAACTTCCATATTGGACTATCCTCGAGTGATTATTCTCCGGTAAGATTTTATCCAGGTGATGTTATTGGCCCCAAATCCAGTTCTAGTAAATCTATGACAGTTCTTAATGTAACGATCCGACAGAATATTAATGAATGTATTATATTACTTTGAAACTCTACTTGAAATGACCTCCCGTTGTTACACGGAGAATGAGTCACACAGCATAAATAGAAAATGATATAACACACTCTGATAAATATATGTATATTTATTCTTATAACATATATATATTATAAGAATATATATATATATATATATATATATATATATATATATATATATATATATATATATATATATATATATATATATATATTGTGTCCACAGATCGTATATCTATTTATTAATAATATGATTTGTGAAATAAAAGTTCGCACTGAAATCCATATCTTGATTGAATAAATGACTAAATTCAGAGGATAAATCTGAACTAAATTCTTCAATTTCCCCATACATTGTATTACAACTCTTCAGTGTGGCTATAGACTATCAATTATCCTATCCAGTACCACGAGGCAGGATCAAAACCTTAGCTTCAGACCTGGAGGTTGGTATCTTCCCTGTACTCCACGGAACTGGACGGCCAGTGAGGTTGAATTTAAGCGATATGATACGGGGGGGGGGCAAAATTGACTGAAGCTGCCTCAAAAAAATTTTAACAGTTTTTGTTCAGCCCATGGCCCCTTCTTCAATGATTTGGTATCAAGAACTTTTGAAGTTATTGCCTGGACAAACATGAGTGAATACATAACAGTGTAGGAGAAAATGAAAAGATATCTCTCTATCCAAAAAAAAGATGGATCGGCACAAAAATGTAACTAATTCTTACTTCCAGAAATTTAATTGAAATTCTGTATGAACATTAATAGATATTGCATAGATCTGTGGCTACGAAACCGGGGGAGCAATTGTAAACGGTTCACGAATCTGACCAAAAATGTGAATAATTTGGTTCACTCTTCCACGAAATGTTATCGAAATTCATTGGCAACTTCAGGAGTTATTGTGTGGACAAACATAAAGACATGACAATATATGTATACTTCTTCGTCGGCAACGTTAGATAAGGCTTAAAAATGAAACTCTCACCAAAATTGAATCATTCTAAACAAGAGTTGACGTGGTTTAACTGAATGTATTCTAATATTTCGGGAAACATGAAACAGATGTTCGTTTCTAAATCATTTGCATTAATTTGAGATTTAAAAAAAAATGTGGCAGCTGTTGTATTTTATCTTTAAAAAAATTGTCAAATCCAAAGAATTCAATGTTAGATGCATAAAACATTCGTAAACTTTTTCACGTGGTCATTTCTAGTTCAAATTTAAGCTTATGTCCATGGCTAGGCTTGTTCAATAGATGCATCTTTAAGCTATATCAAGTTGGGTTTTTTTAATGCGGTATATAACTATCAACACGAGAAAAAAATGAATCAACAGTGCATTTGTCGATGTGTTGAAGGAAATCTTTTTTTTTTTCATAATGAGTAAGGGTGCTCTCAATAGTTAATGCTTGAAGTAAAATAAGGACTTTGAAGACGGAATTTCATGACAAGTCATTCCCCATTCATTTTTGAATGATGTGTGGCATTCCTATACCTTTAATCATCCTTAATCTATTCATAATTCTCTTTACAGCAAAATATGCATTATACAAAGAGTTTCCATGAGAGCATGAATGCATTTTTCGTCTTGGAAAAGAATCACATAGATATTTCCAACATAGATTTTTTATTTTCATTTTTTGTTTGTGTGTTTTTTCATTGGAAAATATTCAGAGGAAATATTTTTGGCGAACTAAAGCTTTTGTGGTGCCCATCTTTTCCAGCAAAAGAAAATCACACATATATGGAGTTATCTGCCCTGGGCAGGGATCTACTTGCTATTCCTTACTTACTAGAAGTAAATATCCGTAGAAATGGTAAATTGTTTGTCGCTTCCTCTTTGACATCACACAGAACTACCAATGAGAAAACTGATCATTATCTTTACGGTATTTAAATTGTGGCGGTAAAATTCTCTCTCTCTCTCTCTCTGTTATGACGGCCTCCAGGTAGGCTCGTTCTTTTCTCTCCCTTTAGTTGGGGTAGTTTATATCGTTTTCACCCGTACTTACTTTTTACACACTCACCCTCACATATAAAAAGTAATCCATTCTTCTTTCATCTCACTTTTAATTCACTCTAATTTTAGAACCAATTTGAGACTATAAAGGTAAACCTAATTTTGCTTTCAACCTTGAGTATGGATCAAAACCAAATTGAGGACAATGTCGATTTTCCACTTGGTCGTCTTTGATGGAAGGAACAAAAACTCCAACTAAATAGACTTCCAAAAGGTATGGGGAAACCATTTTGTCTTTTGGAAAAAGTTGATGCTAATAAATTCCAGCAATTATCAACTACCTATTGTGGCCCTTGATGGTAAATGGTTTTAGTGCGTGGAATACAGTGAAACCATGTTTCATCTAATCATTAGTCGTCAATTTAATTTGTGAATTGGATATTTTCCACTCATTTCTTGAAATTCTTTAAAACAGGAAATAGCTTCAGGTGCGTATAGCGAAGTGGTTTGTGAAGCAATCATCATCATCATCATCATCATCATCATCAGTCTTTTAACATCCGTCGTTGGACATAGACCTTTCCCAGGATTCGCCACACTTCTCTATCATGGGCGTCGCAGAGCCACTACTTTCTGTATTTTTCTAGCTCGTCTCCACATCTAATATTCTGCCGGCCTCAGTTCTGCATGTGATCTCGGGGGATCCATGTCGTGAGTTGCGATGTCTATCAGTTGTCTGCCATTCTTGCAACATGGCCAGCTCACCGTCATTTGAGCTTTTTAATGGATTCTATGATGTCCCTGACTCTTGTCTTTTCCTGGATGCACTGTGCTGTCTTGTGGTCTCTCCATGTGAGGCCTAGCATAATTTTCTCATGTGCACGTTGCATAGTTCTCAATTTGCGGACCTGTGCCTTGGTTAAGTTCCATGTTTCAGCACTATAAGTGACTATTGGAAGGATACACCCTTCTTTCTAGGATTAATGGGATCTTCTTATTTTTGAAGATTGAGCTTGCTCTGCCAAAGACTTTCCATCCTAGTGTGACTCTTCGCTTGATTTCTTCTTCTTTTGAGGGTCTCATGGAGATTCGTTGTCCTAGGTAGATGTAGTGAGCTTCTTTCTCCAGTTATGTGACTTCGATGTCGCAAATAATACAATTGACAGAGCGTGTTTCAAAAGATATTATTCAAATACATTATCCCTGCTAAATTTAACGTATTCATCAATACGATTCGAAAGCAGCGATTGTTATACAGACCAATCAGAAAACTTTTGATTCTGGCAACATCTGTTCAGACCTTTGGAATAACGCTGTTGGGTCTCTGCGTGTTGGTTTTATTAGCAAATACACAATGTAAGTAACTTTTTAATTTTCGCGTGCGATATCTGATAATCTTTCTTTGTTGTAATTAGGTTTAAAATTGTTTAAAAGACTACAGCAAAAGTAAAAGTAAAATTAGCTGCTTTTTAATCCCATTAAGATCCCGTGTTTCGTAATCTTCAAACTATTGAAGCAATCAGCGGTTGTAAATCACAAAAAGGTAAATAACGTCAAAGACAAAAAATATTTAGGCAAGCACCTTTAAGTCTGTGAGTGTTGAGTTAGTTAGGGATAATGTTTCAGAAGGGAATTAAAAATAGATTTATCTTTCAGGCTGTCTTCTTGTAAAACATTGCGATCATTTCCTCACTGACCCCTTTCGTAAATATACCAATGGCTAAGGACGTTCGGAGTATGGTAGTGATTATTCGACATGATGTTTTGGAACCCAGAATGTTCCGCAGCAGTTATCGTCTGCTAAGTTAGTCTGCTGACCATCACCTCTCAAAGCGGAGTCTTGACGAGTAGACTCAGCTGAATAAGAGTTTCATTGTGCCTTTTGGTATTATGGACTATATCATACTCAATACAAAATGAAAATGTTCGTGTTGGTTTGAAAAGGTTATCCACGAATTTATCATGATAAAGCAATATTCAAATTCTGAGAAGTAAATGAAAAAAAGTCATGTAATCTTACTTGAAAGGGATTTTCCTTGCCTATTTTCACAGAAAATTTTTCGGTCAACGAAACCTGACCAGACACTGTTTTAAAGATTGCTCTGTCCAAGACCTATAAAAAGAAATTCTGATGTTTTATTATTTCACTTGGTGATCCTTTTTGGAAAAATTAATCACGGACATGTTCGATTTTTGCCTTTTTGCCAAAAATACAAGTCCATAAAATTGAATTCTTAAATTTTTTTCAGTTTCTATTCTTCTGCATTCATGAACAACGAAAAAATACATTCATAATGTTTCCAATATGTTAATCCAAGATCAAGAGAAACTTGATAAAATATAACAAACAATTATTTTCGATAGATCTGTCGAATATTTTTCTATATTACTTTCATTCGGATATATATTCGTTTTGTATTAATCAAAACATATGCAGAAATCAAACAACTTTATACATTCCATCACTTATGTCATAACTTCTGTAATCTTTGTCATTTCTCAGGTTTTCCGCTCCAAAGAATCGGAAGTTTGATCACGACATTAAACATACATCAGTCAATATGAATATTTCTGTATTTATGTTGTTTGGCTTCCGCATGCTGATTTTATCCGCTATTGCACAAGGTAAGTAACCGAGCACTTTCATTTTTTTTACACATGATTGGAGATGATTTCTTCTCATTGTGAACATCATCTCCACTAATATCCAGGAGACTAAATTACATGTTAAAAAGGACGTTTGAGCGCGTTTTATTCAATTGAAAATCCCGTATAGTATCACCTACAAAATATCATAGAGGTGCGAAGTATTCGAATAAAGAGAAGCAAAATTCGTTTATCATAACATCAAAGACAAACTCTCTCTTTGCGATTCTTTTCTCTCTTTCCAACCCCCCGTCGTAAATACCCAAATGATAAGGAACATTTCAAGCACTTATCCAAACGAGATATTAATTACTTAACGCGATATATGAAACTTTGGATGCTGCGCAGCGGTCATCATCATCATCATCATCAGTCTTTTGACGTCCGTCGTTGGACATAGACCTTCCCCAGGATTTGCCACACTTCCCTATCATGGGCGTCACAGAGCCAGTACTTCCTGAACTTTTCTAGCTCGTCTCTCCATTTAATATTCTGCCAGCCTCGGTTGTGCATGTGATCTCAGGGTATCCATGTTGTGAGTCGTGATGTCCATCGGTTGTCTGCCATTCTTGCAACATGGCCAGCCCACCGCCATTTGAGATTTTTAATGGATTCTATGATGTCCCTGACGCTTGTCTTTTCCTGGATGCACTGTGCTGTCTTGTGGTCTCTCCATGTGAGGCCCAGCATTATTCTCTCATGTGTACGTTGCATGGTTTTCAATTTACGGGTCTATCTCTTGGTTAGGTTCCATGTTTCGGCTCCATAAGTGACAATTGGGAGGATGCATTGATTATACACCCTTCTATCTAGGATTAATGGTATCTTCTTATTTTTGAAGGTTAATGTTTTACGTTTTCATAATGTGACATACTTTTTCGGGAGTCTGTCTTTTCTAATGGGTTACGTTGCGATAATACCAGAAAATCACTGAGCACCACGACTCACAACGTGGATCCCCAGAGATTATGTGCGAAAGTGTGACCAGCAGAAAATAAGTTAACATTCCAAACTAAACACATTCAGAAAGTATTGGCTCCGTGACGCTCACGATAGCGGGGTCTTGCGAATCTCAGGGAAGGCCTATGTCCAACAACGGACGCTAAATGGATGTTAATGATGATGATGATGGCCAAACTTAATGTTGCAGCAATAGTCTGATAAGCTTATTAGCCCATTATTACGCTCCGGATAGCTACCCTAATGAGTAAATAAAAAAGTTATAAAATTTTCATCATTCTCTACGTTGTCGGAATAACTTGATGGGACAATGCGCAGACGAAATGGCGTCTACCACTTGATTATAAAAGCAGGAGTGACTTTGGCTCAATGGTGTGGAATAAGCCTGAAGGATTTAGCTACGATGTATACGTAATCACGTTAAGGTAGCAGACAAGCTAGTAATATTTGTTCACATTCTCACCTTCCATTTCTTTACTAGCGATTAGTAGCAGCCAGAGATGAAGAAAGGAAAATATTCAACGAAGTTGAATGAAAATAGAAAAGTCTTTGTTTCCAACATGAATATAAAATCAGTCTGTGTGATATTGGTGGACTATCTTCGTTGATGAGTTCATATTCCACAATGTTTTGGTCGTATACCTTCCAGCCTTCGTTGAGTTTGGTTTGATCCAGAACGTTCAAGTTGAATCGAAGAAAACAGATATTTCGTTGGTGGAAGTCTTTGAATGGATTTAGCATGTGTTGGTTTGTCTTTGCACAGATCCCTCGCGCACTGAGTAGTCGGCGCGGTTCTGTCGGTGCAAAATTGTCTTGTGTGAGAATGTCGGCGAACTTTCCTTGCATAAGGCTTTCATTTTATCGTCCAAAATCTCGTCAACAAAGGCAGGGTACAATAATATTCGATGCATCATTTTATATCTCAAGTTACCTTAAACCAGTGGAAAGAATCACTGACCGAAGATCAGACATTCTTTTGGTATCTTTTCTTCTGACCACTCTTTCTTGGGGAATTCAGGTATTTACTTGACTTCATATTCATGTTGGTACTTTGCAATAAAACATTTTTTACGGGAGGTCTTCTTTTCGATATAACTATACTGCTAAACTGTACCCCTACACATCGTGTATTGTACGAAACTACGCCTACAGAGTATTTTGGTTAAAATGGATTCTACTGAGGGAATAATTCTTTTCTAAATACCGTATCTTTTTTAATTTCATTTTGGATGAAGAGTTCTATTTACGATGTATCTATACAACTCAACTGGACCCTCATTTTCCACCCGTCAAAGGAAACTACGATTCCGGAGAAATCATTTTTCTAAAATATAAAATGGTTTCGGGTTGGAGTGTTCTATGTATTATCTGACTATACAGCTTAACTGGACTCTCATTTTCCGTCCATTGTACGCAAACACGGCTTTTGAGTTATTAGGTTACTTGCCTTTACTTCAATTGTGAATTTTTTTTCCACCCGAAATTTTAAAAACATATTATGGATGGGGGTTCTATTTATGAGGGATATATATATATATATATATATATATAGAGAGAGAGAGAGAGAGAGAGAGATTGATAGATATCGTCTACAGAACTTTACAGCTTTAATCACTAAAAATGTAAAATAATTTTCTGTTTAAATCAAAAGATCAAAAATATGTCATTTCATTCAATCATTTCCAAATATCTGTTAATGCAACTTATGTGATTTCATCTCTCCATCTTGTAGTCTGTCGGCCACGGTTTAGCATGTGATCTGTGGAGATCCATGTTGTGAGTTGTGCTGTCCATTGGTTGTCTGACATTCTTGCTGCATGGCCTGTCCATGGCCATTTGAGTTTTTAAATAGTTTCTATGATGTCATGGACATGGATTAAGTCATTATAAATCGATCAATCCAAAAAAATTCAATCACTTCTCCGGTGGCCTAAAGCGTAGTCTTCCAAAACATTTCATTGAAATTTATTGAGATTTTTTTTAGTTACAGTATGGATAGTCGAGAGTGAATTCAGAAAAGCATAAATAAGAACACAAAAAAACTTAGATCCTCCCTCAAATTCGATCACTTCTTTCTTATAATGTGGTTTATCTTTCAACGAAATTTCCTCGGAATCTATTAAGAACTTTTGGAGATATCGTGTAGAGAGACAAGAGTGAATAGGGAAATGTATGATATATAAAAACAGAAAAAAAAAATCAAAAACGACTTCCCAGACCTGCTCCTAAGCCCTGTGACACCTACAGTATCCAGGATCCAATAGTTCTATAACTGTTTATCAAAATTTATTCAGGATTTTGGGAGATATCATATGGACGGACAGGAGTGAATACAGGAATGTATTTATTTTTTTTCACATACAAAAATATCTCTCAATCAAAAACCAATTCTTGGTTTCACCTCGATCGTTCCTTTCTTACAATGTAGCTCACCCATCCACTGGAATTCTTTGAAAACTTTCGGAGATACCGTGATGACAGACAGGAGCAAATACAGAAATGTATTCAAAAAAAAATCAGAATGGAAAAATATCCCTAAATCATAAACGAATACCTGGATCAACTCACAAATTCAGTAACTTGTTCCCTATCCAGTGCTGAGCACTCTAACAAAATTTCATATTAATTTATTCAGAACTTTCGAAGATACAACGGTAAATACAGAAGTGTATTAGGAAAAATGCACAAATATCTCCCAATTGATAACAAATTCCTGAATTTGCCCCAAATTTTTATCAATTTTCGATTACAAGGTGATGCATCATTCCATGAATTACATTAAAATTCGTTGAAAACTTTTAGAAATACTGTGTGGATAGGCAGGAGCAAATACAGAAATGTATGAATAATTGCAGTTAGTTTTCAATCCTAAGTTAAAACCCAGGATGTTGACTGTTGATCGTCATTTCCGCCTTCTTCATTTCCCCTCATTTAGGTCTGTGTCAGACAAAGCTTCGTAATTATCATCGAATTATATAGCCAAATGTACAGCCAACGCGTAAAGCTGAATAATCTAATGTAATTTCATGAATTTTAATCAAGATTTTATATTATTTACTTGTTATAGCGATATTCCCGTGCTTATCAGATCACTTCATGATTATTGACCGAATTTCGAATACGGAAAACTATTTATAAAATCATGCTCAATTAGATAATACTTTATCATCAATGAAACTCTACTGACGATTCACAAGCCTCACAATACCGTTTTTGTAAAAGTCTTTTGGTTGGGAATGATAGAATGCTGAGTGAGTGGTCAAAACCTTTGTGCTTTTAATCCATCTGGTGGTTCTGTAAACTCTGGAATTGGTGGTAATCAGAAGAAGCATTGTCACTTGGGGGATGAACAAAGTGTTCACTTTTTTCCAAACTGAGATCCTCAATCTTTCCTGACGTGATCTTCTCTGTACAGGGTCGTGCATTATTATGCAATTTATCAAACCTGACCTTCCCACCACCCTAAAGCAGAGTTCAAATTCTCTAACCGCTGACAGAAGATGTTTTGGGAAATCGTGAGATTGACTGGTAGCAACTCGAAATAGATCACAGGACATGGCACCCACGTAACTTTTTTCATTTCCGCAAAGAATTCTGGTGGCTTTGACCACTTCTGTCCTTAGAAGTGCGCCAGAAGTCCCCTAAAAACAGGAAATCTTGATAAAGCGTCATGGAGACCCATCAGGATCGTCACAACTTTGAAGTCTCCGATGACCTCCCAAGCTGTACCCATCATTCTTCACGGCGTCCAGCTAGTTCTTCCTACTGTTATGTTTCAGATGAAATCAGGTTTCTACGATTGGTCTTAATCCTCGATAGGTATACCGAAATGTGTCTAGTGGGCCTCGCCCATCTTAGTAGACGCTGTCACGGATGCTAACACAGATAAAGGAAATTCTAGAGTGCAAAGATTGAGAAAGTAGTGTAGTACAGCCCCATGATGGAGGGCTGGGGCTTCCAGGGCAATCACAAGACCGGAAACTATGTGGAGCTTGTTGACATTATGGTGAAGAACTAAAAACGGGCTGCAGGTGGCCCTTCAGAGTCGATATCCTTGACGCTCATCTTGATAAATTCTAGTCGACCTTGGATGAGTATTTAGAGGAGCAAGACGAGGGCATCCATCGGGACACAAACAATTTTGAACGCTGCTGCAAAGGAGAATATAATGAGAACGTCATTGGGTTTTATACTTTTGGGTTCTGGTTCGTGGGAGGGAATTACAGTGTACACTTGAACCTCGAAAAATCATCATCATCATCATCATCATCATCATCATCAGTCTTTTAGCGTCCGTCGTTGGACATAAACCTTCCCCAGGATTTGCCATACTTCCCTATCATGGACGTCGCGGAGCCAGTACTTCCTGAACCTGTCTATCTCGTCTCTCCATTTAATATTCTGCCGGCCTCGGTTGCGCATGTGGTCTCAGGGGATCCATGTTGTGAGTCGTGATGTCCATCGATTGTCTGCCATTCTTGCAACATGGCCGGCCCACCGCCATTTGAGCTTTTTAATGGATTCTATGATGTCCCTAACTCTTGTCTTTTCTCGGATGTACTGTGCTGTCTTGTGGTCTCTCCATGTGAGCCCCAGCATTATTCTTTCATGTGCACGTTGCATAATCACTTTTGTTGAACATTAGTGTGAATACAAGTTATTTTAGATTCATGTGTCATTGTTTTTTTATGGAGAAATGTGACTTTAAAAAAATGTTATACAATTTGGAATAGGTACATTCCAGAATATGTCTTTGTCACACAAGCAAAGGTCGGAGGAAATAAGAGCTTTAGTCGTTACTCTTTGTACACAAGCAATTAGAAAATATTGCATACTTACCAAAAAGTACCGTCACCCAACAATCAAGTCGCATAGTATGATCTTCAATAAAATATCAGAATGTCTTTAATGTTTACAGAATATTGAAAATTTTGATTTATGATATATATATATATATATATATATATATATATATATATATATATATATCATATGAGAGGTATATTAAAATCTAATTATGATTCATGAGTTATGTACATAGCGTAAATCTCAAATCAAATATCTATATATACTTCGCAATTATATTTCAGAATAATTGATACACATGTATTTATGTTAAGTTTGATGATGCAAAGGATGCCCCAAAATTATATGATTTTTAAATGTTATATCATTTCTTCATATTATCTATTGCTAAAAAACGTATTATTACTATTCATAACTTTTTTCGTTTATCATCTCCTGTAAGTAAATAAATGAAAAATAACTAACAAGTCAAAGTATTATCAAATATTTTAACTCTTTTGTGATTTGGGGGAAATGATGTATACAATTAAAATATTCTATTTTCTTTCTTATGCAGGTGTGCAGTGGAAGACCCGTATCACTAATGTTCCCAAAAAGTTTCTGAAGGCGCCAGTCAATAGCAACCCCCACAATTATTCCCTGATACTAAATTCCCCTGACCTTTGTAGGGGCGAAAACGAAGAAGTGTTCTTGTTGATTCTAGTGCGTAGTATTCCGCAGAATTCATACAGACGCCAAAGTATCCGGGAGACATGGGGTGCGGCCCACAAAGTACACAACAAAAGACTAAAGGTCGCTTTTTTATTTGGCAAAAATTCACCAGTTTTCAACAAACAGCTTGAACAGGAACATTACAAATATCACGACATTCTCCAAGAATCGTTCCAAGAATCGTACAAGACTCTCGCTGCCAAGACTGTAATGGCCTGGAAATGGGCCGGGACATTTTGTCCCAAGAGCACGTTTATAATTGTGTGCAATGATGAGGTGTTTGTGGATGTTTTCAAGACGGTGTCTTACTTGAAGGTTCTTGTAGCAAAAAAGCAGCACGAAAAATTTTATGGCTGTTGGATGGAGCGAGAGGGTATTGGTCCAAACAGGAACTTAAAACATAAACACGGTGTATCATTGAAAGATTATCCTGGAAAGCGTTATCCAGCTTTTTGCAATGGCAACGGGTACTTGGGATCACAGCAAATAATCCGTAAACTTTATAAGATGTCCCTTAATACTCCGTCTTTTATGCCTGACGATGCATGGGCTGGTGTTTTGGCGTCCAAGTTGGCCCTAGTAATTTCCAATATCCATAATGAAATCCCGATTGCCAAAGAATACAAGATAATTGAACACTATCTGAGCCTGGATCGATACGTTAAAGCCAAAATGCTTCTTTTTCCATTGGATAGGAAATTCTCCAGCTGTGAAGTGTGTGTTGTCCATTACTTGTGGAAACAGATCACATTCCATAACAAATACAACCAAACAGTGTCAAAAAGTTCGTACAATCCGCAAAAAATGGTGTTCACCGTTTCTTTAACGGTTAATTTGAGTATTATGATCGGCTTTTATTTAAATAGCAAAAAACTTCTAATACTTTTGCTTACATTCAATGCTCTTATCCTCATCTTCTCAATTTG
This sequence comes from Thysanoteuthis rhombus, assembly GCA_963457665.1. Taxonomy (NCBI): domain Eukaryota; kingdom Metazoa; phylum Mollusca; class Cephalopoda; order Oegopsida; family Thysanoteuthidae; genus Thysanoteuthis; species Thysanoteuthis major. The sequence continues at coordinate 28,007,924 of OY735209.1, read as the reverse complement.
GATGTTCGCTGAATGATTCATAGCTTTACCCACATTTTCCAGGTAGCATTTGATTTCATCGTGTGGTTTGGAATATCTCTGATTACCAATTTTAGATTTTGCAACTACGAACTACCACCCTACAAAACTGATTCTCTGGACTTCTTGAATCTCCCAAGTCAAGATGTGATTGTCAGGATTTTGATCATATCAGATACGGGCTGAGAGGGATCAATACGCCTGTAATCAGAGACGTACTTTTTGGCTGAATTTTTACCGTTTAGTGTGATTATTATTTATCAGTGAATCAAGTGGATTCACAGGGAAAAACGTTGTCAAGTAACGGGGTTTTTTTTCATTATTATTTTGAGGGATTATCAATGTATCTCCGTACATTGGAGTTCGTTGGGTCAATGTTTGAAAATATCAGTTGTGTATGTTTTCATGATTTATTGTTGTTTGTATATCTTGGTTTTCTAACATTGATCTATGTATAACAGTGTTTTAGAAAAAGCCTTGCGTCGCACCACAGACAAGTAAGACATAGTATTTACCGATTCCAAAGACACTCTTTTTCACATTAAATTAAGATTCGAGAGATTACAGTGTCGACGAAGCCTAATATCACACACGCACTCGCGCACGCAAACACACACTCATACAAACAAAATTGCACACAGCCTACACTATATAGAGTCATTAGCCAAAACAGTACAGCCAGTAACAATGACAGGTATTGTCTCGTGACAATTGCACATGTCAAAGTCAGGGATATATAAGCAGATAAGCCAGTCGTGGGTACTTCATTTTTGTGTTCAATGCTGCAATCATGGAGATCAGGGAGATTTGAACGACTGATAAAAGCCAAATTTTTATCCCTGAATGATAAGTCAGAGCCTTCCCCAAACGAACGATTTGTGGGGCGCCCATGTTCAGATTTGATGAGTTCCTGTCGGCAATGATCCGAGGGGCAAAAAAATCCCGAACCGCCGACAAGAAATTAGGCGGTCAAGACTTTTCAGTGCGCAAAGTGAGATGTTGTCCCCAAGCATGACCCAACAGAAAAGCTACTCTGGTCCGAAAGGTCGGTTTGTTTAATCAAGACAATGGTTCAAATGTGTCACGACATATGATACATCGATTTTCATTGAGGTTGAGTAGCCACAGGCAAGTAAGAGCATGAATACTAACTAATGCCCATCACCAAATGCGTCTCCAATGGGCGTGCAGGCTTCGGAACAGGGCTTTGTATAAATGGAACGATTCTGGCTGGTCAGATAAATCATGTTTTCTCCTAAATAAGTTGAACAGCGGAATACCCGATCGTTGTTGACCCGAGGAAAAAATGGTACCATTATCCACTTCAAGTAGAAGGTACGAACAGGTGGGGGTAGTGTGATGCTTTGGGAAACGTTCTGCTGGGAAATACTGGGTCTTATCATTCACGTGGAAGGTACTTTGTTGTGTACCACCTACCTTGACATTGTGACCCCCCCAATACTTCTAGTCAAGAATTAAATACGAAACCCTTCTTTTTTCTAGACATCAGAAACATCACTTCCCTCGAAGACCCCATATAAAAACCCTGAACTCACGTGTTGAAACGCTTATTGGCGCTGGCGCTTCTAGCTGGTTATACCCTTTTTTGTCCCAGCACTTCTAACCAGTTACTCTCTTTCTCTCTCTCTCTCTCTCTCTCTCTCTCTCCCCTCCTCCTCTCTAAGATTGGTATCATTTCGCCGGCCTCCCGACCAATCCGAACTTTACCATTTTCCCACCGAGACCAATCTCTATACAAATGTTGCCCTTTCCTGTTCACCGATGTCGAATCATCTCACAGCAGCTCACTAGTAGCTCCAAATACGTATATACCTCTAACACTTATGAATGAAATGGCAATGGTTTTTACAACCTGATAGTCACGACGATCTGTTTTCTAATTTTCCTTACTTCGGGAAGTACACATGGATTAAACTCCATGTATTTTCTATTTTACATAGTCTGTCCGTCGTGTAATCTCCCGTGTCAGAGAATGGCCTCCAAGTTGCTCGCATGCAACTTGTCAGTTGGGCATACGCACTGAACCTGATCTCCATTACCATACCTTGGTACACTTCAAGCCTTGTGGATGCCAAAGCAATTCAGGCACCTCCGCTTCAACTTCGCCGACAGCATCTATCACGGTAACAAAGCTCCCACTTTTCGCTGAGAAGCTATCTCATATCTTCGCTCCCCTTTCCTTAACACGGTCGTATCTATATTGTCTCACATGTATTTCCATTTCAGTCCTGTATCGTCATCAATGTTTCTGTATTAAATTTACGTCCACATTCATATTCTCTCCTTACATCTCCCTTCCTCCTTCGACATCTCCAGTGACCTCCACGTGCGGGCTGCAAACACAGTGGGCGCCCATTCTTCAACGAGAACGCTATAGAACTACGTACCAACCATCATACCGATAACTGATGATCCAGATAAACATAAAAGAAATATCTAGAACCAGAATACTTTTAACATCATCGAAGACTAGATACACTCCTTCGTGGTAACAGTCTTCTACGTGCCCTGCAACGTTGCACGAAAATGGTTTCAGGTATACGAAAAAGACTTCAGTGGGTTGCTTCAGTCACCTCACTCCCGTGGTATGTGTTGGATCAACATGTTTTACTTGGCAGAACATCCACCACATACCTTTGTAGTGCCCCCTATTCGTTTAGTTACGAATTGAATACGAAACTCTTCTTTTAGTTTGATATCAAAAACGTCGCTTCCTCCGATGCCCCCTACAAAAAAAACCCTGGACGCACATGGTCCAATGCTCACTAGCTCCAGCACCTCTAGCTGGTTACACTTCTAGCCCTGGCCTTTGCAGCCAGCAATTCTCTCTCTTTCCTTCTCCCTGGTCCAAGGCTCATTGGCGCCAGGGCCCCTAGCTGGTCATGCCTCCAGCCCCGGGCTTTACGGCCGGCTACTCATTCCCTCTCTTCCCATCTCCCTAAGATTATCATTTCGCCGACCCACTGGCCGATCCAATCTTAACCATTCTTCCTCTGTGACCTATCTCTGTACTGACTTAGCTCATTTCACTTCATCGATATCAGGCCTCACACATACGCACAGCCTCGCATCTATGCCGCCGTGTTTTCACCACGGGCTACAAACGCGTATCACCTCTCACTCTCGTGAATGAAATGGCAAGTTTTTTTTGCTATCCGATAGTCACGATATAGCTAAAATAAAAGTTTCGTATTCAATTCCTAAAAGAATAGGGGGCACTACACCTTGCTATAAATTAAGGACCTGTTGTTAACATCCGGGTACCAGAAGAAACCTTCGAATATCTTGTAGAATCAAGGCCAGGTTGGTCAACAGCTGTTTCACAGGCAACTGGAGAACTGACACCTAATTGGGCAGGTGGCCATAATATTTTGGTTCATCAGTTTATAAATGTACGGACTGCTCACAATGTCCCCGGATATCTTTTTAAAATTGAATTCATATTATGCGTGATACTATTGTCAATACTATAGCAGCTAAGATAATCGCTAGTGTTTAGGTACATAGTTCTGCTACCAAAGGGACTACTTTGAAAGATCTGCGTTTTTCAGAGTTAATTAATGGTATAATTTATACTAATCTCTGTGTACAAGAGGGAAAATTCAATAAATGTTATGGTTAGTATTATTGTGCACGCAATAAAAATGTACATTATCGGGCCACAGAAAGAACAACTTAGAAGATCTTGATTCTCAAGACATGATAAATGGTGTGGTTGATAGTAGTGGTTACACAGTAGGAAACCCTAATATTCGGTGCCTGTGTGCATCGCCATGCTAAAGAAATAATCTTATTTAGAAAGCTTCTTATTTCCAAACTCGAGAAATGTGAGGCTTATTGCAGATACTAGCGTTCATACTAGTCATTCTCAATGGGGGCATCATCTTCCCCAAGTGAGAGAAAGTTGAACTAAGAAGGGCAATAAATTGTCACGTACAAATGGATTGTAATTTTTTTTTCCAGATGACTTTTCGTTTTATGTCGGTAAATCCAAGAAATAAAGGGAAACTAACCCAACTTAGAAAATTACAAAACATGTGTTTAAAAAAATTTTTTTAATCATTCCTATCCATTTCCATTATAATGTAATTTCATTATGCAAACACGTATAAGCCGCCTTTGAGACCCACTTATCCGCTCTTATCATTAATCATAACAGCTAGAGAGAATAAGTGTTGATCGAATCTTGAAGAGAATTTGCCACATAACTTTGTAGAAAAAGAAAACGTGCCCAAAGGCAGCCTATGTTTTTTCATATGTAACTTCACATTTTCAAACGGAGCCTTCAACATTTTTGCAACTTTTAAAAACATCCAGATAAAATGAACAAACTCATTGATTATTTTTTTAGAATGATTTGAATTTTTTTAGAATGAGAACCCCTTCTTTTTTCATGTAGGAAATCTTGACGTACGAACGCAATACGTCTTATGATATTGCACATATCATTGCAAAGAAAAGAGAAATGTGCAAAGGATTCTGAAAATGTACGACCTGCCTTTGAGATCCTCATAAGAATTGTGTTGCATCACGACCTATCAAGCGTTCTAAAAACATCACCACTGAGCAATGGTTCGATTCGGAGATGAATCGACAAAATGTCATCTGATGGAAAAATCCAACGAGTTGGAAAAAATAGCTGAAAATGTCCAATTTAGATTGATGAATAAACGATTCGTGATAGTAGAATTATTCTAATACCCGTTTTCTGGTGTAGACTGCCAACTGCGTGAAGAGACGTTGTTAGTAAAAGTATTTGGAAATTGATTCGACAGGATTTTTGAGATTTTCAGATCTTGGTTTGATGAAAAACAAGTATCCATTGAAAATTTCTCATCTTGCACGACTGATGGTGCTTCATCTATGATGGGAAAATATAAGGAATTCAATGCCCACCCCCAAAAAATGTGTCTTTCGAGTACACTATATCATACATCGCCATCATTCAGTTTCTAAAAATATAACCGTGCTTCACGTTGCATCATTGGCAATAATCAAAACAATTTATAGAACTAAATATAAGAGCAAGTAAGACAGGTTTTTTCGGAAGCTTTGCAATGATAACGAAGAGCAGCACATTAGAATTATTTTATACACTAAAGTTCGATGGATGCACATAAAGCTGCTTGCAAAGCTTTTTTGTGAAGATGGTATCGTATCAAAATACATCGTACTTTGTTCAAATACATGAGCTGTTCATCTGACCAATCGAAGCAGTAACATTTATTCCAGGTCCCACCAAAATCTGTCTTAAGATGTATACAATTAAATTCGTACCGGGACTTTGCGTCCGGGATTTACTATGGATTCTTCATCGGCTCTTGCTAGTTCTATCCCTCATCAACTGGCATCGAAGTTGTGGCTGACTGGGCTCCTTTTCCGATATTCCTATCCATGGTCCATAGATCATTGTGATTGGAAGTTTCTGGAATCTTATAAACTAGTAGCCCGAGTCACTTCCTGACATAATATTGAATGTCGAAGTTTTTTCTGCACTTAATCAGTAATTTTTACTTAGAGGAAACATTTTAGGAGTTACTTTCATTCTTTACATACATAAATGTAGATGTATAACATATATAACTCCAACTAGACGTGCAATGAAAGATTCAGCATGGCGCCCGCAGATATCTCCTTGGTCATGTAAACAACTGCATGAGTGCACATAAAAGCTTGAATGCGCACAAATGAGCGGGAGAAAGTGCAAGCAATGTGATGGTGTTTCAGTAATTAAGATTGCAGTGAACAGATTTACGACGTCTGAATCGGCATTGTCTTCCAAATCAGATATTCTTATAGATTTTGGCAAGATTGATACCAATGACCGAGAATCTTGTTGGATTACGAGCAAAAGTTTAATCAATTTACATTAATTAATGTTATGCCATTAGAAAGGAGAAGAATTAGAGAATTCCTCCAATATATAAAAGCAATGATATTTGTGTTTGAGTTTTTTTCTGCTTTATTAAATTTCAATGTGAAAAATCAATTGAAATAGAGTTTGAACGCCAGATACTCTCGCAATTTTAAGAGTGAATGGAAATTCAATTAATCATTGAAATTTGATAAAAATTTCCACTCTTATTGAATCGATAATTGCATTTATTTGTTGAAAGGTCATCTTGTAAATACAAATTAGCATAGGTATTTCTGAGGGGTAATATCCTGAAAAATTAAATCATTTTTTTTTTTGGCGATAAAAACATCGAGGTCGAAATTGTGCCATGAATCAGAAAGTTGAAAACTGCAACGAAAAATATTGTTCAGTTTTAGTTTTAGATTTAGTTTTGAAAATGATATTGTATACTTTTGGTATGTGGAAAAATATTTACGCAGACATTTTATTATTATTTCCAAGAATTTATTTGAATTTTGAAAAAATATCAAATTCTCCAAAAAATATCAATTGATGCATTTATTTCATCAATTTTCTACAATGGTACACAAGATGAATTACACCTCTAGAAATTTGAATTTAGATTACTCGGCTCTACTCCAAGACCTCAGTTTTAATGAAAGCAAGAAGATTACTTTGGGTAAAATTTTGAATCTTTATTCGTGCAATTCATTCTGCATAGTGTAGCGGAAATAATAATGAAAAATAAATGGTATTTTTATTGTTTCCTTTTCCTAAATTTAAGGATCGTGGATTCCAGACCTTGCTTTCGATTTTTTGTGAAGACATTGATGCGTCAGAATTTCAAATGATTTTCTCTACTTTTACCAAAAAAGGAAAAAAAAAAAGACTAATTAAATGATTGCTGGATGAAATATACTTTTACATAATCACCCCCTGATGGTTGATGTTAGAAAATAACAGTATTGATAGATACCCTTAGAGTTGGTGTTAAAATATATCAATTTTGATGGACACCTTCAGAGGGTTGGCGTGAAAAATAAACTATCTCTATTGACGCCATCGGAGGGTTGGTGTAAAAAAAATGACGATTTAGATAACCGCCATATATATATATATATATATATATATATATATATATATATATATATATATATACATACATATATATATGTATATATATACATACATATATGTATACTCATATACATACATATAAATACATATATGTATACATATACATATATATATATATATATATTTACGTATATACATACATATATACATGTACATATATACATATATATACGTATATACATATCCATATATACACACACATATATATATATATATATACGTATATACATATGCATATATACATATGCATATATATATATATATATATATATATGTATATATATATATATATACATATGCATATATATATATACATATGCATATATATATATACATATGCATATATATATGTATATATATATATATATACATACATACATACATACATATATATATATATATATATATATATATATATATATATATATATATATATATATATATATATATATATATATATATATATATATTGTTGTTACAAATTAATTTCACACTGGTGTTTGTCAGACAATTCTTTTCGTTCTATTTTCACCCTGCCTTTATATATATTTATTAAGTGTATGTGTCTTCACACCCGCATCCCCTAAAAATCATCTCCTAGAGATTAAAACATATCGGTGATTTATTTCAAATGTAATAAACTAAACAAATAAAGGAATGGAAATAAAATTACCTGAATTTTCAAACAAAAGGGAAATAGTATTTGGTAGCTATTTGTAGAAGAATCATTTATAGCCAAAAATTATTTTTTTAACAGAAAAAAAAATCAAATAGACAGTACAAATCAATATGTCGACTGAGTGTAAATAAGTCTGACAAGTGTGGACTCCAACCAGGTATGACTTCTGCAATTAAACAACGGGGACAAGGAATAGAAAATTTGGCCTGACAAGGAAGGAGAGAAAAAGATATCACCTGAATACAACCTTATAAGCGGTATTACATCTGGAAGGAAATTCTGCTAAGTACCATCACATTCGGATCGTACACCTGAAAAAGGCCATAGAATGGATCAACCCGAACAACGCGTTCAATCGTCCAAGAAACTCTTTAATAAGGGAGGTAACTCTAAAAATTGATACTTGAGTTGCGTCCCTTTTGAATGGATATTTGTCTACATATCCTAGAACCAAAATTGAATGATGGAAAATATTCGAGGTAAGGCGAGGCACAAATTAAATTTAAAGAATCAACTTTGCGCTGAAAAATATGATATTATTGAATATCGTATAGTGTACATCCACTTAAAAAATGAAAGAAACCATCTCAAAAAATATTCAAGCAATTTTTTTTCGTTAACATCACGCAAGCCCAATCTTGTCGATTCATCTAAAATAAATTATTAGAAATAAAAGTTGTTCTTATCTTTATGAGGAAAAAAGGCTAAGTATTTTGCAAGCAAAACATTAATAATCTTGAAAAATCATTCAATAACCTTACAGTAAATAAAACTCAAGCTTGTTTTTTGTTGTGCACAATACTTTCGTTTCAAATCTAGTATCTTTATTTTGCATTGAATTCCAAAAGGACTGATTTTTAAGGGTCGAATACATTTTTTCTTTTAGAAAGCTTTTCCTTACGAAAATGATGTAGTTTCTAAAAATATTTTTATTTTCTCAACATGGAAACGAAATTAATACAATGGATTTATTTTTTTTTAATCAAATAAATAAAAAAACAAACAAAAAAGAGGAAATTTGTCGAATATCACTTACCAGATAAATTCATGAATTACTCCATGGTTGTTTTCTTCCTCCCTCATCAAATCGGAGATGAACACACATTTTGGTAAATATTTCATTTAGGTTCGTAAATTTAATTCTATTCGAATCGTTCAAAATATCAAAGGGAGATAACCAGTAACGCTGACTTATGCAACTGATGCTGCTAACCTATCCCAGGCATTTAAATTTTAGCTCTTACGAACCTATTCCCTCTAATCTAGGATTAGGGTTAGGGTTAGGGTTGGGGTTTGTTTTGGAGTTGCAATTAACAGCAAAAAGATTGAACATTTTCTTCATAGTTATAAAGCTAAAAGAATATACGTTTGCACCTGATAACAAAAATTAATTAATTACACATTATTTTCTCGTTATTACATTTGATTTCATTAAAGAACCGACGTCTGACTCATTTAAAAGTGTACTCTTTCTTTAAATTTTTTTTTTCCTGTTAATAATTGCTTAAGAAATGTTCAATTTTTTTTTACTGTTGATCCTGACCCTAAAATTCAGCTCATATTTTTGGGTTCTGGTCTAAATCTCATCACCTGGAACTGTTCATGTCGGATAAATCAGCCAACTTCTTTCGAATTAAACCAAATGATAAGCGATCTTCTCCCTCTCTTCGTATACAGTATCTCTAGGGGTTATCTCCCTTTGAAAAATTTCAACAAGTTGATAATGATCGATTTACGATCCTAAACAAAATATTTACCATCCTTTTATTTATCTATTTTGATGATGTAGGAAAAGGTTAATCCACACAATATCTCCAGAAGTTCCTGATTAATTTTGTGGAAGGGTAGGCCATGGACGTAAAGGAAAACTGATCAAATTTGAGGGCGGATCCATTTTTTTTCTCTTATTGAGAGATATCTCTTCAGATATTGAGACAACAGTTTTGAAAAAAAATCAAAACTCACACAATTAACTCCCCTGCATCGTTGCACTGAATTGATTTTTCATTCAGTTTTTTGTTACTGTATGATTTTGGCAGTGGTATGAGTGCTCTCTTATTTAGTAATAAGCATTCCTCTGTGATTTCCTACTCGATCAAGTAAAATCTAATACATTTTGTCAAGTTCATGGGTTTGGTATCTTCAGGCCAGAGTGATCAATATTGGAATTATGAAATGATATTCGGAACATTTTATTTACCCAAGTAATTTCTGAAATATTGATGAAGATAATGTTATTTAGTCATACTTTTCCCCACCATAAGCAATGATGGTGACTGGTACTTTGAGAGTCATACTTGTGAAAAATGTTCGCCCTGATTTGATATAATCCGTACAGTATATGGGATGTCCAATGCCTATGATTATCTCTATTAACAAAAGATATTGGTATGAATATCAAGTTAAACTTTTACATTAATAGATTTATGAGCATAAATCATACAATTATTCCTAAATGCACAAAAGATTACAGAACTAAGGCTTTAGATTAAAACATTTTATTTCAAAACGTTATAAGTATTTCTGTTTGTCTCTCTCTATGTGTCATATCCCTTCAGGACAAGGGTGATCATTGCTCTCCTTGATAGTTCTTGGAAGTGATGGTGGAGTGGTTTCCTGTTGCCTTCTCAAAGGTTTTGAATTTTAAAATTGTTTTCCTCCTAGACTGGTTGCCTGCTCAGATTTCATGCTTTTCCCAGATACATTCATACAAAGCAACTGAGAACAACCTCAACTAGAGTTCAAATTAGCTCACCAATTCCTTTTTCTTCCCCATTAACCATTTTGCCACCCTCCTATCTCTTAGTTCGGTGCTGACTGTTACCAAAAATGTGTGTTTATCACTAAAACTCTTCTTAGAGGAGAAAATTTTCCAATTTCAATCCAAAGCAATGATAAATATTTTTCTTTCTTTTGAAATAAGTAAAATCATACACTCAAATAATATAAATTTCAACCTTCAAGTTTATTTTGTTATATATTTATCTCCTTTTCTCATTTTACTTGAAGAAAACTATCAAATTGACTCTCAAAATATGACTGAACAGGAAAGAAAGAGCATCAATCTGATTCCCTCTGTGGATAATGCTCTAACTAATATAATGAGTCTCCCTCAAGTCATCAATGATGTTTCTCAGATTCACAAAGGACAGACACAAGAGATAAGAAAACAACTAAAACTTCTGGATGCTCTTCAGGTAAAGAAACTCTCATTAAATGGACTAAAAAGGCAAACGTATAATTTGTTTGTTGAAATAGTTGCTCTTTTATAACCATTGTATCATTAGGTGTGATTTTATCTCAAAACAATTACCATAATTTTCCATGTATAATCCTCTACCTCGGAAAATCCATACCCACTGATTAATGAAAAATTCATAATCCAGTGTATGGTCTGCACCACTTACTGGGATACGATTGGCATCTCAGAAATTTTGGATGTTTGCCGCAAATAGGAAAATGTTAATTTTAATCCAAGCTTTGCTAAGTAATATAATTCATTCTCAAATATACGCTAGTTAGGAATAACTGAGTGTAGCAAAGTTCTGTTACTATGGAAATTACATAAATAGTCATTGTCAGTCGTGTAACTGATTATAAGCAAAGTGTAGGGAAGAGAGAAGTCAGTGAGTTAGTTGAATGAATGAACAGAAATTTGTTTATCATATAAAAATGTCATGTATTTGTCTTGCTTCTAGTTAGTGCATCACGTATATATGTTAGCTGATTATATGTGTTAGCATACACATTTTGAGGAAAATTCATCACGCTTCATTATCATTCTATCAACTGCTTGCATATTTTTATTTTCATATTTTTGTAGAAAAAAAAATAAAGGGGTAATTTTTGCCAAACACATTTTTATGATTTCATTATAAAGTAATACTTGAAAAAGATGTGATTAAAGGAGTAATTTCATTGTAAATTACTGTCATTTCTGCCATCTGGTGGGCATGTTTTCAGCTTTCCAGATTATTGATTATCATCATAACATTAAAGGCAGTCAAATGGATAGTCTATGCCCAACAAACAGTGCTGGGAAAATGTCCTGCAATTATGTATCCATATATAATAGGCACTTAGAATTTTTAGATGAAAATTTTCAGAAAAATAAGTGTGGATTATACATGGGGAATTACAGCATTCAACAATTTCATGTTTATTCAATATATATTATTTTATTGCATTTAATCATTACTATAGATAGGTGGCCTGAAAGTTGTGATAAAAAGCAACCAAAAGATTTAATAATCATCATAATGTATGACAATGCTTCATCTGATAAAAATGATAAAGATGAAGATAAAATTGTTTCTTCTAATACTACTAGTGTATACAGAATATCAAATAAAGCCCTGAAAGAGATTAAGGAAGAATGAAGGATAGGTTTAAGGGTTTGATTTGATCTTCTGCATGGTTGTTTTCTTGTAGCTCAGATGGTTAGAGAGGCTGGAGTGTTTAGCTTCCCTGTGGCAAATATAAGAGTCCCATTGAGAGCTTATCCTTTTTTTTCTAATCCATTCTGTTTACTCTCTGCTGTAGATTGATGGCCTGAGCAAAGACATGATAAAAAGTTATTAAAAAATTAAGATGAAAATAGTACTAAAAAATCAATATCCTGTAAAATTATTCATAAAAGTAAAATAGAGTAGAAAACTATCAAAATCACAAAAGAAAAATGAAGGACTTTTTCCTCATCCAATGAGGTTGTGTTTCTGAAAACCCTGATTTCAAGTGAAATGATGTTAATGGTAACTTTGAAATTGAAAATGGGAAGTTAATGCTATATTTCATTGATATGAGAAGAACAGTTACTATTCTTTGATCTTGAACTAAAGACCAGCAATTTACTAGGTTGTGGTAGAGGAGACTGGGGATATTTGCAACAAACCTCCAATGCTTAAGTAATGATGCTTATACTGCCCATGTACAATAAGGATCCTTCTCCCCATCAGGATGACAGAAGACACATAACATCTGCACATTGACTCAAAGTAGGCCTATGTTCTATGCATAAGCAAACATAAATCTAATGCAATGTACAATAATTTCAGTTAATTCAGGTTTATTCTTTAGTGTTGTATAAGTTTTTCTTAAAACTTTTTATGGCTAATTTTTGTTTATATTTATGTTTTATAAAAGGCAAATAAAATGTATAAGGTTTTATCAAAAATCTTTTGACACTATTTAGCGAAGGTGGTCCAAATTAGAATTCTGAGTACATAATGAAAATAAATAAGTGAGGCAAAACAATTCAGCACAGAATTTATTCAAAGCCATAAAAATAAAAATAAAACCAAATTTTTGCTAATTAAAAACAAAGAAATAGGTTGTGTCAGTCATTCAATGAAAACTGCCATATGACCATCATATTTTGGTAACATGCCATGTTGGGAGTGATCAACTAAAAAAAAATGGAAAAATGGTTGATCAATGAATAAGGTACTTCTCTCTCCTTTTGTTGGGTATCAATCACTAAATCACTGATATTAGGGTTTTTTAATTACCACTATCCACAATACTGGTTTTGAGACTGTTGTTAAGCTTAGTTTATTTTAATCAACACTATCTACAACATTGGTTCCCTATGATTTTGACTTCTTAAGTTGGAAAATGGAAGTTCTCTTAATTTTCACCCAAAAAGTGAAAAGAAATTTTCCCCTTGATGTGAACCCTTAAAAGTAATTTTCCCCTCAGTTTTGATAGCTAAAAGTGGAAAAATAAAAGTCCCCTTTCAATTTAATCCCCAAAAGTAAAATAAATAATTTCCCCCTTGAATTTGATCAGGAGGATTGTGAAAATAAAAATAAATGCTCCCCTCGTCCGCTGATTTAGATTCCTAAAAATCTAGAATAAAAGGTCCAACTTGATTTTGATCCTTACAGAAACTCCCATCTCCAAATTTTGTGTTCTGAAAAAAAATGATTTATCAATGAAGTACAGGGAAGTAATTGAAATACTTGAAAACCATAGTTTTATATGATAGATGGAGAGTAAGCATCCAACTCAGCAGTATAGTTACATCCTAATAGAACCCTATATTCCAAAATATTTTGCTCTGGAAAATGATTAACATGTAAAAAAAAGCTTTCAAATAGTGTCATCAGTAAATAAAATGATATAAAGAAAACTCTTCCCAAGAATAAGTATGGTCAGAATAAATATTCTATCATGACTCCAAAGCATTTTCATTTGCTGTACACTAAGTTCAGTATCAGAGTCATATGGTAAATAGAAGCCCCTTTAAAACCCTTAAAATGTAATAAATCACCAAATTTTCTTTTAATTTCAGGGGTACCATTTCTTCTAGCTGCAATGCACTGTCCTGGAGGAGAAAGTCATAGTCACAAACTTTCACAAATAAATATGTAGATTACAAGAATTTAAATTCTTTCTAAACAAAATAAGTGATATTTCAAATAAAATAAATAGTATTTTAATTCATCTATAATGAAATCTAAACTCAAATTTCACAGCTGCGAAAAAAATTGTGCCTGTTTTCCAACGGGTGATCAGCTGTCTGCTTCGGTGATTCTAAACTCTCTCTCTCTCTCTCTCTCTCTCTCTCTCTCTCTCTCTCTCTCTCTCTCTCTCTCTCTCTCTCTCTCTCTCTCTCTCTCTCTCTCTCTCTCTCTCTCTCTGATTTAATGCAATATTTGCTGGTACTGCTAAAAGTTTTGAGAAATTTACTTATGATATTTACTTGGAAGCTTCACAACTAATACTGTTGAATAATACTCATAGAATGAAAAAGTTGAAATAAAATGTTACATTTTTCTTTTATTTTCCAGGAACAATTGAAACTTGGTAATTATTTTTTTTTTGTAGTTTTCCAAAGTTTCCATGTTTATTTTTATGGTTTTTGTAAAATGAATTTCTCTGTAAGTTGAAATTTCTAGATTAGCCAAGATATTAACTTCAAACAAGCAATAACACATGACAAAATTTATTTTATATACACATCTATGGACTATTGATAACTCATTATATTATTAACTAAGTTTTTGAGTGCTGGTGGTCTGGTTCTACTTGATCTTGCTCAACTGATGGTCATCCACTTTTGGGTTTCATTTCAAAGGAAAAGTCCCCACCCTAGCTTAAACCAGTTTGGGACTATGCTATAGATATTGGTAAATTTCTTTCCACTTTATGAATTCTGTGAGCAGCTTCAGTAGCTTTGAAGCCCTGTTTGAAATAATGTCTCATGGTTGCTAGAAGCTCAATGCCTGTACCCACCATAACATCTGAAACAAAAGGTACAGCTTCTTAGTATTGATGAAGAGGAAGAAGGAGAATTATGAAAATGGAAATAATTTCCTTTTTTTCTCTTTGTTTCAGTGTGCTCAGATATTTATTCCAAAATTGTTCCTGAAATTCTAAATACTCTAAATCTTGAATACCTCAAAAGCTTTAAATTCTTATGAACGTAAGTCCATATTGCGTCTATTAATGGATGCCTCTGATGTACATGTTACGGCTGTTTAACCCAATTGTTAAACTGTCAGTATTTTGTCAGCATTTCTGAGCTTGAGAAAATTTTTACTGATTTACATCTGATAAGCAAAAACTGGTTCAGCTCAAACCAATAAAAATTCATTCCATATAGAAGCTTAGTTATAACATCTGATGCAACTTGAAATATTCAAAACACTGGGCATGCAACAGTTCTCTCTTTCTAATATAGTGGCAAAGTGGTGACCCTATGGCCATCAAGTGCCTTTGTATATCATGTTAGAAAAGGAGTTGGGCTCCCCAAATTTATGAAGGGGGGGTGTTTATTCACTGTCCCACTACAGCAAAATGTGACACAAGGTTGAGGCTTAACGTGGGAAGAATAGGAACCTTCCGTCCTAAAATGGCTCCAGCTGATGCAACTTTGGTTGCCAAGCGACCGTAGAAGCTAAAACAAACTCCGTCACAAAAGCATCCACTTGGGGACCTGCTCCTCTAAGCGCAATGGAGCAGTGCTGCCCCGGGGTGCCATATTCCCCACAGCTTGGCCGAGTTTATTTATCAAGAAAATACAAGACTCACAAATATACAAATTACTTTACAATGAAATCGAAAAAAATACATCGATTCAAAGAATATATACAAAATGCAAGATGCAAGAGAAATGCACAATCCGGATGTGACAAAAAGTCAAAGGGGGTTTCAGTCTTTGCTAGTTCCGATCATTAACCATTCGCTCGACAATTTAATTCCCAGCTAGTCTGTTCATTCATCAACTTCCATACTTCTCTCACTCGGGAGGGGGGGTCTGTGTTTTCCCCATCCAATAAATAACTGTGAAATATTTACACTAGCTGGGCTGAGTAATAATAGGAGAGCCAAAGGACGAGTCCAAAGGCCTCCAATGCATGTAGCAGTGCACAGCCTCAGTAAAACCTCATTGGCTGACACACTGCACCGGAGCACTCAGTCTTGACACCATCCACAACACCCAATCTCCGGCCCATTCGACGGGCAAGTGTCAGTACCTGCGCCTTGGGCTCTGCTTGGGCCAGAAATAAGGGAAGAAATCACTCAATATTTCTTGTCAGCCTACCCTTGTTGAGGAATATAAGTGGACAACCCAAACTTTTTCGTGAGCATGCCACAAAGCTACCATAAGTACAGCTAGTTAATGTAAGTGATAATTCTTATATCTGATCTGACTCCATAGAGTTACCAAATTACTCGGTCATTTCCTTTGTATAAAAGGAAGGATGCACATTGATCTAATATATAGACAATTGCATTTCCATTTAGACATCAGGTGTAGAGAGAGAGATAAAGAGTGAGTTTGAAGGTAGCACTTGTCACATGACTGTTTGTTAAGGACTCCGATTGGCTGCTCCATTTTTTATCAATGAACTACAAGTACTCAAGTTACATTATTCACTCTGTATCTATTTGTGATCTAAAGTGAGTAATAAATTTCTAGCTCAGCAAGAGCAAATGAAAATTAATTTCTTCTAGAAGCTTAGTTGTAATGGCTGCTGTTACGTTCGAAATGCTGAGCCTGCAACATTTTTCTCTTTTTAATGGAGTGGTAAAATGGTGACATCATCAGCACACACCTGGTTCCACAGCACATCAAAAAATATGAATTATCATTATTATTATTATTATCATTATTGTTGTTGTTGTTGTTGCAGCGATGAGGAGGAGGAGAAGGAGTCATAGATATTCTTCTTGATAAACCCTAATATTATGAATTTTTTATTTAAAGATTTGATTTTGACTTTGTTTTCCTTTGGTTGATTTCATTTTAGAAATCTTTTTTGTCTTTTCATAATTATATTATATATTCCTTCATTACAAATTTCTTTTTATCAATAATTCTTTCATCCTTTGAATGATTTTTCAAAAATCTCCAACATTTCAGTTATAAAAGTCAGGAATTACTTTTTATGAATTTGGCTACATGCAAATTGAATGAAAACTTAAAAATTATTTATCTTTGACTACTATTTTCTTCCATCTCCATATTTTAGTTGCTTTTCATTGCAAATCAGAAAAGGAAGGATAAGCTCCCCATGTTAGCCAAATGTACATACCTTTTGTCTACGGAAACCGGCTGAAGGTCCAGCTGTTCTTACCATCTAAGCTACAAGAATTCTGAAGTTTGGTAGAATATCAAACCTAACCATTAAACTTACTCTGTATTTCTTATGTTTCTGGCACCATGTTTGTTTTTGTTTCTATACTAATAATATCAGTAGAGCAATTCTGCCAGGTTCCTCTGGGCAAAATAGATGTGAGTTCTAATCTCATTGGGAGCTTATTCTTAATTTTCTCATCCATGAATATTGTCAAAGGTTAAGAATAATTGTTTACTATACCTCATCTAATAAAAATAATGAAAGATAATTGAATAAAAACTTGTTCAACTTCCAATGACTAAAATCAATAATTACTTCTTTCAGTAAATTTGGCTGTAGGCAAGTTGGATAAAATACCTGTTCAGACATTTGATATTTTTTAAATTTCTGTCTAATTTTTGCCATCACTTCTTGAATGATTCTTGAAATTCTTGTAGTTGAGCAGGAAGAAAAGAAAAAACTTGAATCCCTTTCAATTATCACAAGACAACTTTATCTTTTGGAGCAAGTAACACAGAACAAGAAACAGATCTGCCATCAATATGAAAAAGGTGCAAACATTTTTCTGACTTCTCTATCTCTATGTATATATATATATATATATATATATATATATATATATATATATATATATATATATATATTCTGAACAAATGTGCAATTTGGAAAAAATTAGAGTATAATTTTTTTTCTGTGTGATGCATTTCTGTAGAGTCTCAAGAATTTCATACTAAAAATCCCAAGAAATTTGAGTTGAAAATCCAAGATGGCCACTAATTTGACCTCCCTAAATTGTTTGTACAGATGACATGATATATCTTTGGAAAGAGAATTTTGTCAGCTTTCCAACAGAGTATCTTTTCAATCTTGTATCTGTTATATAAAAGAAGTTATAACCAAAAACATGAAGGTTGGTGGAATGGACAACTGTGAATGCACAATTCTTTCAATTATTACTAACTCATATTGCATGAATAAGTCCTGCAATTCAATCACTTCTTCCATATTCTATTGCCCTACTTTCCTCGAAATTTCACTGAAAATCATGGAGAACTTTTGGAGATATCATGTGGACAGCAAGGAGTGAATACAGAAATGTACAAAAAAATGAAAAAAAATCTCTCATTTCTTTTTCTTAATTTGGATGGTTTTTAGATATGATTTGACCTGGTTGCTGAGATTCTTCCCCCAGAAAAATGATAACTTCCACTTTCTGGTAGACTTTCCATTATCATACTAGTATTGTTGAGGTGTGACTGACATTATTGTTAATGGTACAAACTTGGCAAATACAGATTAAAGCTGTTGACATTCTTTTCTCACTAAAGCCTTGCAGAAAGGTATGAATCCATCTCTTAAAAAAGCAGGGCAGCCTGGGCTCTCCAGCCTAGGGAAGAAAACACTCCAGAAGAAGGGTACATATGCTGAAATGGTGTATAGTGAACAAGAAATGACCATTAATTTATACGGGAAAATCTTTTGAGTGCTTCCAGAACCAACAATGATCTTATGTGAGATTTCTGCAATGATTGCATATAAGTATGACTTTAATTTTGGAAAGGCATGTAGGTTATGGGCTGGTTTGCTGGATGTTTCTACAGTACCCATCAAAAATTGTCTGATAGAAAAATGTGTGTAGCTTAGCAAGCATACTGTCATATCTTAAAACATTTACATCAACCCCATCAGATGACAAACTTTGATCTTTAAAATTGAGACAGGCAGAGACGGAAGAAGACAATGTTCCCACCAATTTTTGGTGGTCACTTGGTACAAAATCTTTGGTGCAAATTTTATTACTGTGACAAAATATGTCTGCATAAAATGCTTGTGCATAAGTAAACTTGAAATAGTTTCAAGATAATTTTGGAGCAGCCTATCACTCATGGCTGATAAAACTGTACTAGCATGTTTTGGTATAATACTAGTATGATTGCATTCTACAAAGTAACATATTTAGTTAAGATTTAACTAGAAACAACGAAGGGATTTTTTTCAATAAGTGTGATTGTCATCTCAATGATAATGATAGTTTTTCTATATGTATGTATGTATGTTACTGTAACCTAGCAAAAACAGCACATGATAGACAGAATATTCTAAGCTCCACTTCTTCAGGGTGCTCCAACTTGGAGAATAATACAAATCTGGGTGATTTTTACATATTACATAATGTTTTAGTAAGTGGGGTCCAATTTCCTTTGCAATTACAACATGGAACTGGACACTGATTTTATGCCCTATATCATTACGTCAATTTCAGGATTTTTGAGACATCATCCGAGAATTTTTAGGCTCTGTTCTGGAATTCTTTTGGAATTTTTTACTCTGACCACACTATTTTTTAAGTTAGTTTTTTATACCTGACCTCATATTCACAGAATAATTTTGGTACTTCATACAAAGTATTGCTGTTAGTTCTCTTGACTGAATTGGGAAATCATTCTTTCAAATTACATTTTATGCTGTGACTTCACTGCTGAACTGGACCTTCCTCCCATCTGTTGTGCGAAACTACAACTTCAAAGTATTTCAAATATTCATTTTTCCCTCAATGAGAAATTATTTCCCCTGAAAACAAATTTTTCTGAGTGGGTAAGGGATGGGAGTCTCCTATTAATGATTCAACTTCACTCTTAAATTGGATCCTCACTTCTTATTTACCATATAAAAATATGCCTATGAATTATTTTGGTTGAAATATACTCAATTGAAAAAATCTTCTTTCTAAGACAAAATTTTCTCAAATTCGATTTCTTACTTAATCTCATATTCTGATAGCATCTTTTTGGGAAGTTTTTTTGTTTTTTTCATAACGTAAACTTCTGATGACACTTTCTTGAAAGCTGTATTTTTACCTGTGCTCATATTCTGATAGCATTTACATTGATTCTTTTAACTAGTCTCATATTCTAAAAACACTTTTTTTCCTTTCTATGGGTCAAAATTAAAGAGGAATGTGTTTTCTTTTTTTAAGGGTCAAAAGTGAGGAAAACTTTTTTTTCTTCTTTTTGGGAAATACTAAACATTGAGTAGCTTCCTTTATCTATTTAGTTGACAATGATTATAATATCAACCGGATATATAGGAAGGGACTTGATGTTGAGCTTAATGTCCAGTGAAGGCGGCCCTTAAGCAAATAAGTATGATTAATTTCTACTTTATTTTATGTAAATAATCATTTATGTGCTTATTAATTTCCTTTGTGTGCTGGTTGTGAAACATGTGTACACTCACATATGCATGGCTTAAAGGTAATTATGAAAGAAGGTTATTTTGGGGTGAGGGATCACTCAAAAATGTCTTTTTTGTTTAAAATTATTTCAGATAAAGTGCAATGTCTTTCATAATAGTAAAGTGTCATGAAGCAAACTTACAGAAAGTGGAGAATACTTATATTTTTCTTCCTATTCTCTTTACAGAAATTGCAGATTTGATGAAAGAATGTGTGTCCCAAACATCAATCATATCCAATCTAAAGAGAACTATAAAAGAAGAAAAGTGGTAAATGTTCTATTTATATTTCTTCTTTATCAATTGATATTATTCAAAATACATTTATTATATGTGTTATGGCAAAAGAGGAAAAAAACTTGATATAGTATTTTGATGTAAATCAAATGCATATCCTCAGGGGAATGGATTTATCTTTGCCTGGTTTTGTTTAATTGAAAAAACGTGTTCTTAGCCGAAATGGAATTTGTGTAAGGTTTTCTTTATTTCGTCTTTTGTGTCTGTTATAAAGATACAAAATACCTATTCGTATACTTAGATTAGAACCCCCCTTTTTCAAACAGTGTAAAGAGAAAGTGGTTTTAAATCAATTTTAAAACCAAATCAAATTAAACATTACCTGATTTCCATCCATCTACCTTTTTGTTTCTTTTTTGACAGCATTTTATGCCAGGTATTTAACCTAGTTCTACTATAAGTCCTCCTTCCTCACTAATAAAAGATCTACCAAAATGTTGTGTTGTATACCTTGTCCTAGACATGACCAAGCAACTCATGAAATCTCCAATATCTTATTTTGAAAAGTAATTAAATTTAAAAAAAAATAGTTTTTCCTTGTTTTTGTTTGAAAGTTAAGAAAATATACCCATACTGTTTTAACTGTTTATGAGCAAATTCGCAAAGGAAAGGGAAATTAAAGCTAACAAATTTATGTTTTATAAGAATTAAAAGCTTATTGCAAATAAAGTTGTCGCCTCTCGCATTGTTAATTGATTTGCAGCTTGTGTGTAGTTTTTTGATAAGATTATTTGGGGTCTAAATACCTATTAAGCTACTAACATTTTAATCCACCCTTATATATCCATCTTAACATCTATCATATATATATATATATATATATGTATATATATAGATATAGATATAGATATAGGTGGGGGTGTTATATTGAAAAATCCTGGTCTTTGTTCAATTGTTCTATATTTTATTATTAATGTAGATTCAAAACATCTTTTTGTTCTATTTGTTTCTTTCCTGGAACCAAAAAAATATACATATACATATACATATATATATATATATATATATATATATATGTATATATATATATATATATATATATATATATATATATATATATATATATATATGTATATATATATACATATATATATATATATATACTGGAAGTATTGAATCTACCATATAAATATTTGTTAAAATATTACATGTACACTTATTGAGTCATTATATTTTTCAAAACTGAAGGTCTTTAAGATTGTGTCTTTACAAATAGTTTCCTATTTATTCTGTGGTCAGCCTTGTAGCTTCAAAATCTATCTTTTATACTTAATCATTGCATTTTCTGTTCTTTCAGGGAACATGATAAGTGCAGGAAAAAGGCACTCAAATATAAAGATATTGTTGAGGATTCGAAGAGTAAATCAGAAGATGAACTGAACCTGAAAAACACCAAACATCAAGTTGAAGCATTAAAGCTCAAATGTAAATGACCTTGTTCTACAGTCCCAAGATTTTTCAGGGGTTGTATAAGTTGACAACCCCCCCCCATACACACACAATTATTTTAGATTGATCTCAAAACTTTTGTACAGTTTTTTAATCACTATTCTTTTATCATTAATCTGTGATTTTCATCAGGTAAAATTCCATCTATATCAACTAATCACATTTTCATGGAAATTACTGCTTTGGAAAAATTGAGGTGTAAATAATGGGAGTAAGTTGCATTTCATTGCGTAAAACAATACCACGAATGTCTGTTGGAGTAAATAAATTTGATATCAGGAACAATAAGATGTAAAGATGTGTGAAAATGATAAATTCAAAGGTTTAAAAACTGATGGAAATAGAGGAATGTTTCAATAAAACGAATGCAATTTAAATCTTTAAATAATTGCTCAACTTTCATATTTCTTATACAAAAGTTTAGTTAATTCCTGCAGATTGTTGTAGAACAAAACCATTCTACCCTGGTTACAGTAGAGAGTGCTTTTTACAGGGAGGTATGGCTAGCACCATGTCACACCCTCCTTTTTTTACCCAACCATAGCAGCAGCTGTGGCAACTGCTTAACTATAAGTTTTATTTTCCTGTCAAAGTAACTTTCTCCTTGATGGACTGGCTTACAGGATTATATGGGTGCAGTGGGTTCATGCCTTCCCCAGGGATACTGGTGTAAAGTAAATGTAAACAGCCTTGGAAATCTGCTGATTCTACTTTCTGTGCTGGTAACCATTAAGCCACTCTCCACCTCTGTTTGAATACAAAAGCTAAACAATTATTTTATATCAATAAGTCTGAATTCATCTATAAATCTATCTCTTCTGTATTTCAATGTATAAAATCCTTCTTAACCATTGTTTGCAAAAGAAAATATACATTCATTTATATACAGTTCATAGTTTGAAAAGAAGTCATGATTAAAAGAATAATCTATAATATTACAATTATATTTGTTCCTACCTTCCTTCCTGAGTTCAAATGTCATACTTTCAGTAATGACAAAAGGGAAATCTTCAGTGGTGTAGTGACACAGACTATACCATTGACAGCCACCCATGTGATACAGGTAATTCTGATTTATACATGGAGCTGCAGAACATTATTTGAAAATATCTCCACAGGATTTGAATGAGTTTTCTTTGGAAAACTATCACGTGACAATCTAATTTTAGACAAAAACTAGCAATCATATTCCACAATCTTATAACAGATTCATTCAAGCTTGAAGTGATCGTTTGATAATATCTTGACTTTACAGTTAAATGCACTTGAAGAAATGACTCCTATAACTCAATGACAACGTGATTCAATGTTGTTATCTAGTACAGATGTGGCCAAAAGTTTAGCACCACCTATAAAAAAAACATTTATTTGATTATCATCCAAAATTTATGTTTTAATCATATATAGCATATTTGTGAGTTGTGAAAGTGATAGTACTTTGTTGTAATGACCCTCTTTTCTGCAGTGACACTTTGAATGCATCTGCATTCTTTAATCCTTCAAATGATGAATCTTTGATGGAAATAATTTGTTATGCAGTCTTAGTCTATTTCCAGGACATTCCTCTAACATCTGGAGTGGCTGAGATGAAATTCTTTCACTTTCTTAGTACACTGCCATGAGACACCATCATGTTATGCGACTGAAGTCCCAAGTATTTCTATAACATAAAGAACCTCATCTTTCAGCCTCTGTGAATATGTGTTACCATTGACTAAAAATCTTGGGGTGGGTAAAAAAACAAAAACATTTGTAACAATGACTATATGTTTAAATTTTCAGACCTTACTCCTTTTTTTAAAAGACTTTTTTGTGATCACTGTCCAATAAAAGGTGAGAGAAATAGATAATTCATTGATCACCTCATGCTGATCACAGCATATTGCCGAAGATTTTGATTATGTGATCGATTCTATTGAGTGACTAACCAGCCCTGTTTTCTCTCAAACCAGAACTAATTTATTTCTAACTCTCTTCACTTTCATCCCCTAACCCTAGGGCAAGCAATCCAACAAAGTGAAGATGGAGAAAGAATTCTTGATGGAACGGCAATTCAAAGATACCGATCCGAATATGAGGCACTGAAAGTCCAAGAGAAAGCAAATGATGAGAAAATACATGTAGCAAAAGAAAAGGTAATTCTCTATTTTAAATTCTGCTTTTGAAATACAGTCATGAGCATGCTACCTTCTTAGCTGCTTGCGCGTGTACGTCTTGTGACCAATGCAAAAAGGAAATTGATGTCCACACAAAAGACATCAAATTTTAGATAGATGAGTCTTTATTGAAAAATATTGATACACAGAGACAAATCCAGAAGTGCACACATGCTTTTGCCGGAAGAAAAAATTTGCACAATATATGAGTTTTGATTCATGACTGTTTTTCATTCTACATGAAATTCTTCAAATTTAACACAAATTGTTATTTCCAGTTGGATTTGTAGTCAAAATTAAGTATGGTTTACAATACTTTATCTTATAAAAAAAAATAAAGATAATTGAAAAATTAGATTGTTTCTGTGAAATATAAGTTGATTCTGTTTTTTGTATTCACCCCCAGGTTGAGAATTTGAAAACAGAAATAAAACGAATTGAACAATCAACCTTCATCCTTCATGTAAGTCAACATTTATATTTCTGTGCAACCACAGATTTTTTTTTATTACCACTTACCAGCAATCACAGATTTTACAAACTACCTTTTTACAAAAGCCTTAAAGTGTTTGGATCCATTACGATTGTATGTTCAGATTATCTAACCTCAGAGCTCCCAAGAAAGATATATTTGCTGCTGCACAGTCAACTAAAACAGATTAACACAGTAATACTCCACTTAGTACTGTCCCTGATTAGCTGTCTTTTTCAAATATTTTTTTAACAGATTTAGTAATGTTAAATTTCCAAAATAAATAATCATAAAAGACAGTACTAGAGACATTCTCTGAAATAACTATATAATGTACACTTTGGTTAATGTCCCATTTGTATGAGAATGTAAACATGCATAATAATTTATCATATAGAAATAATACATCAACACCTAATGATATTTCATCACCTCTGAAAAGTAGCTACCAGATATAATACACAGCACTAATCCATTCCATTTTGTTAAGGCTCAACAACAACATCATATCTTTTAAAATGATTGCTGACACAAAATTTCCTGTTGGATAACACTATGGATAACACTATGTATGTTGTGATAATAGTTATATGCTGACGTATTAGATATTACGATTCATATTTTTTGCAGTTTATCCACAAGTTCATACAATTTTTTACCCATCATGAGTGGAAAATAGCCTGTCACTCAATGTACTGAAGTGTCATACCTATTTATGCGATTTTATAATGACTCCTTATAGCACTGTTTTGTTATTGGCTGTACTTTTTAAAAATGTATCTAGAGCACCAACTGATGTATAGGAAGCACTCAGAGAACTCATACATCTGCCAACACCATTGTCAGGGGAAGTAACTGCTCAAGGATTTTCCCCTAAATTCACTCTTTTCTTCTGTGGCCTATTTTTGGAGATATTGTATGGACAGTCATGATCGAGTTCATAAATGTATGAAGAAAAATTAGAAAAATATCTCTCAATCAAAAGATTTCCTCTTTTTTCCCACCATTCTATGAAGTTTCATTAAAATTCATTCAGTACTTTTGGAGAAATTGTGTGGAGAAACAAATGGAAAGATGCGGCCAAATATGGAAAATGGGATCAGCAAGGTAATTTCAAAATCCCACTGAGACTGTTTGTATTTCCTTCACACAAATGCCCTTAGCAGAGACATGAATCCAACTCTTCTACCCTCAGCTGTAGGTAAATAGCATGGCAGATTGGGTTCTGTAGCCATAGCTGGCAATCGGTCTAGGAGTTGGACAATTCTGATTCTAAACCAGCCCTGAAGAGGGATGGGCTTTGACAGGCTACCTTGCACTTGATGCACACATGATGGAATCATTTGTGGTGCCTCACTGACACAGCACTGGGTTTTAAAAAAAACAAAAGAAACTCTATGATTAAGCCTGCAGTGCTTTGCAGATAAATCTTTGTAAGCATATCTCAATCAATGGAAAGTAAGCTTCAAAATGTAGGCAGGTTGTATTAATCTTTGATGAAATAAACCACACAATGGATGCAAATGATAAATAATCAATATCAAAAACAGGTCTGGTTTGTCACTCAACAGAAACCGTTATGCAACCAAAAAAATCACTTTTTCCTTCTAGACATGATGAGGAGTAAATGCTTCAATTTTCAGCCCTCTAGCCCCATTATTAGTGTAGCTTATACACAAGACACATACATAGATAGCCAGCCAGGCAGACTCACTTGGAAATTGAAGAAACCAAAATAAAGGCAATGGTTTGCATATCTGTACTTGAGTGTATTAAGTATCTGTACATAGTCACAAGTATTTCACAACTCAGATATGTTATATACTCTTTGATTGAGATCATATAAACAATTAGAATTTAGGAAACTGAGCAGAATACTGTAAATCCTTGTAACGGCACTCACTCATGACACATGACATGTTCATTTTTATATAATCCCAAAACTACTTTGCAGCAATAGTATGCAATTAAAGTAATGCCAACACAGAATTTCAAAGGAAAGGTTTATCAATTAATGATAAATTTGAAATAATCAGGAAAACGGGACAAAGTGTAAGTAGCAGTGCATTAATTCTAATTGCAGACTAGTAATCCGTACATGGGGCATTAGAATGTGAAAGACTTATAAAAAACCATTTTTCTCTGTACTTTTTCAATTCTACATTATTAATTTTTCATACGAAATCCTCCTCCTTTATAAAGGCAATCCTCGGGGATGCTATAATAACAGGAGTCTACTACATTTACCTTAACAAAATCATAAACCGTTAAACAAAACTGATGCCAAAGCTGTCTACGTAGGATTCTTCAGTTGGTCTGACTGGCTGGCTATGTATATATCAATGGTACAAGAGGATTGAAAATTTAAACATTTACTTCTTATTATGTCAAGAGAAAATTTTTTGTTGTTTTCTTAGCAATCAGTGTACAACAAAAGATGAAAAGTAACTCATTCAGTGTTCATCCTTTTCCCAATTTTTAATTGATCATTCCCAACACATGATGCTACCAAGAGAGGCTGGTCATGTGAAAGTTCCTCTTGAGTGACTGACTAGACCTGTTCAGTTTCATTTTGGTAAGAAAAACACTGGAATGATGAAAATTGATTTTAATGAATTTTCCCCAAATAACATGCAATTTATGGCACCAGTCTTTTGTTGAGAAATTGTTTGAGAACATATTTAAAAGATTTAGTTTGAAGTCGAGTACAATTTGTTAGAAGTTTTTTTCAAACTCTATTAAGGCTTTTATTCTTGCGACTGTTTCAGAAACGTAACAAGGCTCAATTGATCCGGTTAAAAAGGGAGCTGAAAGAATTGACCATTCAATCGGGTCTCTGGAAGGAAAAACTCACCCATTTGCAGCAGCATATTTCCTTTCTACATCGACAAATATGCAAAAGTAATTAGTTAAACAACATGCAATCGTTTTAATTCTCTGTTCTGAGATGATGAATTATTATTATCAATTATACACTGATTTGCTTAGACTAGAGTGTCTTTCTGGGTTGTTAAAGTCACAATGTTTAGGCCTCAGAGATATATGACCAGGTTGATAAAAGAATGGGTCAAGCATATCTAGTAACCTGCCTGGCTGTTGTGAGTACAATCCCTGAGTCATGTCATGCGAGTACAATCCCTGAGTCAGGTCATGCAAGTACAATCCCTGAGTCAGGTCATGTGAGTACAATCCCTGAGTCAGGTCATGTGAGTACAATCCCTGAGTCAGGTCATGTGAGTACAATTCCTGAGTCATGTCATGCGAGTACAATCCCTGAGTCATGTCATATGTTCTGGTTCAATGGAAAAGGCAGACAAGCAACATCACAAGAATAAATTGACTAGAAAGAATTAACTGATACAAGATATCATGTGGTGTAGACAGCAGGATGAGAACAGTCAATCCCTGTGGATTGAATAAAGACTATTACAACCAAGATAAAGACATTAGTCATAGTAAATGAGTGTATGATAAATCATTCTAAATTCTTATTCCCTTTTTAAAAACTGAACATCTATTTAGTCATTGAAACATTTATTTAGTCAAGTTTGAAAAATGCACTTGCACTGTAACTATTTTAAACTTTTGACTGAATTGATTGCAAGGTTGAAAGACCATAACATTACGTAAAGTAAAATAGATAAGAATACACTATTTGTGCTAACAAAACAATTAGATAGCACTTCCTTAGAATACTAGAAGAGTTAAAAATGATTATTTCATGAATTGAATATGCATTTTGAACAACATTAAGACTTGAATTATTAAAAATTGTTTTATTTCATTGCTTTTGACTTGCTTTTTGTTTTTTGCTTGGTATTATCAATAGGAAATTTCTGTGAAGATATTTAACAAAATCAGCTCCAAAAACAACATTCCCTGTTTTATAAGATATCTCCTGGTGGTAACCAGTTTTAATGAGATATATTCTATTTTGAATAGGAATGGTTTGTAGGTAGTAACTGGTTGAGGATAGTTCTAGTTAAGGAATGGGTAGTACAAAGATGTTGGACACAGAGGATTTTGTCGCCTAGTGGTTTGGTGTTAGCTGCGATGTCATGGGAGATGTGGAAGGAGACAAAATCCTCTGACTCTAACATCTTCGTACTACCCATTCCTCCACTAGAACTATACGTAACCAGCTATTAATGTGATTAAATGTATTTATTTGCAAAAAATTAGTGAACAGAAAACTATTTTCTAATAAGAGTAGGATGGCTGACTTGACGGGCCTAGTTGGTCAACGAAGGTTGGCTGACTTGACTAATGAGGCGGGCCAACTTGACAATTGTGAGGTGGGCCGAGTTTTATAATGAGTCAACTAGACCTGTAACCCAAGAATCCTATGCTTCTATAGGGTTGCTATCAAAATCCCGAATTTCACTCCCCCCGAACACCGTTATCTCGAACAGTGACTGGCCGAATTTTCGCTTTCCCTAATATTCATTCGCTTGAGAAAAAAAACGAAGAAAAACAATTATTCGAGTAACCGAATGATCACGAATAAAACGTCAAAGTTTCACCCGGGTTTTTTTTTTTTTTTCAATTTAAATATATCTTCACAGATGAAAGTTAACCAGGTATTTGTTCTAAATTCGTTTTCCTTATCATGAACAGAAGTCCACTTGAAGAAATGGAAGGCAGACGACACCGCCTAATGATCGGTAGATCGATTTGATAGATGGCCGTTCAGTTATGAACTGTTACAATGCAATTTCTGTTCAAAGGAGACCCAAGTCGTCGCTCTTACAGTGTCCTCAAACACACTGTCCCAACTTGAAGGTTATCAAAAAATGAATAATAATGTGTCAACCACTCTGTCCGAGAAGAAGTCATGGGGCTCTTCGTTAAGAGCCGGGCTCGGAACATACACAAAAAAATCCCCCTACGAAATCACAAAGGTGCTATAGGAAAAAGTATCTGCATTAAAAAGAATCCCGTGATATTCATTGCCCCGGACTAACACCAAAAATTCCCTTACGATATCACACCAGTTGAACTGAAGATATAATTTTAAATATTCTCGTGCTGTTAATAAAACTTGTTATTCAAAGAAGATTGAAACGACGATCCGTCATATTTGTTGCTGTTAGAAAGCATAATGTTGTCAATTTAGTTTCAATTCCAAGAAACTATATTCTACATGCTAAACACATAAATAATTCATTCAATACAAATCATAATTCTGTCTTATATTCACATTGCTGTTGGACAAACGTGTTGTAATAATTCTTTTTGATTTAAACACACTGTATTTTACATACCTAACGCACAATCAAATTTATTAAATATCTACAGAGCAAATAATAACTCATTCAATCCCAAACAATGTCTCACAATTTTTTCAAAAAAAGTACAGTGTTTGTGTCTCTCGTGACACATAAATTAAGTAACTTTCGAAAATACCTTCTTTTTTTTCGAACAACTTTCGATAGAAGAGAGTACTTTTTATGGTAACTTTGGAAACTTGACTAAAAAAAAGAATATGCTTTCTGTTTTTTTCTCTTCTCATCCGACATCTTGGGACTGGAAGCACAAAAATTCCTCCTTTTAATCAAAAAATGACACGTTTATCTGAGGGTAAGTAACTTCCGTAATCATATGTTATTTGTTTACGTTTTTAAGACGGTGGCATTTGAATGACCTCACCTTATGTCGAGTCAAATGTGTCCTTTTACTAAGCGGTTCATCTCAGGGTGCGATAAGTTGACTTCGTCCCATTCAATAATCAACTATACTTTTGTAGTGCCCCCTATACTTTTAGTTAGGAATTAAATACGAAACTCTTCTTTTAGCAAGATATCGAAAACGTCACTTCATCCGACGACCCCTACAAACCCATGGACGCACATGATCCATTGCTCACTCGCTCCCGCACCATTAGCTGCTTATGCTTCTAGCACCGGTCTCTGCGGCCGGCCATTCTCTCTCTTTCCTTCTCCCTAAGATCGTTATCATTTTGCCGACCCACTGGCCGATCCAATCTTAACCACAATCCTCACTTTGGGAAACACGCATGGATAAAACTCCATGTTCTCTGTCTTTTATGGTCTGTTCGTCGGGAGTCCAACAGCGTCAGAGGATAGCCCCCATGTTTACTCACTCACTTGGCAGTAAGGCTCGCACACTGAACCCGGTTTCCACGTATTATCTTGGAGCTATCAAACCATACAGAATCTACGCGTTCAAACAACTCTGCGCCAACTCGGACGCCAGCACTATCAAGACAAAGAGAGCTCCCACCTTTCACCATCTCTTCTTCTGTCTCTTCTCCTAACATTACTTCTCACGATCGATCGTGTCTGTTATCCTTACATGTATCTCATCTTCATTCTTGTATAAAACGTACGTCTTTTCCCCGTCCCAAAATATGTGTATATCTTCATTCCACTTTGTTACATCAATGCACGTCCAACTTCATACTTGGCGCGCATTCCATTCTCTTTGCACAGCTTCCTTTCCTTCCACATCTACAGGGCTGCACGTGCGCTACAGTCAAACCATGACGAGGACCAAATCTCCTCGTCCCCTCAACAATCCATCGCTGTTCGGATTCAACCAAAAAAACAACGCACAAAACTTTCATACCAAATTCATTATGAAATTACGCCATTTCATTGGAATAAAATTCTTATGAAAAATCAAAAAAATCAAATGTACGTCGACTGACCCATTTATCAATTATTACTATTCATCTTAATCACGTTGATATTCTAGTTGCTTTTCATCAAATTTTAATAATTTTCATTACACTTGTCGTACTTCCAATTGAAGTTACAAAATGATATAATCTCCTTAACGTTTTTTTATTTTTATTTTTTTGCAAAGTCTTATTTATGGCACAAATTTAATATCTAATCAATATAACGACAGAATTTTTCTCTCCTTTTGATTGTTTGTTTAAATTAAAATGATATTGACGAATTTGTTCTATCAATACAATGGCAATGAATATGACAGAGGGTTTTCCTATACCACCGGTGTCATTTTTCGCAGGGGATTTTTTTGGTGTATGTCCGAACCGAACCCGGCTACTTACTTCGAGCTGAGAAAATTCAACAAAAACTCGAGGATATCCTGAATCCGTGAACTAACATCACCCGACGTAGACCGGACAGTACACGGCTGAAAAAAATAAGTTGTGAAGTTAATGAACAACAGAGACAAGGAAGACAACTCAGCCTCAAACATCGAACAGATTTATCGCAGTAAATCCTCCTAATCAATTCTAATCCATCCTCATCTTTTTCAAATGATACGGAAACCACCCAAAAGTTTGTAAGTATTTGAAGCTTTATTCCCCCAATTGAGCAAATAATAACAAACACGATGTTTTCAATGACGGTTTCATGTTCGATCGTAATAAACTTATATGTATTGGCACTTCTGACTTGGGGTTTGCACCTTCCATGTGGAAAAAGCGACCATATGCCAGGGATCACAAATAAAGCTGGGGTCTGGGGTCCTCTCCAAGGAGATTTTGAGTTTCAGACACTTCATTTCCTGCTTTCTGGTGCTTTTTATTTTGAGAAATTTGTTAACAACGAATTCTAATGCATTTTATTGATTCAATTTATGAATAAACTAATTATAAAAAAAGAAGAAAATTTTTGTGATGAATCTTTTGAAAGACGAACAAAATCGATATTCGGATATCCATGAAAGTTTTTTTCTATTTTTTATTTTACAAATTTACAATATGAACAAAACGTTGAAGTGGTGCATAAATTCCGTCATTTTTTACAGAAAGACTTGACGAAAATGCGACTTCCAGCAGTTATTTCATTCTGAAATTCTAATCCTTTTTGATAGTTTCAATTTTTTAAAGGTTTGGTTAGGGGCTAGGGCACACTCCAGTGAAAGTGATCCCGATTGTAAATTTTTGCAATCCCGTTCACTCGATCTTAAGAACCGGTGCGCAAATAAAAACAATTTAGGTTAGATTTATTCGAAGCAATAACAATATAATTTTCATATTTGTTTCTGTTTTTCGTTATTTAATTCTCTTATTTATTTTTTCTTCTTAATAATTTGTGCACCGTTTTTAGCTCCTGCTGAGCGAGGGTTTGAAACTTTTATTTGTACTTGTGCTCAAAAGTTGAAAATTTCATTATTTCTTTTTATTTTTGCACCATTTTTTCAAACCAAAAGGAAGAACATTCATGCTGGCCATACTTCCGTAAAGATGTCGAAACTATGTGCCTATTTTACTATCAAAGTTAGATTGTAAACAGACCCTCCCCAACCCTAAAACATATAAATAGTAGAATTAATGAGAAGAAAACAGGAGTAGTATTTTGAAAATCCCGACCCCCGAAAACATCACTTGATGAAGGCCGGGTAGGAGGGGGACATTTTATCATGTAAGTTTATGCTAAATTTATCTTTTCATTTGTGTTGGCCTGTTTTTCTTAAAGTCACTTTTTTCAGTGATCACTGCCCAACAAAAGGCAAAAGAAATAAAGTAACTTATTTATTGATCACCCCTTTTACAAAAAAATAGTTTCTCACTTGGCGCTTAGGTATGCAATTGTTCAGTTATTCACAATAAGATTCAGTATTTACAATATAAATTGCGTGTAAGACATATATTGTATATAATAGGTGGGTTTTTTCTCATAGACTATAAACATACCCCAATATGAAGATAGGTTCCTAGATTTTAAATAAAGATCAAGATAATTATAAATAAAATCTGGATAATATGAAATCCAACAAGAAACACTGATTAAAATTAGAAAATCAACCAATGGCTCAAGATCTGACATTCAGTTTATTACCTCTGCTGTGCTCCATGCCTCCAACTAGTAGCAACTGTCAACCAAGTGACATATACCTGTAGTCACTGGACAATGTAAATATCATGTTACATACTCCCACATGACCTTTGTCAAATGATAATTGATTACACATCCAACTGACTTAAAAACATGATTTTCATTGTTTATCGCTAAAAAAAGTAATCTCTCATTGTTTCTCGTATAAAAATCGAAGAAATTTACCAGACAATCAACTAGAAAGTACTCAGAAAGCACATACCTCTGCTAAACCTGTCATCACTAAAACTGGCCCCCCTGCCCCTCCCGGATCCTCACCTGCTTATAATGATTAAAATATATCTGTTAATTTTTTCACAGTATTAACTAGTTTTTTATGATAAAACTTCCAGAAAAAACTAAAGAAAAACCTAAATGATAGTATCAGATATCTGCATGATTGAAAACATTACAGTATGAATTTTCTGTGTGTAATCATAAGATATGCAGGAGTTTCTTGGACTAAAACTTGTATATTTCCATTATTTTGAATAAAGCAATTTATTTGATAATCTTTTTTTTATTTGCAGATATTGGCTTGAGTGAAACCAATTCTATTCATAAAATGGTGGTATGTATATGTAAACAGAATTCTATGTAAGAATACATTATCAAAAAATCGAGCATTGTTTATGGAACTGATGTTTTAAAGAATGATATTTTCAAAACATTCCATGAGGCAAAAAACAGTATTTCCGTGAACTCTATGGAACTGCTTTTTCGTGGAAATCACAACTGAATGAGTGCATAACACAGAATAAAAAGATATTCTTCTGAAGTGTGCTTATTTACTGTTTACAGATTTTCACACTTTGGGAAAAAAACATTTTTTCAAGTATGTAAGCCTACATTTTCAAGCCATCCAGACTTAAAAACAATCACTCAAACACAGAATTGAAAAAAACCTGTGTTTTCAAAGATTTTTCATTCAAAAAGATGTATGCAAGCGTCTACGAGAAAAATTATATACAGGTATATAAGTGCGGCAAATTTGTTTTAATTATCATAACTTAATTTTTTCTTTTTTAAATTGTGTTAATTTGTACAGTAATACCTTAACTGTATTTGTGGTTTGGAATATCCAGATATAAACTGTTTGAATCTGAATCATCGAAGAATTCACATTTTTAATAACCTGAACACATTGGGAAGAAACTCTATTTTAGTTTGGATCAGCATTTTCAAAGAGTATAAGTTTTGAAGGTCACTTCCTAATTCACATTGGAGAGAAACAACTTTTTGAGTGAGTATTTTCAAAGGATTCAGATTCAAAAACTGCAGACACACTGGACAGAACTATGTAAAAAATGTGGATCAGCATTTCCACTGGAATCTTGTTTAAGGGAACCACATTCTTGTGAGATTTGCAGCATTCAAACACAATTTAGAGAAACCTTATTCTTGCTAAGTATGTGGCTTGGCATTTCCTGATAGTTTTCCTTTAAAAAGTCATTTGCAAACATACTTGAGAGAAACCATATTCTTGTGGAGCGTGTGGTCAGCTTTTTGAGTGAGTTCTAAATCGGAGATACACATGCAAACAAACACTAGAGAGAAACCGTATTCTTGTGAAGTGTGCAGTTCAGCATTTTCCTATAGGTCATCTTTAAAAAGACACATGCAAACACACACTGGAGAAAAACCATATCAGTGTATAGAATGTGGATCAAAATTTTCACAGGGTACAAATTTAAAAGCGCACATGCGAATTCACTCTGGAGAGAAACCATATCCTTGTCAAGTGTGTGGATCTGCATTTTCAGAGAGTTCAAATTTAAAATCACATATGCGAATACACACCGGAGAGAAACCTTATTCTTGTGAATTGTGTGGTTCAGCATTTTCCCATAGTTCACCTTTAAAAACACACATGCGAATACACACTGAAGAGAGACCATATTCCTGTGAAGTGTGCTTTATGGCATTTTCTCAGAGATCATCCTTAAAAAGACATAAGCAAATACACACTGGAGAAAAACCATATTCTTGTGAACAGTGTGGTTTGGCATTTTCACATAGCTCATCATTAAAGAGACATATGCAGATGCACGCTTATAAGAAACCATATTCTTGTGAATTGTGTATGTCAGCATTTTCACAGAGTTCAGATTTAAAAATACACATGCGAACACACACTGGAGAGAAACCATATCTTTGTAGAGTATGTGGATCAGCATTTTCACAGGCTGCAAATTTAAAGACACACATGCAAATACACACTGGAGAGAAACCATATTCATGCAAAATATGTGGATTGGCTTTTTCAAAAAGTTCAAATTTAAAAGCACACATGCGTTTACACTCAGGGGAGAAACCATATTCTTGTGAAGTGTGTGGGCGTGCATTTTCAGAAAGATCCAAAGTAAAAATACACATGCAAACACACACTGGAGAGAAACCATATTTTTGTGAAGTGTGCAGTTTAACATTTTCTCAAAGTTCATCTTTAAAAAGACACGTGCGAACACACACTGGAGAGAAACCATATTCTTGTGAAGTATGCAGTTCAGCATTTTCTTATAGTACACCTTTAAAAAGACATATGCGAATACACACTGGAGAGAGACCATATTCTTGTGAAGTGTGTAGTTCATCATTTTCCCATAGTTCATCTTTAAAAAGACACCTGCTAACACACACGGGAGAGAAACCATAACCTTGTGAAGTGTGTAGGCCAGCATTTTCAGAGAGTTCTAAATGAAAAATACACATGCAAACACATACTGGAGTGAAACCATGTTCTTCTTAAGTGCAAACTGAATATACATATGCGAATACACGATGCTGAGAACCACATTCTTGGGTAGTGTGTACATTGATATTTTTTGCAGAGATCATCTTTTAAAACACATGCAAACACACACTGCCAAGGAAACCTATTGCAAAGTGTGTTGCACAGCTATAATAAAATTTTATTATTTTATTCAATCGAACTGTATACAGAATTTGAAATGAAATACAAATGTTTTTAATGTCATTGTTTTCTTCATTTTCACCTTTTCTCACAATTGTTCTTGGGGAAAATTAATCATACAAAAGAAAAACAGACAAAAGTAATGTTTACACGTTTCTATGAACCGGTATTGTTCTTGGGTCCCTGGCACCCTTCAAAGTATAATATTATTTATTTGTTCATTTATTTCTACAATGATAAGAGTAGATGTATTGGAATGTGTTCAATATTCCCCATTAATGAGTACCCCTCCCCAAAAAACACTTTTCTCCTAGAATGTTAATTTTCTTCTAAATTAAACATAGCAGGAATCCATTATTTGTAGTGCAACATTACACAATCAAAACAATTATGGTCAGATTTATTACCAGCTCTAAAGCATTGAAACCTTGCTGCCACTCAAAAGAAAGATGTTTGTCATAAATAATACCTGATAATATCCATTTTGATTGTGTAATGTTTCACTAGAAATAATAAAATCCTGCTACTTTTAATTTAGAAGAAAATCAACTTTCTATAAGTTAAAGGTAGTAGAGATGTACTCTTTTATGGGTGTTACTCGATAGGTACTATACTAAATATCAATACAGTAGTACTTCGAATTTTGAGGGGGGGGGGTCATGGTACAGACCTCTTGTGAAATTGGAATTCTGCAAATAACTTTTGGCCATCCCTAAAAATTGACGCCTTATGGAAAAAAAAGTTAAAAGCATGTAAAACTTAATCATATCTTTGGAATCTTTGTGTCATTAGTAAGAAGAAAAATTGACAAAAAATATGAGAGAAAATCTGTCTGTATACACCTTATAGAAACAGGGATATTTTTTTAATATTGATTGTGACTCATGCAAACAAAACATTTGCAATCAAAGATTATTTCAAATAATTCATTCATTTTTTAAAATTCTTTTGCCCAATTTTTTTTTTTTTTTCAATTGTAGCTTTTTTGTGACTATGGAAAGCCAGAGATGTCAAATCTTTTATAATTCTACGGAAAGACAAATATTAATGTTCATTTCAAGTTGGGGCTTAAAGTAATGTAAATAATCCATCACCTGTTAGGGGTACAAACAGACATTGAGTTGTGTCTGGGTTACATTCCGCGGTATGTATGTTAGTTGTTCATTTCTCTCCAGAGAGTAGAAAGACAAGACGTATTAATAACAATTGAGCAATTTCCATAAATATGTAAATGTTACAGTATCTTAGGTAGCATCTATTTCACCTCACCTGTACATGTTTCCATTCTCCCAAGAGAAATGAACAATTATCACCCATTACATTTCTTTTAATAACTCATTAGCCCAACCCAGCAAAGTGTCTTTCACTCTTTTACAATCTCCTTCTATGTTCAAAGAACTTGAAACAAACATCACACATCAAACATTGTGTTTTTTGTTTTTTGTCTGAATTTTTAATGTTTGAAAGAGACATTTTAGACATGATTTGGATTCATGTTTTCTCCGATCAAATTTCAAGTTTGAGTTTACGCTTTCGGCTGCCATAATTCGAAGCATGTGAATCTGCCATAAATGCTGATTATTGATGTTTTGCCAATAAAATTTCTGAAAACAGAAGCCCTGAAGTAAAACAGCCTGATCCTATGTTAATTATTGAAAATTTGTTTTTCTTTTTTTTTTTTTAAACAAATGTTTGGATTTTTTTTCTTTCTAGAAAAAACTTGAAAACAAAGTCTTTGGAATATTTTTCTCATAGGTCTGTGAGGTTAGCTTCCATGACAAAAAATGCGAATAATCAAATCCGTGAAATAGGAGAGACTAAGGGCTGCTTTTTTTAGACTGCGTTAAACGGAGGTGTGTGGCTGACCAACATAAAAAGAAGTGTGGTCCCACTTGAGATGGGTGTGAAGTAGTAAGATTATGAGTACATAGTAGGTCCAGAGACCTGTACAGAAAAAAGATGTTGGAATTGAATTCCAAATGCGAGAATTCCCCGGTTGGAAAGAAAGGTTGATTCTCATAAAAAGAACTGATTTTTAGTTCCTGCAGCTGGCAAAATTAGTTGCCACCCAAATTCTCATTATTAGCAACTGTGTATTTACTTGTAGAGACAGAAAACCAACATTGCAACCAGAAGTTTGAAAAACAGGACTTCAACTTGAAGAATTCACCCAGAAAGCAGAAATGGCTGGCAGCCATCTGCCCTAGGTTTCTTGAATCGCAGACTTGAACCGTGACATCCCTGCATAGACCACTCTGTACTTCTCCTTCGCCACTACAAACTCTTCCCTTCTGTCTCACAGGATGACCGATTCCTAGCCCACCCATGTTTGCATGGATGTTTAAAAACAAGAAACTATTTTGTATTTTCAACACTGTTGATTGATACAGATTTAATTTGGGAGCTTCATTTTACAAGTGCAAGATTTACATTCTGGAATTATTCTTTCGACTTGTTACCAAGCCATCTTTCTTTTTTTTTTTTCAATTTTTTGACCTAATGTTTCTTTTAGTTTCCCCATCTTCATATTTTGAATGAGCTACTGCGGTTTTGGTTTATCTGTTAATTGCTCTCCCAATTTGAGAGTAGGAAGTAAGAAAAGCAAAAGTAATTGTAAAAAAAAAAATCTTGAAAACATATCGAAAATTGGTCACCTTTAGACCAATTAGTGATGGAGTGCCACAGGACGGTTCATGAAATACCTTTTTATGTTGAAAAGTGATGCAGAGTCTTGCTCGAAATCCCTCTGAGAAGACAATTTCATCATCAGTCTCTTAACGTCCATTGTTGGACATAGGTCTTCCCCAGGATTAGCCACACTTCTCTATCCTGGGTATCGCGGAGCCAGTACTTTTTGAATTTGTCATGCTTGTCTCTCCATCTAATACTCCCCCGGCCTCGGTTGCGCATGTGATCTCTGGGGATCCATGTAGTGAGTTGTGATGTCCATTGGTTGTTGTCGGTGTCTTGAGGTTTTTGCATTTTTTTATGAGATTCCTGGTTTCATCTGAGATTTTACTAATAGTTTGTGTGCTCGTTTGTTTGAATATAGTGGCGACTTCTATCATAGGTGCTGTCATTGTGTTGTTTAGTTTGTTGATGTTGGTGTCGTCTTGTTCAGTAAGAATTCTAAATCTATTTTTCACTTCAAGCTTGAAGGATTGAGTGTGCTCTTTTGATATGTTTAATGGTTACGGTTTTGTGTGGAACATTTTTTTTGTTCTTTGTTGGTATTTACTTCCATTTTATATCTTACCATTCTGTGGTTGCTCCCCATGTTGACTTGATTTAGGACTTGGATGTCCTTGACGGTATAGCTTTAAACTAAAATTATCTTTATAACAACTCAACTCATGATGTATGCAGAAAAAATGATTGCACCTACAATCCAAGAAATATCACATCTACACCAAAGAATTGAGTTGGGAATATGATAGTGTGTGTGGCTGGGGTTCTTCACATGAAACTAGCTTTCTTTGTATAATTGGATATGTGTGTGAGTATATATATGTATATATATATATATATATATATATATATGTGCAACAAGAACA
Source organism: Thysanoteuthis rhombus (assembly GCA_963457665.1). Classification (NCBI taxonomy): domain Eukaryota; kingdom Metazoa; phylum Mollusca; class Cephalopoda; order Oegopsida; family Thysanoteuthidae; genus Thysanoteuthis; species Thysanoteuthis major. The sequence goes on along the minus strand of OY735209.1, from coordinate 27,967,733 downwards.
GAAAAGGACTAAATTGATTGTTACTATTTACTATTAGCCAAGAATTTGGCTCTAAATTTCTGTCCCAAAGTTAAAGAAGTCAAATGCAAAAGAGAATACGAAAAGTCCTTAGATGATGCTGATCGTTGGTTTTTACAAGGCACAGCTAATATTCTCTCTTGTCTTTGAGTTAAAATATGCTTTCGTCCTCTTTTTTTCTGACTTATGGAGGGGACAAATTTTCTCAATTTTTCTTTTCCCTCTTAATGCTGAATGTACTTCTCAATGATATCTCGACATTTTTACAATTTTATCACAACTTAAAGGTGGTATCTTTCAGGTAAACTCCCACTTTGACTCTTCTCTTTGTGCTCAAATCTTTACCAAATCCCATAATGACACTATTGGATAAGCACACTTGGTAATCACAACTACAAGAGTAAGATGCTTGATTTAAGATCTATTACAGTAATGAATATGGTTAAATAGACACACAGAAACAGGAATTCTTAAAATGTGATGCTAGTTCAGCTGATATCAACCTCTATACTAGTTTGCTTGGGCTCACATGAGGCCAATAATGGTTTCAATTTTCCTTGCACAGAACACTAGAATGGATACAGAGTCACAAATACATGAAAACATTTATTACTGTTTACATCTTTGTAGTTTAAATAGGGTTTCAAAATCAAATTAGTCAATTTTGAAAAAGGGAACAATAGTTTTGACAGAACTGTACTTCATATTTGTTAGAGCAATATTTCTTCTTGAAGATGATAGGGTTGTCATTTAATGATTCTTTTTCTAACCACCTCCACTACCACCACCATCACAATCATCAATGTCACAGATGATGATGACAATGATAATCCTTTATCAATAAGAATGAGAGCCTGAATAATGTTAGGATGCATATATGGGACCATACTTAGCATTTCAAGACCATTACATTTACACTGAAGGTCTAAGAGTCTATAGGATGAAAAGTAAAACCAAGATTAAGTCAATTGTAAATGGTTGTTGCAAGTGTTTTCATTTAATAAATTAGCTTAAAAAAAAAAGTGAGTACGTTACTCAACAAAAAAAAAATGGCTGCCATGGTTGACATTTTTAAAATTGATGGCTGAAATATATATATATATATATACATGTACATATATATATATATATATATATATATATATATATATATATATTATTGTGTCATCCACAGACAGCTGTTTCGATGTATTACATCTCTTCAGTGTGGCTATAGACTTTCCATTATCCCATCCAGTACTGCGAGGCAGAATTGAAACCTTTACTTCAGACCCGTAGGCCGATATTCTACCGACTACGGAACTGGACAGTCGGTAAGGCTGGATTTAAGCGATATATTTGTTTGCACAGAAATCCCTCACCCACCAGATATATATATATATATATATATATATATATATTTTTTAAATTTATTTTTCTTTGGCTATAAGTGTACCAAATTACATGCTTTTATCACAAAATGCATGATCGGCTTTAAACTTTCAACCAAGTTGCCCAACTATTATTTCTTCTCATTGTTACATAGTTCTGAAACCTGAAATCTTTTAGAAAGTGTTTTGTTTGATGAAAATACAGACCAAAAATAAACTCAGCAATGATGAACAAGAATATTTGAGTGGTTACCATGATTAGTGCCTGAGCCTTTTTTGAAGAGTTAAGAAAATTTGCGTTTAAAGTTTGTTGAAATTTCACTTGTGATGTTTTCATTATTTTTAGAGCTACAATACTCACTTTTTTTTTATTTTAAAGCTTGAACACTCTTCATTATGATACTGAAGTATATCACAATGAATCTTGATTACTCTCAAGTTAAAATGCATAATATGAGATTTTCACCTTTTTTTTTACAAAAAGCAAAAGTTCCATTTTGTACTAATTCACACTGTAAGTATTTGTAGGAACATTGTTATGCACATCAAAATCTGTGTATCAAAGCTTCAAAGCAGGACTTAGATGAGCATTTCAACTTTTAAAATAATGAAAAAGTCACAGGTGAGAGATTTTCACCAGAGTTTCAATGAAAACAAAATCAGTGATTATGTTCAAATAACACCACACAATCTACAAAACAATTGATCTGACGACTGAACCCTTAATTTGCAATTATCTGGTGTCATAGCAGTCGGGATCAGTGGTGCTGAGGAACTTGAGTACATTCTTTAATTCTTTCTTCAAATTTATAGGAAAAAAGAAAATACTAAAATGAGTAAACACAATATCAAGCAAATACACAATGGCAGAGGATAGAAACAAAAAAATGCTGCATGCTAATTGGTGAAGATGCTGGCCAATCACTGGGGTGCTAGTCTCTCACTGACTCAAGTGGATGTTGGGTGGCTACTATAGGCTGAGTGGGCCCAATGATAAGGTGCATTTGGACCTTCTTTGCGCTGCTAGTAAACTTATTTTTAGTGTGATAACTGACTATATTTTGATTAAAAATGAAGGATAGAAACAGTGTAATCAAGCATAAATACCAATATGATATACATACCAATATGATTTACATTTTGGTCATTTTTTGCCTAGATTTTGACTATTTTAAGCATCTTTTGGCTTTGGGGGGAGGGCTATTTTTAAAAAAAATCATATCTTTTTTGTGTCAAAGTAGTGTGAAGATATTTTTTGAGTGGGCAACACTTCCTTGTGATATAGCTTCAGTCACCCTTGCTTGTGCTCAACATATTACATTACCCAGCCCATTTGCGATATGTAAAATAGACTTGAAGGCAACAAGCTCCCAAAGTGGCGTCACTCACTACACCCTTCTCTCAACCAAAGGTACACTATTCTCTTAGACCTTGAAATAAAGAAGTGTCATCCTGAGAGGGAATTGGCTGGGAATTGGCTGAGAAAGGTTTCAATAAAAAGTGACAAATATAAATAAGATATACTTGTAAAGAAAAATTAGCTAAAAAATTTATCTTGAAACAATCTTAGGATATGTGAATTTGTCTAGGCATGGTGTTTTTATTTGAAAATACTCTTTGCCATGAAGTGACATGTGCAAGCACAAAATGAAATTATCCTTTTCAGCAAGAAATGTGTGCATAGTTATTTTCATAAATTTTATATTTGCCAAGATACTAACAAAGTATTTTCTCAGGGCAATTATGTTAAACTTTTCATGGGGTTCTCATTCCTGGCATGTATAAATATTATATCAAAAATTAATATCTTGAAGTTTTAATTGAAATTTTTCTCTGAGAAAAAATCCTTTGATTCAAAAATTTTAAAGAATTCATTTGTTGAAAGGTGAAAACTCTTTACTGTACCAAAAACATTCAGATAGTTCATTTAGTTGATTTCTATCATAATTATTTGTATAATCATAAAGAGAATTATACAAATTATACAAATTTCCTTCATAATTACTCAGTTTTGTGTACTGGGAATTGTTAATAAATATTATATATTATCTTTAAATAGCATTCATTCACTGGTTCTATTCATGTAATATTTTCAAAATACAGCTCCATTACTTTAAGTAGGTGTAAGCCCGTGGGAGAATGAATAGAAGTATATAATCCCATTGCTTTACCTACACTACATAAATATATGAATGACTTGGCTTTGTTAACAAAGATTGTTGGAAGGGATTTTATAGACTGCTTGTACACAGAACAACAATCCTGTCTGAGTGATGGAGTTTCAAAGTGGTTTACTTAATCTATGTTGTATAAAAATATTTTTTCAAAACTCCGACGGGAGTGATGTGTAATATGTGTTCTGCAAAGCCAATATTATGTCAAGACTTTAGTTCTTCATTCAAGTTTTATTAAAGCTTTAATTTTGGTGCAGTGACCTTTTAGATAAACTCTGAGAATTTCTGATGCAAAGGGATGTGGCGTATAAGTGATGTTGATCAACATTCATGCATACTAGAAAAAAAAAAAGACATTTTTTCGTCTTAGTGCCAATGCTCTCCCAAACAGTTGTTCTTAATCTAAATAACAAAATAAGTATTATTTTCCCGGTCAATTTGCTGAGAACAAGCATGAAATCTTAGGACTTTTAAGTACAAAGGTCGAAATCACGAGAGACACCGTTTGATGATATAACTCGTATTACATTGTTTTCAGGCGAGAGCTTTTCAGTGAAATAATCTTTCGTGTCTGCATCGTGTTTTTTCTATTTCTGTTTATTTCGTACCATTTATTATGAATTGAACGAACAGAACAGAACTGAACTTATGCTGATTGAGTGAGAAATCCTGACAAATCGACCATTTTCAGAAAAAGCACTTCAAAGCATAGAAAATTGCTTTCTCTTTTTTTCTCTCATTTGCATTTCCTCCTGAATCCTACCTGGACTAGAAGGTAAGTGGGGAAAAATACGAATGATTTTGTCTTGTTTACGAAAAAGGAAGCCGTTATTTACCGCCTTGTCTCATTGATGTTTTTTTGCTGTTAGTTAGCAGAAGTGGAAAATAATTCAGGTTTAACTTCATCTTGTCAGATAAAAGCAATTTTGAAAATAAACTGTCGTGTGTATACTCGGAGATAAGACCAGGGTGGATTTTTTGTTTGTTTATTTTCGCTGACAAGGTTTTTTTCTTCAAAAATGTTATGACATTTTGAAAATCCATACAAACTAATTACGTGATTTATGGACATGATAGAATTGAGAATCAAAATACATTACGGTTGACCTTATGTTAAAAATGATTTTGAAATGTTCAAAACTTCTATGCTCCCCCTTTGAGAGTTTGATTTTATTTATAAAATAGAATTAACTATTTCTATTTTAGTCAATTATGTCTGGCTGGAGTTATAACGTTAATTATTGTTGTTTATCTGAAATCTGATTTTTTTTTCTTATTTTTGTTCCCATAATAAATCACTGAGACATTTTTTTAATTTATTTAAAAAGTCTATGATTGATTTAATTTATTGTTGTCAAAAAGTCAGATGTGCAACTTACTTAAAACTCCTTTCTATTTTTCTCATCGGATAGACTCAGATCAAATGCAGAACATTTTAATTAAATAAAATCTTAAATTAACGACCGTACGAAAATTCACAAATTTCCGTCGGCGAAGCGAAAGTCTCAATTAATAAAAGGGAATATAAAAAAAGAATGGCTATGAAAAGGTTAAAGAAAGATTGATAAAAAGAAAAAAATTGACAAACGTGAATTGACTTATTATTATTATTATCGTAAATTGCATTAGATCATTTAAAATCACATCTATCTAGTTACTGATTTTCGCCTTAAGAAGCATAACGCGGCCACATTGTCCGGTAGAAAAATCTGTGGCCGAAATGTCCCCGGGTGACCTGTCCAGGTCCAAAATGTCCCGAATTCAAGAAATGCTCCCTTCACATCTGCTTACTGTCTTTTTTTCAACTAAGGGAACAACTCCAGAGGTAGAAAGTTTCAGACCTCTTATCTGACTGATCCGATTCCAATTTATCAATATCGTGTTATGATTATATGATCTCGAAGCAGTTGTACAATATCCAAGCGAACTACATGTCACTTCTCTACTTCGGTGGGTGTTGAATCAGTAAAGCATCTCCAGACCTGTCAACCTCACAAGTTAGCAGATAGATAGGGAGAACTGATTTTTCACACGGAAATATTGAGAGATCAGAAAAAGATGTACACGAAGTCAAGTATTAAAAACACACAATGGTATGTTTCCTCTAAATAAAGTTTTTAACGATTTGAAAATAATCTTTATTTGTAAAGAAACCTCCTAGTGGCAGATTTTGTCTTTTTATTTTTTTCAACTAGTTGTCACTAGTGGCAGGTTATGTTTGACACAGGATATTTTTCATTTCGTTGCTAGAATCAAAGATAGTTGTAGACATGGACGGCTATCAGTTTTGTTTTTATGTATCTATGGGAGATGTTCAAATTTCATCGTACCGGGAGAAAAAACAAAACAAGGAATCGGGAGAACGTAAGATGTTTGAAATCGGAAGTCTCCCGGCAAAATCAGGGCATTTGGCAGTTCTGCATCTCCTGAGTAAACCAATCTACTGGATTAGATTTACTAATGTCACTCGTGTGAAACAGGATGTATGATGCACGAACTCCTAGACCTTTCTTTTTAACTTCTTTGATTGTAACTCCATTTAATGAATATATATATATATATATATATATATATATATATATATATTCAAATAACAGTCTGTGCCCAAAATTAGGTACTCTTGGGTACTTTTGACAACAAGCGACTTGTTTCAACCCCGCCTCCATAATTTGTAACCTATCAAATAAAAATAAAGATTGTTGAGCATTATCATACAAAAATTTGTGTAAAGAATATAAATTAAAGATTCTTGTGTTTGAAAACTAATTACATTTAGTGAACCTGTGTACCGAAATTTCATCCTCCAAAATACACACCATTTAAAAAATTTAATCAAAAATTAACCAATGAGCCAATTTCATTAAAATTCCCGGTGGTAATTTATGGATGATATTTTTTTCTTTTTGAAAAGGGTATTTTGAAAGAAAAACCAATGGAAATAATCCATCCCTCTCCCCCTTTAATTATATGAGATAGTAATGAAATATTTACATTTCTATGAAGATAAGTTCCCGGAGAAATAAATTCAGTTGAAATTTTATTCAAAACATGTGAGTTTTAATGCTATTCTATAAATTGGGAAATGAGAACAGCAATAAAACTAATATATTTTTTGGATCGGAAAGTTTTTCAGTTGTCTTTTCTTCTTGAAATATAGTGTAGACTTTTAGGTTTTACAGAAAAAATTGCTGCGTTTTATTTTCAGTTTTTCTAAGAAATGATGTTTATACTACTTGGACACTTCTTAAATTTTACAGATAAGTGTTTCAATCATCGAGGAATGTTATGTTTCCCCAAATTTTGCAGATATTTTATAAAAAGGAATTTCAAATTTTTTATGTACATGCAATTGCTGATTAGGAAATATGTGGCTGTCAAGATAAGATTTCAATTACCTCCCTTGGATTCATCAATGAGTAGTTACTTAAAATTTTATTGGAATTTTGTTTTCAGTCATCTATAGATAGATGCATTCGAAACTAAGACACACTTGTTATGGTAGGAGCGAGATATATGATTCTTACCTGACCTTTGAACTGCCTCTGCTGATAAATACCAACCCTTATGATGTACTATCTAGATTTTCAGTTAAAAGTAAGCAATATTTTTCCGAAATTCTGTCCATCATTAAATTGACTAATTTTCTTCAAATTACCATTCTCTAAGGTTTATTCTATTTTTGATGGATTTGTGAAAAAGCTTCAATTTTTTCTGATGACTCGCTTATGAATCCTGACAAACAACTTAAATTGGTTTTATATTTTAAAACTATTATACCATCAGCTTGTGTTGGTTGTGACTAAATTATCTACACTATAACTGCACATTGTATATCATGGAAAAAAATCAAGAAATATTGTTTCTATTTCTTTACTGAATCTTATCTTTATTGTTAAAGTAGATCTGAAGTACAGTCGCATAGGCTTACTTCCAATCCATCAACGTGTACCTGTCTACTGTGATATGTATGCACTTATGGTGCATTTGTGTTGCTGTGTAGACATTTCATGCATCTATATTTGTTAGGATATATTCATTTGCATCTCAATTGATGCAAAATGTGATTTCATGTTGCTCATCTAATGTGGAGTTTCATCTGTAAGAAATGCTCAAACTCTTAGCATCTGTAAGTCCGAGTGAGAAGTTCATTATTGTGGTTTAAAAAAGTTTGTGTTTATTTTTTCACACCAATAACTATTTTAACACGATCTGGCTTTTTCAAAAGAATTATTTTGCTTTTATTTGTTGATAACACTAATGAACTCATTAGTACCTACAGCAATGTGCAAATCATCATCTATGGAAGGCTATGGTTAATCAAAATACTGCAAATATATATCATTGATGTAGACAGTGCCAATAATGTTTCATATATACGATCAATAAGATAAAATGGTTTCAATTCAAAACATTGTGCCATCTTAATAACTAATATGTCAAGTAGCAAATTCTAAAGCACATCTTCAATTGTACTGACAGAAACGAAAGAAAAAGTTGTTCATAAAATATGAACATTATTACAATAATTAGAAAACATCTACAAAAACCGTCATCAAAACTGTTAGAATAGGTTTCATCAGTTTTGAAGTTGGTCTGGCTATATGTGTATCTCATGTACAGGCTCTATGAAGGTAAGTGCTGAAAATTTCAACATTCATTCCTTATGTCTCCAAAAAAAATGTTTTGTTTTACTGTTTTTAAACCCTTCCCAATAGGTTTTTAGTGGTGGTGGGGGTCAATTCACTATGTAAGTTAATGCTTAATTGGTTCCTAGTTTGTGTCCAGCAGTGTTCTCACTAATCTTTTTGAAAATTCAGACTTTTTTTTAATGATAACTGCCGTACGAAAGACGAGAAAAGTAGCTTATTAGTTGAACACCCCTTCTTCCAATTTTTGTAATTGATCACCCCGAACATAGTATGCTACAAAAAAATGCTGATTATGTGATGGTTTCTACTGAGAGACTTACCAGACCTATTCTTATAGTTACTTGAGTAAAAAAGAAACATTCTATGTTGGAGCGATGATTTGCCAGTCTTCTCCCACGGACTGTTAACTAGTGGTGTGAGTCCCTGTGATTAACTACATGTGTCTATTGCAATGTAATTTGAGTATATTCAGTATCTCTATCAATGAATCTTTTCTGCTTTTCATTCACAGATGTTCTGGCTGGGAAAAACATTGTTGACCTTACATCGAAAATTATGAAAAATATTGTAAAAGCTGTTAATCTGCTCTCCTAAAACATCACTGTGAAAACACACTCTTGAAGAAAATCATATGCAAAGCGTCTGGAACTTATATAAACACACTTCATCCCTGTGAGTTTTGCGGTACTTTATTCTCCCTACAGATCATATCTTTTGGAAGACATGCAAGCAGAAACTGAAGAGAAACCATTTTCTCCTGCATGCAAGTCAACTTTGGTGCAGCATGTTAGAAGAGATATCAAAAAAAAAGTGCATTCATGTGAAATTTGTGAATATTCATTTGTAAACAAGTCACATTTAATGCGCCATGTGCGAACACACACCGGAGAGAAACCATATTCTTGTGAAACCTGTGAATCTTCTTTTTCGCGCAAGTCAATCTTGGTGGAGCACATGCGAACACACACTGGAGAGAAACCATATTTTTGCGAAACTTGTGAGTCATCTTTTACAAAAACGTCTGATTTGGTGCGACATATCAGAACACACACGGGAGAGAAACCATATTCTTGTGAAGCATGTGGATCTTGTTTTGCACAAAAGTCTGCTCTGGTGCGACATATGAAAATACACACTGGAGAGAAACCATTTTCTTGTGAAGTTTGTGGATTTTCTTCTGCACGCAAGTCTGATTTGGTGCAACATATGAGAATACACACTGGAGAGAAACCATATATGTGTGAAACATGTGGATATTCCTCTGCAAACAAATCACATTTAGTGAAACATATGAGATCACACACTGGAGAAAGACCATATTCTTGTGAGACGTGTGGGTCTTCTTTTGCACAAAAGTCTGCTCTGGTGCGTCATACAAAAATACACACAAGAGAAACCATATTCTTGTGAAGTTTGGGATTTTTTACCTGCACATGAGTCTGATTTGGTACAACACGTGAGAAAACACACTGGGGAGAAACCATTTTCCCATGAATCATGTGGATATTCTTCTGCAGCCAAGTCACGTATGATGCTTATATAAGTGGGCGTATTCTGAAGAAAAAAACATATCCTTGTTGATAGTGTGGATCATTTGAACAAATGTGTGATTTGGTGTGACAGAAGCAAATGCATAGTGGAAAGTAACCATATTCTTGTGATACATGGATATTCTTCTGCTAACGAATATGTTGCTACATACATGAACATACACTCGAGAGAAATCTTATTCTTGTGATACATGTGGATTTTTTTTTTTCTCGGTACAACATATGCATAAACACTCATGAGAGAAACCATATTCTTGTACCTTTGCATATAAAACATATCTGCTGAGATGTATGCAATCACACACAAAAGAAAAGATTTTTGTGAAAAGTGTGGATGTACCTTTGCTGAAAAATCTTTTCTCTCTATTGATGGACGGGGTAATCTCTACTGTTAATTCTCTCCCGACCACGTTTATATCGCATGTTATGAACTGTTTTTCTTAAACTCTGTTGGTTTGCCCCTATCTGCTGAGAAGATATAGCTACTTGACAACAAAGACTCATCCTCTTAACATCATATTATTTTTCCTTCCTATAAAGAAAGTGTATAAATTTTTATATCTTTTCTAACATTTGGTTCTTGACATTATTTTCTCATCAGAAAAAAACATTCTCATGCAAACTCTAACGTACAGAATAAATATGGGTGTTGACTACATATTGACAAGGGGCAGATCAAAAGCTTTGAAAAAATGGTGAAGTGTAATTAAACTTGAAATAAAATTCAAATTGACAAAATCCTAACAGTAATAAACACTAGGGAAACTTGACAAGGGCTATATCTGAATTGCGTCAGGGACAAGTTTAACAGTATAGTTACATCGTAAATGGAACCCTCCTTGTAAAACCTGAAAAAAATTTTTTTCCACCAATTGAAAACAAAATACTTCACTATTTTAAAAAAAAGCAAGTTTTGGGAATTGCTGACAGAAAAGAAAATAACGATTGACATAACTTGGGAATATTTATCACGCATGAATTGAAATTGAAAATTAAGTACATTTTGGGCTACTTTATTCAACTTTCCTTTTTTTTTTTTCGTTATTGCTGCTTGAAATTTTAGATCCTTTTTTAGTGGATTATCTAGATCTTTTTGTGCTAGATCTAGCTATTTTTTTTATGCATTTAGCCCCTCAGAGATATTTTGCCTATGTTAATCTAATTTAAAAAATTTTTGATGAACTATTGTTTTGTTTGATTTACATGTAGTCCACAAAGTGTGTAGATCTTCCATGTGGTAATATTTTGATTTTTGACAATATTGGATCTAATACCATCTAAAAAGGATTAGGAATTAATGAAATGAATTACCTTCATTTCTTTTGATATGTGTTGGCTTTCTAAATAACTTGAAACTGTGAAGGTTTTTATGTGAAGTAATAATAGTTTGATGCAAAAATCATCATAGTTTTTCACCATCCACTTTAAAAGAGTATATCTTAGCTTAAAAGGTTATCAATCAAAATAAAAACCTTCAAAATCTACACATTTTTGCCAACTAGAAATAAATCCAATCTTTCCAGAAACATAGAATTCCAGGGTCTTCAAACCAAAGAGTTCTTTGAAGACATTTTGAGCTGCTGCTTGGTTGTGAGGGATCTTCTTTTGTACAAAGTGGTCAAAAGGTTGAAAAAGTGATAGTCAGTTGAAGAGAGATCTGGTGAGTAAATGGGCTGATATTGAGTTTTATTGTTTGCAGGGTTATTCATGCAACATGCAGTTGGGCATTGTCATGGAGAAGAATTGGTCCTTCTCAATTGACCAATAATGGAAGTAAACATTGCAGATCTTGGAACATTTTATCAATTTCCTGGCAATACTCCTTTGCTGTGATAGCTTCAAGAAGTAGATGGTTCCACTCGCCAACCACCAAACAATGTTCATAATCTTTTGGAGCAGTGTTTTGGTGCTTCATTTCTGTCCAGCCTCTGCACAAAATACCATCAATTTCGTTGTACAGAACCTATTTTTCGTCACATGTCATAATGAGATCAAGAAATGAACCATTTCTTATTGTGCAAAATAAGTGCAGAGCAGACCAAGTAATAGAAAATTTTCTGATTTTCATTCAGCTCATGAGGCACCTATTTGTCAAGCTTTGTGGCTTCTTCATTTGGGTGCAAATGTTGAACAACTATTGAACAGTCAATGTTGAATCCCTCCCAAGTTCTTTTGCATGTGTCTGCCTCGATAATAGCCCTCAATTTTGGATGTCATTAATCACAGAAGGACGTCTATAAATCATCTTTAAGGTTCTCGTCTCCATTTCAAAATTTTTTAAACCAATGTTAAGCTCTACATTAATTGACGGTCCCCTTTCCAAATAATTGGTTGATATTGCAAACATTTTTCACTGCCACACACACATTTTCATACAACCAAATAGCTTGAATTTGCTTTTTTCCATCTTTGCTTTGACAGCCTCAAATAAACCAGAATAAATAGTGAAAAGAAGAATTTCAGCTTGACTAAATAGAGCAAAGTTTATGCTTAAAAATGGTATATTCCATGAACAAAGTTAAATAATAGTTTATTCCAAATCAAGCAAAAACTGCAATTATTTTTGCACCACCCTAATAAACCGACAAAATAGATAGAAAAAATATTATTTGACTTCATATTTAATTGCACTGCAGTTTCAAATTAAATAATGGAACATAGATATTTATTTCACATTGAAAACATACAAAAATAATATATTTAGCTGATGAAGCGATCGACCATTTGAATAGCATGAATTGATAATGTGATTATTTACTTGTTTTAAATAAGACTTGAACTTTTATTTTTAGTTGTCAAGGGAAAGCCTATCCTCCCCACAAATGAATGGGTTCTCCTTTTTTTATCACGGCAGTAAGCATTTTATAAACGAATGAATGAATGGCTTGGTTTTGCAGACAAAGATTGTTGGGAGAGATTGCTTCAGCAGTAGAACCATAGACAGCAGGTTTTATGTGTGGATTTTTAAGGTGAGGCCAGCTTGCTCAGGGATAACGCCACCCTTTGAACCAAGAGTTACCATCCTATGGTCCAACAAGGTAGCACTGAGAAGAGCAGGATTCTAAGGTCATAGTGTCCTTCCTATAAAAACTGCACTTGGTAGATGACAAGCTGGCGATATAATTCTACTGTCTGTAACTTTAAACACAGATTTTTCAATTAGTATGGCCGTCTGCAATTTCTAGACACAGATACACAGGATAGTACAGCTGCCTGTAACTTTAAGCAGAGATCCCTGACGCTCAAAGGAAATAGACAGACGCTGACTTTTCTGTGAGGCATAACAGACCACAACACTACTGGCATCTACTAGGAATGTTTTGAATAACTTTTGAGAATAATGAGCAGATGTCCGGGCTGGCTTAGGTCTTTGCATTCTGTTTACTTGTCCACAGCTTCTTCTGACCAATTGCAGTAGTGAAATCCACATGAGATGAGGGTTTCTTTTCAGGGAATCTTTGAATCTTGCCACTTTCCAACCAGGTTTTTGCTTCAGATGGAGGTTTAGGTTGCAGTAGACAAGGCAGTGGTTGGTTTAATATTCAGCACTGGGCATCTTTGTTGTACTAGAATGAAGTCTATGAGGTGCAACCATTAGGAGCACGGATGCATCCACGTGGTTTTCAGCCTGTCTCTCTGCAGAAACACTGTGTCTGAGATGCAGATGTGTTGCTCCACATGGAACTCGAGAAGGATTTGACTGTTGTAATTTTGCTTACCTACTCCGTGCTTCCCTAAGATGCCTCCCGAGGAGATGGAGTTGGTGCCCACTCTTGCATTGAAGTCGCCAAGAATAAAGACTTTGCAGTGTTCTACGGAAGGCCAAGTATGTTCGAGTGGAACTATGTTCTCGTCAGGGTTTGCCTGAAGAGTCAGAGCTTATGTGCTAGAGTGAGTAAAATGATGCTGCTTAGCCAGCGGGATGTGCAGTATCATTAACTTGTCAGAGTGACTGATTGGCAGGTTGATGAGTTGAGATGAGTTTACCAAACCTACACAAGAAACACTCTTCTTAGTTTTTAGTTTTCTTGGTCGGTAAAGCATGTAACCTGCTCTATGTTCTTTAAGGTTCTCTTGTTCTGGGAAGTGGACTTCACTGATGGCTTCAATATCAATATCTAGTTTTGCCAATTCAAGAGCTACAAGGACAGGCAAGCTTTGATATATTACCTTTCAATTGCTGAGTGTTTTTGTTGCATGCGCTCAGTTCAGCATTTTGAAGCCAGTGATTGTAGGGGTATTGGTTTCAAGTCCAGATCTCCTCAGCCCATACAGCTATCAAAGGATAGCATCTTGCCCTGTGGCATTTGCCCCTCTGGGTGTACGAGATGAACCTATGTCAACAGGAGGGTCTGTTGAAAGGAGTATCAGCTACGTCCGCAGATGGCTGGGTCTGCCTCGCAGCATGTATAGTGCAGCACTGTATGGGGGCAGCATCAAAATGTGACCCCCTATCGGTAGCCTAATTGCAGAGTAGAGAGAGAATGAGAAAAATGTTACTATACTGGAATCAGGGATACTGGAGTGAGATCTGGCGGTGTTTTGGTGCAAACAGGCAAGAAATGGAGAGCCAGGGATTGCCTGGAGATAGCGGATACACAGGTGAGGCAGGCGGCATCAGAACATGCAGAGTTAGGAGCTATTCCATCACCATACTATAAGACACTAGGCCTAGAGAAGGTGTAAGCAGGAGTTGAGAAGGAGTGGATTGGTAGGATGATTGGTATGTGGCATGGACAAGGTGGAAAGGTTTGCTGGAAAAGAAATTGTCCTGAAATGATAAATGGCAGGCAGTGCCGCATCGGAACAAATTCACAATCCAGGTTTTGTACAATCTCCTTCCTGGCCCAGTAAACCTATGTGTCTTGAGCCATAACATAAACGTAAGTCTACAACATGACCCTGTGCCAAGGTAAGGTCCTTTTGAGCACATCCTCGGTAATTGTGTTGAGAGAGGGCAGCTACTGCTGATGGCCTGACCAGGTGCTCGCAATAAGCATGCATGTGGCCAGAAGAGTAACAACTTTGCCTGGGCTATGGTGTAGCCTCAATAATGGCTCAAATCAGTTGGGGGTCTCCTTGCCTCTTCGTTGGATTGAGAGCTGTGGGTCATTCTGGGGAGGCAGCTATCCAGGTTTCTGGACCAAGATGTAATTACTTTACTGGGGCTAGACTTGGTTTTTACATCAACTCTTCAAAGCAGGAAGACTGTATGGAAGGAGCCAGCAAGAGGGAACAGTCCAAGTTAACACAAACATTTTACTATAACTTGTAGTCTTAATGTTTTACTGCGAAGTGATATGCGCAAACCAGAATATCCATATTTGAGACATGGTTTTTACAGATGATTCTCAGAATCCTTTTGAGAGAGTGTAGAAAACTCTTGAGTTCACATTACTGGTGGAAGAACAGGTTTTTTGCTTCGCTCCCTTTGAGCAGTGTACCAGGCTTGGTATACTTGCATGTTATGTGGTCAGCATTGGTTTGTCTCGGATAGGCAGGTCATAGCTGTGGCTGGGTTACTAAGGTGGAAAGGTTTCAATTGTTCCTGATGTGTTGGTATACTCCATGTGCCTCTAGGTGTATTCATTCTGCACAATCTGTTCAGTACCATGCGGGACTTCTCAACTTTGATGAGACAACGTTTATTGTATAGATGAGATTCAACTGGATTAATGATGAACTATTTAATGAGACAATAGACAAACTACCATGTTTTAACAAAAGAGCTTTACTAC
Source organism: Thysanoteuthis rhombus (assembly GCA_963457665.1). Lineage (NCBI taxonomy): Eukaryota > Metazoa > Mollusca > Cephalopoda > Oegopsida > Thysanoteuthidae > Thysanoteuthis > Thysanoteuthis major. Next base: position 27,952,234 of record OY735209.1, on the reverse strand, counting down.
TTTGAAGGAAGTGATGTCACACAAAAGGGATGTAACTGGATCTTGCTCTCAATAGTATTAAATGTATTACTCTTAGTAGTAGTATTAGTACTATTGATATGATTATCTAACACCGACAATACTAAAGAGGAATATTCTGCCATACTTGTTGCAGTCACTGTGATTGCCTTTGTTCTTGTGAAGCGTGATGATTTTAGCATCATACCTGTGCTGGGGCACTGTCTCTTCCTCCCAGCTGTACAATAGGAGCTCATACAAGTAGTCGAAGAGAGTATTCTTGCCAACCTTGATGATATCCAGAACAACGCCATCATTTCCTGGAGCCTTGTCAAGGGCAAGAAGGTTGATATTCTTGACCAACATGTCAGTGACAACTTTCTATTTCCCCAGTATAATTTCTTTCAAGCTATTCATCGTAGTACAGATTACAAGGTGACAGTTTATCTTTTTAGTAATACTAAGTATTACTAAAAATAATGAAAAACTAAGCTATTCATCATAGTACAGATTAGTGATTAAAGTTTCTGTTGATTTTATATCATTAATACTATTTCTATAAAAAACAAAACTTCAAGGTATTCATACATAGTGTTGTGTCCCTATTACATTTCTAGTTAAAATTAGGTACAAAAATAAATAGTAATAAATATACAGCTCTTATTGCAAAACCTTCACCTAAGTGTGTACTCACTGATGTCACTTCCTCATAGCTCCTGGCTATAAAAGTACTTACTTCTGTTGATCATTGCTCATTTTGCCCTGGCTGCCAAGCCGGTTATCTCCTCTCTTTCTCTATGTCTTAAGCGCACATGGTTTAAACATTTCTATGTGTTTTCTAGTCTTTTGACTGAGCATTTTTCTGTATTGAGAATGTTCCCTAAATTTGCTCCTCAACAACTTTGAAAATGGGTGTCTCTCACCTCACAAATTTAGCTGCTGGCATAACACCGATAACCCTGTTTCCATAATTACTCTTTGGTCTTCATAATAACCAAAAATTATGGATACAAAGCATTTCAGTTATCTCCACTTCCTCAACCCACAACTACGGCTAGATATAATACTGAGCTCCTATTTGCTTCTAGTATCACATCTCCTTTCCTTTTCTTCCTATTAATTAGATTAATTAGGATTTCTTTTTCGTACATCAAATAAATAACTATTCTCATTCCTGTCTTATTTGTCAATTCATTAAATGTATGTTAAGTTTTCATAAAAAAACTCTGTTTAGTCATCATTCCTACTTAGAACTTTCTTTGAAGATTATTATTGTTTGTCTCCATTATCTAAAATGGCACTCAGATCTCTCATTCTCAACAAAAGCAATATAGCATCTGGATCAAACATGGCTGACTCTTGACTTCCATTTTCCTCAAACCACTCTCTGTGATGTCAAACAGATCTGACAGCAACCTCTCATGAGGTAAGTCTTTGGTCCTCTGATGACAACTATAAATTTGTACTTCTACACAGGACTATCATTACTATTATTATTATAATTATCATTCTCCTCACTAATAGAAATCTTATGTCTACAATAGCATAGACTAAAAATCAAAGGTCCTGTTTTTTGGGGGGGGGGGGCGGGGGGGGTGTAATACTAAGCATTATTGCTGAATAAACAACTTTTTCAAAGACAAAAATCTCCATTTCTATACATAAAAAACAAATAATTGTTAGAATAAGAAAAATTCTCCCATCTACCTTCAATGGGATAAATATTTCTTACAGTAAATATAATTTGTACACATATTTCGATCATTTTTCTAATCACGTATCACTATTTCACAAAAAAGTTTGGAGGTATAATGAAGAAAAACATCCCTAATTTTTGTTTTTGTGATTTGAAGTTAATGTAAATAAAATTATCAAAAAGATATTCAATACTGAGTTCCTTAGATTTTCAACATACAATTAAATACATTATCAATCTGAATTTTTTTTATCTGGCATGGAAGCCAAGAAAGCTTAGGAAAGTTATAGATAAACCTAGAACTTGAGGATGCAAAACAAAATAATGCCAAAATATTGATGGTAAAAGAATAAGTTGTTGGCTTAGTCAAGACAAGTGAGAAAATTAGGTAAAAAAAACTAATATCTAGATTCTCCAGACACATATCTAAAATATATTACATATTACTAATAAATCAAATGCAACTTTATCCTTTAACATATATTTTATTAGAAATATTACTTATTCTATTAAGAATCATTGAAATAACAATTACCAAAAATATCTAGATTTAGATAAAAAAATATCTAAATTGGTAGTGAGCTATAAACAAAAAGATCACCATGAGTTGTTTCTTTAATAGCTTTTGATTAAATCATCTGCCCATTTCTTAGTTTTTGAAATGGTAGCATCAAAGAACATTAGGCGTGCTGCAAGCAAAGAGAATGAGTTGACAATATTCTAAATGCAATTATTTTCATATGATTTCAATAACTAAAAAGTAAGATTGGTAAATTAATATTTATTTATATTTTATTAATATTATGAAGTTATGAAATTAATATTCATGAATTTTTTGGTGGTTATGTGGCACACACCTAATTCACCCTGAATATACACCATATCTTGGTACAGAACATCATTAGAAAAGCTAAAATATCGGTCGTACAACATCTTAAAACCTAGCCCCAAAAAATGAATTTTAAAATGGCTTTGCTTTGTCCTCATTGCAAAAGAAACTGGATTCCATAGCTGTTTAGTAAACTGTTAATTAATGATGAATTGATGTTGATATTTGTGAGATGTTCTTCATGGCACTGAAGGTTTTTTATCCGATGAAGTAGCATTCTTTCTTTTAGAGAATAGCAATTGGTTTGTATAAGTCTGTGATTGTGGGCAACTCTCTGAAACATGATTTCGACCAGAATAATATTTACTTTTGTTTAAATCAAAATTTCTGTACAAAGAATATGGCTCAAGGCCAAAGAGTTTGAAAATGGGGGGGGGGTACTGAAAAATTAAAAAGAATATTATATGAGGTAGGAATTATATCAAATGCATCTTTGAAAGTCACAATATCGTGTTGATTTATTCACAAACGTTTAATTCACTTTGTGAATGCAATTATTTCTGACAAATAACAAATTTGTAAAGATTTTTTCATTTTATCTTTAAACATCTTGAATAATGACTGCTACAAAAAGGCAATTCAGGAGGCAAAAAGTCACATTCAATTCATTTAACAGGGGCATTGGTAGGTATTTAGAGGGCCAGATTGGCTTCGCTCCTAGAGAGCGGGGGGGGGGGGCTCTCCAACGTTTGGTGAGATTTGTCATCATATAATCTTTGTAGAAATGCAGTTGGTGAACTTCTAAATTCAAATAGCTTTTGCCACCACCATATCAATTGGGGGGCAGGGGTGATCCAACCCCCTACCCTCAGCTATACTCATGACTAATAAAATAAGTAATATCTCCAATGAAATAAATGTTGGATCAAAATAAATTTTGATGATAAGAAAAGAGTCTCGTTTACTTTATAGTATTGATACAAGTAAACGAAATGTTGACTATAAAAGTCATATTCAATTTATAATGATAGATAATTATCGATATTTTGACCTAACAATGAAAGTGATATTCAGTTTAAAGCCGTTTGTAATAAATGAGTACTTTTTTCCCATTCACCTATTTTTTTTTCCGGTCACCTCGCTTACAACGAGCATGAAATCTTGGGACTATACACAAGGGACGAAATTTTGAGGATCACCGCTTGATGACGTTATACCTTCACTTGTAAGACAGAAAAAAAATCCTTGAAATAATTTCATGGTTGCATCGTGGTTTTCTATTTGTTAATTCTGTTTTCTCTGTTTCGTTCCTTTTAAGTTCGATATTATTGCTATGAATTGAATGAACAGAATAGAAATTTTGTAAATTCAGTGATTAATCCAAACAAAGCAACCACAGATTTAGAAAGCACTTGAATTAGAGACAAAGGTGGAGAAATCATCTCGTTCGCCTTTCCTTTGTTTTCCTCATTACATTCCGTCTCTGGTCTGGAAGGTGAGTAAAAAAAAAAATACAGACGATTTTTATTTTTATTTTCTTATTAAAAAAAAAAGAAAAGAAAGAAAGAAAGTCGTTATTTACCTCCTCGTCTCGTCAATTTTTCTTTCTTTTTTTTTTGGTTATCGATAAAATGAAAGTAAAAAAGATAATAATCTTGGTTTATATACTTGTGAGTCACTTGTCAGATATTTCTTGAAGGAATATTTTGTAACTCAAAGATATTACTCTGAATTTGTTTTTTCGCTGGAGAGTATCTTTTATCTGCAGCATTACGCGAGTATAGGCATCGTGCAAAACAGGGAACCAAAATACTCGATCCTTGTGTGTTAAATAACGATTTAAGAAAAATCAAAGATATGTTCCCCTTGAAAGATTAATTTGTAATTTGTATATTATCCATCCTAAAAGTATTATTGAATATTTATCAAGGAAGTCTATGGTGGCAGAACTTGATTAGAAAAAGAAAATGGAATAAGGTTGAATAAAAAAAAAATGAAGATAAAATAACAATAACAGTCTATGCCAAAAATGGATTTTATTTTCGTAACATTGTTATTGTTTGTTGTTTGTTTTGTTTTGCTTTTTGTTTTTTTGTTGTTGTTATTGTTTTTCTTGAGTGGGGTATCAAAAAATAACTTTAATTATGTTTCCACTTTTGAAATGAATATTTTCTGAGGATTTTTTCGTATTCGTATGTAAATGATCACGGGTTCAGGAATTCCACCCAGAAATAATTCCGGAACGCAAATTGAGATAACTATGTTAATTGTTCGGACAGAGTTGTTTCCCCTAACAGAAGTCCCCCCCCCCCTTACTTATATGCGTTCGAGATAAGAAAAAAAACAAGATATTTCTTCAGTCGGTCTCATTTCGCTTTGTAATCAAACAACAAAAAATAACATCGCAATAAAATGTAACGAGAAAAAAATAAATTTGAGAATTGGAATTTTTTTCTTAGAAAATATCAGATTTCGCAACCACTTATCAAAAAATCTTTTGGAGAAAATCTCTGGTTATTTAGATTTACTCAAAGGGAATGCTGATTATTATGTTATTATAACTCTCTGTTGGGAAGTACATTTTGCCCTCATGAATCCAACATACTTTCCTGCCTCTTGTAGTTAAAAGAAGAACTTGTATTATAACTGGGTTCCACTTCTGGATTAGTTTCAGTATTACGATATGGTGTACAAGTGGCTTCATATTTTTGATTGAATATGAAGTAATCTAGTTTTGTGATATTGGTAACGAACAGTTTAGAGCATCACACATATCCTGCATGTTCTCATTGAATTCCAATGATATTTTTTTGATAGGTGGAGTATAGGCTATAGAAGGATTGATTATCTTTGGGCGGATCCATGCAGAATTACTCCCCTGACAATGGCACTGGCAACAGTATATGCTCTCCGAGTGCTTTCTAGTTTCCATCATGGATTTGAAAAATGTGACACACATTCGAAAAGAGGGGATACGGAATAAGCTAGTCTCCTCTATCTTAATTACTTGGCTAGTCTCATTCTCTGACCAGATCAAACTTTATTATTTATCTCACCATAACAACACATTTATTCTGAGTATTCTATTTTACATTCACCAAGATACTACACTTTCTCTGTTGAAATTCTACTTAATCCCAATTTTATAGATTCAGGGCAGTGGCATCAAAGAAATGATGTTTGTGTACATTTTTAAAAATTCCTCAATGCTTGAAATGTATTTTACAGGAATTATTAGTATGAGTGCACACACCCTCTATGTTATATTAATGTTTTAGTTATTTCTTGACTTTTTGAAAGCGTTTCTAACAGGGTAGGCGATTCTGTCCGTAAAATAACATAATTATCTCCCTTCGCGTTTGGAATTATTTTCAGGGTTGAATTATTTCCCAGATGGGATTACTACCTTTTTTCCATGATCACTCAGGACACAAGTCTATACTACATCCAAAACTCTTGAATTCCCTAAACTCATGACAGAGTTTGAGACGTTCAACCTGTATCAAAGATTAATGCACTACAAGTATTATTTGCGGGGATGGTGGTGTCATTTTTTTGTTTATTTTTTGGCAAGTATTGAATGCCTGATGTACCTATCATTAACACCATGAAGTTAATTTAGTAGCCCAGGATATAAGAGTCAACTGATATTAACAAAATGCAAATCCTTCAGACTACACCTGTAAATAAGGAATGAATTGTGGTACTTTGTCACTTTGGAGGATCCAGATTTTAACCATCTACAAAATTACTTTTTTGGTCTTCACTAGTACTCATTAATTTCATCACATTATCCTTGTTTTGACACAATTGGCATGGTTTAAAAAGGGGTGATCAGTGAATGAAATACTCACCTCCCATTGGGCAGTGATCACCAAAAAAGCATGCATTTTCTGAAGACAAGTATAATGCAAACTAAGGGATAAATTTAGTATAAACTTACATTGCAAATTGACTCCCCCCCCCCCAACAAGAAATCTGTACATACATAGCCAACCAGCCGGATCAACTTATCTGAATATACCTATATTGACTGTTCTTAATGTCACTGTAGTTTATGAATTATCTGTTTCCCTTATTTATTTTGTACTAAGAATATTTCCCTTCCTTTTTTTTTTGGTCTTATCAGACAAGCAGCAAGCAGTTACAGATTCAATGACTTCCCATTAGAAAAATGTCAAGTCTCAGTTTCATGAGGCCAAGAAATTATTTCATCATTTTAACTTGATGATAATTTATGCCATTGGCTTGTGTAAACATCATCTTCTCTAACTGTATATAACAAGTAGCAAGTTATCTAACACATCTTCAATTGTACTGACATTGAAAGTAATTAATTTTTTCTCAAAATATAAACATCATTACCTTAATCCCTATAATTTATGTAGACTGAGCCAGTTACATCTTAAGGTGTGGTGGCTGAGCAATCTTATCTCTGTGACTGTTAGCCAATGTAATGAGTTTGATCCTGACTGAACGCTGCATTATTGTGGCCATAACCTTTGTAAAAAAAACTACATGTATCAATTGCAGTGTTCATTCCATATTCAATGTCTCTATTAATATATTTTATTGCTTTTCATTGACAGATTTTCTTACTGAGGAAAAACATTTTGTGGTGTGCATATGAAGCATTTCACTTGAAAACAATATTAATCTTGCATCAAAAACTTGGAAAAATATTCTATGAGTATTCTCCGTGTAAAAGCTGTCAATGTCAATCTCCATTTTCTAGAGTATCACAGTTGAGAACGTACGTGAACAATCACTGAAAAGAACTATATGCAGATCATCTTTCATGCTGAAAATCTAATTTAGTGGAATATATATGTAGAGACTAGAGAAAATTGTATCCTTGTGAGGTTTGCAGTTTTTCACATGAGTCACATTTTGTGGAAGACATGCAAGCAAATACTGGAGAGAAACCATATTCTTGTGAAGTTTGCGGATTTGCATTTGCAAGCGATTCAGCTTTGATGCGCCATATACGAACGCACACGGGAGAGAAACCATTCTCTTGTGAAATATGTGGATATACCTTTGCAGAAAAGTCAAATCTGGTGCGACATATAAGAACACATTCTGGAGAGATACCGTATTCTTGTGAAGTTTGCGGATTTTCTTTTGCAAGTATGTCAACTTTGATGCACCATATGAAAACACACAGTGGAGAGGCAGCAAGCTCTGGTAAGATATGTGGCTATTCTTCTGGACGCAAATCACATTTTGTGAACCGTATGAGAACACACACTGGAGAAAAACCATATTCTTGTGATACGTGTGGATCTAGCTTTGCAGAGAAGAGAAATTTGGTGGATCATAAGAGAACCCACTCTGGAGAGAAACCCTATTCTTGTGATACGTGTGGATCTGCATTTTCACGAAAGTCTCACTTGGTAAAACATAAAAGAATACACACTGGAGAGAAACCATATTCTTGTGAGACCTGTGGATCTATGTTTGCTGATGATTCAACTTTGAGGCAACATCAGAGAATACACACTGGAGAGAAACCCTTCTCTTGTGAAAAATGTGGATTTTCTTCTGCAAGAAAATCCCACTTGGTCCAACACATGCGAACACACACTGGTGAGAAACCATTTTCTTGTGAGATGTGTGGATATTCTTCTGCCTACAAATCGAGTTTGGTGCTACACATGAGAATACACACAGGAGAAAAACAATATCTTTGTGAAACGTGTGGATCTACTTTTGCACAGAAAGGAAATTTTGTTGAGCATATGAGAACACACACTGGAGAGAAACCATACTCTTGTAAAATGTGTGGATCTTCTTTTGCAAAAAGGTTTAGTTTGGTGAAACATATGAGAACACACACTGGAGAGAAACCATATTCTTGTGGAACATGTGGATTTTGTTTTACACAGAAGTCGACTTTGGTGCAACATATGAGAACACACACTGGAGAGAAACCATATTCTTGTGAAAGATGTGGGTTTTCTTCTGCACAGAAGTCAACTTTGGAGCAACATTTCAAAACACATACTGGAGAGAAACCATATTCTTAAGTTTGCAGGTCTGCATTTCTACAAAATTCAAGTTTGGTACTACGTATGACACATTGGACCCAAATCATATTCTTGTAAAACTTGTTTATCCACCTCAAGTTCAGTTTGATGCAACATTCAAACACACATTAGAGAGAAAAGTCAATCTTTTGTGAAGACTCTTTTAATCCACCAAATCTGAACACAGGCTGGAGCAAAACAATTTTAGATTTTAACTTTTTTGTTGACAACTTCATAGTAGGAGCCAATGTGAGAGAGAAATTTTCTGTTCTCTATTGATTAACGCAGCAATCTCTTCTGCTAACCTTCTCCTGGTAGTATTTATATCACATCTTATAAATTGTCTCTCTTGAGCTCTCAGCATCATGAGAGACACCTCTATCATGACTTGTCACCCAAAACTGATCTATTTAACCTTATAAACCCTAAAAATCTAAATCATTAAAACGGTTCATAAGGATTCTTTTTAAATGCATGGCAATTTTATCCAACCGAAATAGATTCTTATTATTGGCAATAAGGCATCAAAAAATGTATCAAGTAATTTTATGATTTCTTAACAATCAAATATCTAGAGGGTATCTCTATAATCACCAAGAGAGAAAGAGATTGAGAAATAGCTATTCTTTCAAGTTTCAAATAGGATTTGAACTTTTATTTTTGGCTTTCAAGGGAAAACTCATACTCTCTGCAAATGAACAGGTAGTCATCTTGTATTAAAGCAGTAATAACATTTGATGCATTTCATTTATGCACCAGGCTATGTCCTTGAAGGAAAGATATATTGTGGATTCTCCTCTTATCTGTGTAGTTTTTTTTTTTTTTTCTGAATAATTTACTCAACATTTTTCTTGAAAATCTTCACAAGACATTGCCGATTGCTTGCTACCCACCCCAGATGTTCACTCTTTCAACTGAAATATATTTTATATATTTTCAGTTTTTCATGTTCTACACTAAGGTGGTCAAACTTGGCCAGAAAGGAAGGTGATCCAAGCTTTATCTCAGAGACTTGGCCAACATCAAGGCTAGTATTGAATCTCTGTCTCTGGACTAATTTCAAAAGACTGCTTGGTAAATCTCTGAGATGAAACCTGGATTATTTCCCCTTTAAAACAAATCTGACTACTCTGTTCTACACATTTTTGTTAAGCGAATTGATTTAAAACCTCTTTCTATTTATGTACGTATTAAGTAAATTCAGAAATCAAAACTTTTTAAACACCTAAATTGAATCCATTTGATCTTTCTTTCATTAAATATTCGAAACTGTGAAGATGAAATGTTTCCTTTTTTATGTTTCATTCAGTTTGTTTTTAATATCTTGAAGGATTCGACATGGCACTTGTTCTGATGGTGTGAACAATTTTCTCAGGTTTTTTATGCAGAGTTTTTTCTCTCTAATAAAACAGATACAAAAGTAAAAATTTCTGAATCGTCATTTGTTCGACACATGCTACCTTGAAGAAAAGAACTGATATAATTCTTATCGTTGCAAACAATGTATGAGTCTAGTATTTTCTTTAATAATAACTTTTCCTAATTGACAGATATAAATTGCAATGGGGAACAAAGTCAATTGGTACTCATACATGAATATATCGATATGAAACTAATTCAGTGTAGAATTTGTGAATCTGGGAATCAATCATATTCACATAAAATATACCAGTTTACATTTGAGAATTTTCTCTCATATCAAGTATATTATTATTTATTAAACAGGAGTTCTCATTAGGAGATACACAAACATACGCTATGAAGACATTTCATATCAAATTCCCCAGGTCACCCTCTGAGATTCCAAAGAAAAAAAAACACTGGTACTCCCATAACAAACTTATGGAGAAATCCCAAATATTGGATCTGTATCTCTAACTTTCAACATTCAGTGCTCCTGTGATATCCCACATACAGCCTTGAAACTTTGTGACGATGGCCAACTTTTTTCTGTAAAATTAGAAAATGAAATCTGATCATATATATCTTTTGTACTTTTCTTCCTGCAAGGCTCTGAAAATGGCCAAAAATCTTTAACGTAAAAATATTACACCCACCTTAGGAGCTTCTCATTCAAACAGTATACTGACTAAAGCAGTTTTTTCTTCCCTATCATTACTTATGTGCATACACTAAACACATTTATTCCTATTAGAGAGGTGTTAGAATGATAGTTTGATGTGTGGTTGATCTTTGAATGTTCTTGAAATTGCCTATTCTCATTTGGCTGTGTGAGCAGTTAACCCTCACTCGTATTTTTAATATGTATTCACATATATCTGTAGATGATCCAATGTAAATTTGGTGTTGCCTCTGAGCTTTCTTGTGGAGTCATGATATTTTAATGCATATGAGGGATACAATGTCAGTTCTTGGCATGACCCACTTACAAAAATAAGAGTTATTTCAACTTTGTAATTGGAGAGTGTGTTCTTTTATATAATAAAGTGCCAAATTCCCAAGTCCTTGTGCTTTTTGAGAAAAGGTCATTCCGTTTCTTGGTTGGGTTGAGAACTTTTCAGCATTTAACAGAAAAAGTTAACCCTAGTCACAATGTTTCAAGGCTGTACATGCTGTGTCAAAGGAACTATAAATGTTTGGAGTTGGGAGAAAAATATTTGTTCGGCAAAATGCATAAAATTGAGTGATATTTGAGAGATCTTTAATTTCAAAACTATTGAAAAACTATGAGTGCTTTATCTAGCATATTGTTTGAGTGAGAAGCTTTCCAAGTTTTAGATTTATGTTCTGTATTCTTAGAACTGTGAAGAAAGAAAAGTGACACCTGATCTGATTACATTTTCGAATTCTGCGGAGGAGCATTAGCCCCTGTCACAAAGTTTCAAGGTTGTACATGCATTATCAAAGGAGCTATGAATGTTAAAAATTAGTTGAAAAGGCTTGTTTGACAAAATGCACCCTGGAGAGGAACCTAATGAAAAATGTGTAAATATGTATTTTAAGTTCTGTGAATTTATCATTTCAGTTATTTTCATTGGTTTTCTCGCAGTCATTTTTGTTGCTTTTCATTACTATACGTTTTGAGCCAGTCTGTTTATTGGCCATTGATCCAAATATCATTTCAATTTCCAAGGGAATAGTGTTCTAACCAAAGAAAGGGTTGGCTGGAAAAAATATTTCGATAAGAAACAACAGATGTATATTAAGGAAAATCGATTATAATATTTGTAAATCAATAAATTTACTTGGAATTGACTTGCCACAAAAATAAACAAGAGAAAATTTGTTGAATTATAGAACATGTGAATTTGTCTTGGCGTTGACTTTGAGAAAATTTGTTGAATTATTCATCTCAAAACTAATGTGTGAAATCGTCTTGGCGTTGGATTTTTGTTTGAAAATACTCTTTTAAATGTGAAGAGATGAAAAACATAGTATTATGATATATCGACTTGTCAGAATGTTTTGCTGTGAAGTGGCACATCCAAGCGTAAAATGCTCTGTCATAAGAAATGTATGAATACTTATTTTCATGCATCTTCTATTTGCAAAGTTGCTTGTAAAGTATTTTCTCAACCAAATCATTTCTGGTGTCTTTATAAAGTTTATATTAATAGTAAATATAAACATCCAATTGAAACTTATTTATTGAAAAACTCTTCGAATATTTCAGAAGATTCATGATGCTTTGGGATTCCTATATCTACTAAGAGAGACCAGACTTTTAAAACTTACAATATGGATGTTTGCTGTTTGAAAAACCTGTCCTTCAAACATGCCATATTCCATTTGCAGTAACTTTGATCTGCCCCCTTTTAGAATAGAATGTGTAAGATGAAAACAAATAATTTGAATTGTGTTACTACGCTGAGTATAATCAATTTTGTTGGAGAGTTGGATAAAGTATGCATAGTATACTAGTAGTTGTAGGAGGATGATGAGGGTAGTAAGCTTATATTAGAACTCCTTATTCTCACTCTCAGGACTACAGATGCCCCCCAAAAAATCCTTTACGGAATTACAGTGATTACAGAAAAAATCCTTTGCAAATAAAATTCCATAATATACTAACTACCATTTCACAGCGTTCCCACATTTTTTAGACAAACAATATTTTACGTACTGAACACACAATAGATTCATTATACAAAAACAATTTGTTAACTGACTATATTAAGGGATATTTCACAATGTTAATATCAGATTTATGGATTTGGTTTTGTTAAAATTCTCAGAGCTTTTACTCTTAACATCATTCGGTAACTTTGGAAAATAATTTCTGAAGTGTAACTCTGAGTTTGATAGTTTCTTTGATTTTTGTTTTGTTTTCTTCATATCACAAAAGAGTTATTTATATATCAGAAAAATTCAAAGATGAAACAATGATAGAAATTCTGATTTTGGAGAAAGCTTGCTGTAAAATAACTAAACTTTTCAAATCAATAATAATAGTTCCAGCAACAACTGTACCTATAGAGCACAGCTTGTCTGCTTTTGATGCAACTTGAAATTTACTAAAGAAATCAATTGAAAAGGAACTACATTATCTACAGAGCCAGCCAGAATTTTCCAGCAAAGTTACTGATCATTTTGCTTATAAGCTCAAGAAGAAATCCATTGAACTTCGTTTAAAGTGGTGAGTTGAAAAAATATTTCATGTCGGTACTTCCTATTTTTTACATTAGACAAATTCATTTTAAAAAATTATCAATATTCATACTTCAGCTCCATTAAAGATCTCAACAGTGTCATTTGCTTACCAGGGAATTTTCTTTCACAACATGCCTCTGCTGGAGAAGAATATTCCATTATAGTTATTGTAGTCACTGTTTACTGGAGAACCTATCCGCGTAAAGTGCAGCGAAATCATTTCAAACCTTTCAAAAGTCAGGATCGTCCATTAATTTCTTCGTACAACTCAATATAGGCAGAGAATAGAACCTCTTTTGCCCTACGTACCAGTGAAAATGATCGCTCCAGTAATGCTGTTGTGATAGGATTGACAAGCAGCAGGTGTATATCAGAATGGTGTTTAGGATTGGTTACTTCTCTTTTTGTAGTACAATTGTCAGCTGATAGATGTCATTGAAACAAACTGTCTTGACGCATTGAAGATCTTCCAAGATCTCAAATTCTGTTTCCAAGACACCAATATTGATATCATTCCCATATGATTCAGCCCATCACCATATTGCTTGCTATGAACAACATTGAGAAGAAGATTTTCCGACATTGTATAGGTTTTGAAACTTGATCGGTCAGATCTCATTTTAACCGAATAAACCATTGTATCTATAGTTTCAAAGTAAATTCTTTTGTGGTGATCTTCGACACTCGCAGGATGGTAAGCAGAAGCACCTTTAAAGCCATCAGTGAGACCCATTGTCGAATGATCTGGTCTGTTTCGCTTTCTTGGCATATAGGGCTCTTCCACCGGTGGATTTTGTCTTCATTTCTCAACTGCAGTTTTAAAGAACAATTTGGAAGGAGCATCTCGTTGCATCCCTTCAAATGTCTGAAGTTAGCCTGGCAGGTCGTTGTGCGCTAACAGCTACAATCTTCTCGCTTTTAAAAGATTTGGACAAGTTGTCTGTTGATGAACAAAACCTCTGTCTAAGTGAAAGAAAGAAATATGAAGATTTCCACATTTGTAAATTGCACACTTTGATTCTCACTCTAACATCCACTGTCACATTCTCATGAAGACACCTCTTGCACTAATCCAATAGTTGATTATTATTAACTCTGCAAACATGAAGTGCAAACCGTCCATTGTGTTACACAAAGCTTGTCAAGCGAGAACGGCTTGTGCTCATATCCCGCGGCATCAACTTCTCCAATGTCTTCTTGGGAACTAAGCATTTTTACTTGTTTTGGAGAGAACTTAAGGGGAATGCATATTTCACCTACTGTTCCCAAAAGATTTTACATTCAGATTTCACTGATAAACTCAAGGGATACCCATGGCAATAGTTAACCAAAGTTCTTGGCTTAGTAGTCAAAATTTGAGAAGCAACATCTGATTTTTTTTCCCAGCCTATTGCTTGCACCATCATACATTTGGCCCCCCTGCAGTTGGACAAATATAACCGTATTCAAATAAGCATATCTTTTCTTGCAGAAACTATTGTCACTTATCTGTGAGTTTGTAAAAAAACCCAAGAAAGTCTTGTATATCTCTTATAGTTTTATATATAATGTGAATAAAATAGATGTAGCTGAATTGAAGAAGACAATAGAAAGAGAATGGAAAGCCAATACGTCGTTTTTACAAATTTAAAGTGTAACAACTTTGAACTCTTAAGCGTAGAATTATTTTTTCAATGCTTTCTATTCTCCAAGAAAACTTTTTTTTAAAAAGATAAAATTTGATAAAATTTCACAACTTACTTGAATATTGAAACTGAAAATTTCGTAGAAAAACAATTGTTGGTCACCCAAGAAATTTCGATCGTTTTCTTTCGCCAATCAACACCCTATTCCAAAAACCAGAACGTAATTAGTCGAATTTTTAAAATTTCATTTTTGGGTTTTTTTCTTGGCTCTCAGTTGAAGTCTTTGTCCAAAGAAACAGATGTTCATTAATTATCAAGTAGAATGGGACATTAATTATCGAGTAGAATGGGATATTAATCATTAAGTAGAATGGGACGTTTCAAAGTCAAGACTGAAGAATCATTTCTTTACTTTTACATTATTGGTAAGATATCAATTTGCTGTCGCCTGCAGTTGATGATTGACAGATTATTTGATAAATTAGCAAATGAAACTTTTATATACATTTTATTTTATTTCGATTGTGATTTTCTTGTAGAAAATCATTTTATCAGACCTATTAGGGTTAAGATTCGTTTTCCTTTGTTTTGTTTTGTTTTGTTTTTTTGAGCATGAATTCATTGAAGACTTTCAGAGATATAGTCTTCAATGAATTTTACCCAAAATAAATTTAAAAAAATGTCATTTTCAGAAAAAGGATTTCTCCAGTGCAGTTTATTTTGACTGATACACTTAATTCCTGAATATGCTCCAAAATGTAAACACATATTCCTCAGCCCATTGTCCAACCTTCTACTGAATTTTTGATGATATTGTACCACGTTCATATAGCTTCAACGCAGACAATAAAAAAAAAAATACTTGAATAGTGACAGTGAAAAATTCTTGGATATGCTCCAAAATGCAAACATTTTTTACTTAATGCATTCTGCACCTATCCCCAATATTTTACTGAAATCTATTGGAAACATTCGGAAATATTTTGCTGTGTACATATAGCTCCGATGTAGGGGAGGTATCTCTGAAACTTTTTGGACCCTCTCCATCAAAAAAATAAAAAAGAATTAGAATACCATTTTCTTGGCCCATTGCTTATCCTTCCACTAATCTTCATTGAAATTAATTCATACTGCTAACAGATAACTACGATGCAGGGAAGGTCCATTGTAAATTCCCGGATCCACCTTGAATGTATTGACAACTCTTCGACAAAATTTGATCAAAATTAATGGAAAACCTTTGGAGAATATGCGCTGTATATTTATAGCTACGATGCAAGGTAAGTGACTATGAAAATATCCAGGATCCGCCCAAAAATGTGAAGAGTTTTTCTTTAGCACATTGTGAACCATTTCACAAAATTTCTTTGAAATTCATGGTGACCTTTCAGAGATATTGTGCTGTGTACATATGGCTACGATGTTGGGAGGTGACTTTGAAGAATTCTTAGATCCACCCGAAAATGTAAACACTCCTTCCTTAACCCACACCCTCCACGAAATCTCGCTGAAATTCATTGAAAACCTTAGGAGATATTGTGCTGTGTACATATAGTTACGATGGAGAGTGCTGTAAAAAATTCCTGGAACTGCCCCAAAATATAAACTTTTTTGCTTTAGAGCATTGTGCACGCTTCATTGAGAAGATTCAGAGATATTTTGCTGTGTACATATTGATACGATGAAGGGGAGATGACTGGGGATAATTCTCACATCCAACCCCGGAATGTATTGACCGCCCTTCAACATATTTCAAGTAAAATTCATTAATAACCTTTAGAGATATTGTGCTGTGTACATATACCTGCGATGCAGGGGAGGTGAATGAAAAATTCCAGGATCCGCCCCAAAATTTGAACAGTTTTTCCTTATCTCATTGTCCATCTTTCAACAAAAAGTTACTGAAATTCATTTCGAATTTATAGCTATAATGCTGGGGAAGGGGTGACCGTGGCGAATCCCTGGATCCACCCCATAATGTAATCACTCCTTAGCCCATTGCCCACATCCAATAAAATTTCATTGAAATTCATTTAGAAATGTTAGAGATATCATGTTGACCGAAAGTATGAGTCCAGTCTTGGATTGTAATTGTATCGTAAAATTGACCCCCCCCCCCCTGCAAAAACTATGTATCGGGTGAAAAACATCCAGATTTATTTTATTTCCCAAGTTAAAATACCCCGAAGGTGAGAGGCTAAAAAGATTTTCCATACTATTCGAGTTTTGGGTGAATGTAATTGTTCAATTGTTGCATGCCTATACTTAATCAAATTAAGTTAAGTTTATTTCGGTGACATTACCAGACCAAAGCATGAAACTCGGGACGATTAAAGAAAAGGGGCGCAATTATGTCTAACACCGCTTGATGAATTCTACAAATCAACATCGTTTTCAAACGAAATAGAATAGAATATATCTCATTTCTCTAAACAAACAATAACAAATATCCTCAAAATGACTTCACGTTTTCATCGTGTTTATCCATTCCTTACTTCTGTTTTCTGTACTATTTGTTCTGAATTTGACGAACAAAACAGGAATTATTGTGTAGATTGACTGAAAAATTCCAACAAAGCAACTAAATTTAGAAAAAAAAACAACATTTGAAGACAAAGAAAAGAAATCAGCCCATCGGCTTTCTCGTTGTTTTTTCTCGTAGCATTTCCTGGCCTGGAAGGTAAGTGCGAAAATACAAACGAGTCTGTCTCAAAGGACGAGTTGTTATTTACCTCCTTGCCTTTTTTAAAAAAATTTTTCATCTGGCCGTCGGCAACATAAAAAAAAAGAGAGAGAAATAATTCAGGTTTAATTTAATCTTATCAGATATTCAATGAAGCTTCAGTCAGAAGTTGCCGTAATAAGATCGACGTAGGTGTCAACCGAACGTTTCCCAGCTCCTCATCTATCATTCATGATGATTGTGTGTTACTTAGTGCAGTGGGAGAATATGTAACTCAAAACTGTATTCGTCTTTGCTTGGCCATTCCTTCTACCGGATACACACGAAGGAGTTAATTTTCTCTGCAGTGACTTCTGACCTCGCTCAGACAGTTCCAGTCTGCTGTCACTCTTGAAGTGAAAAACTCTTCCCTCGAACAAGTTTCAAGTTGCGTTTGGAGTCTGTTTGTATCTGAGGCCTCTGGTGTGTTCAGGGGGTGTTGAGAGGTTCAGTTTGTGTCTGTTTTGGCAGGTAGGGCAACAACGGTGAGTGTTGGTCAAATGCGGTAGATGTTCTATCTCGTCTGCTCTGATGCGAAAGATGGTATCTCAAGCTGGCGTAAGGGAGGTCCTCAAGTTCAGCAACTAGTTTATTGACTCTCCTATGCATTTTTTTTTTCGATTGTTCCCCATGTCACGCTTCAGCTAAGGGAACCACGCACAGGATGCATATTTATACCAGGTTTGGGCGGACGAAGGATTTTAGTATATCAGTTTGAACATTTCTCTGTTTATGAGCTTGAACGTGTGCCGGAGTCACCCGCAGAACTTATTCGCCTTGTTGACTATTGATTGCGTATGCTGAGAAAAATTGAGCTTGTTGTCCACATGCGCCCTGATGTCTTTTCGAGTGTGTGGAACTTGCCATAATAGACTGTATTTTTTTTTTCATGCCGAGTAGGGTTTTTTTTTTTTTTTGGTAAGGGTTATATATCGGTTCGTAAATTCATTAAAAGGGTATAGGAGCAGTAGTAGCAGACACATAAACCAACGCTAACGGTTATCTCCCTCTGATTTTAAATTTACGAACCGATACCGAACTTTACCGTCCGGGGGTTTGTTTTTGTTTGCTTTTTTGGCAATAATTTGGTATAGGTTCACCAAAATATTATATCGGTGATTCGCTAGGGAGATGACCAGGACAGACACTGCACATGATAAAATAAAAAATCTTATAAAACTGTCTTCGTCTAAATCTACCTAAATTTATAAGGATTAGTTTTAGAGATTGGATTACAATATCAGTTTAATTTATTTAACAAGAAATATTGAAGTATTGAATTAAATCAAGTATTAGGGACCAGATTAAATAAAATATTTGAGACAGAAACAACATTGGATGTATTAATTACATCATCATACATCATGTGCCTTTTAGCATTCATCATTGGACATGAACTTTCCCCAAGATACACATCGGAAATGACAAAAAAAGTGGTTTAGAAGAGATGAGGGCCTTATTAGTGTTTTCGTACTTTCACTGTGGTGGTTGTCATTGTTCCCATTTGATACTATATTTGGGACGGATGTTGAACTAAATAGAAGAATGATAGATCTCAGGCATGTGTTCCTGCTTGGGTTCAGAAAGGTGAGGGCATTATTTGGCTTTAATGCTCTCTCAGACTACTGTGTTACTGGTTGTTCGGCTAAATATGGAAAGTGATCTTTCTGGAAAGACTTCAGATAGAGAAATTTAAAATTCTTTGGGAAAACTTAGCTGCCTAGAAGAATTAACGAAGGATGATGAACAATTGATTAAGATGTTCATTTGTTAAGTCTACTCACCAGGAACAAAGATTTCAAAAAGCAGTCTTCTCCATTGGTACAAATTCATCATAAAAGGCACACAAAACAAAAATCTTCCCTCAACAAGATCAGATCTATAACCATACATTATAAGAGGTCTTTACCGGGTGGTGGAGTGAAAACTTGCTGATCAACTACACCCAAATTTACCTGACCCATCTTGTTTTAGATGGGAGATGACAGGGCACAATTATATTCCAGTTATGTGTATCTTTCCTTGTGCACCAGAATCAGTCGGTTAGTGGGATGTCTCTGTCTCAAATATCGTGCTCAGTCACTGGGATATACAGAATTGTGTCAGTGTGGTGGTAACAAAGAGATCTGTAATAACAATGAAGTTGAAGATGTTGAAACTGACCTCTGGGATTCTGATAATAGGTCTTAAATTTCTTTGTTTACCAATACATGTTTCAGTTTAATACATTTTAGATTAGAATGTGAAAATTCAAAATCCCCCTGTTTTAATGATCCAATAATCAAGGGAGTGCCATGCAGTTTAGAAGATAAATGCTTATATTTTGTAAACAATAACAGATACTAGTTATGAATTCTCTCTAAAAGTACAGATATAATGCTCGAAGGATGAATGCAAACAAGATTTTTTCTCTATTATGTATGTAAGTTTCAGTTTATATGTTTGAATGATGGAAATACGGTTAATAAGTGAATTTGTGAAAACTTTGTTTTGAAGTGGGCAAAGTCATCCTTAAAACAACAAATTTACTTTGGCCATTTGAACATCAAATAGAAATGATTATTGACAAATTGATTTTTCTACTATTGAAAGTTTTAGCAACAACAATTTTGAAATGCTCTGGTTCCTTCAAATCTATTATGTCTAATATCATTATAAAGACAATTATTCTAGTTTTTTTTTTCTTATAGACACTTAATGGATGCATCCTATAAGCTAATACTTTGTTTTTAAGGGTAACTTGACCCCATAATTAACAAGATATAGGTGGTGATGTCGTCTGGTGATCTCTAAAAGTCAATTTGAAGTCAGGTAAATTTGGTTAATTTCTCATCTGAGATGGCTGCTCCTTGGAGGCTACAAATTTATGCTCTAGGGTAAATTCACTCCAGGATGAATATAGGATACACAGTGCTAATCTCTGGTGACTTTTAGACTGCTGCACTCTTAGGTTTGAAAATTTATGTACAATTGTAACTTGATTCCAGAATGAACATAGGGTAGGTGTTGATGAGCTCTGGTGACCCATAATGGTCAATTCAATGTCAGGTCAATTTTGGCATTTTCATATATAACTGACACATGCATCCTACTGGCTGCAAATCTGTGTACTAGCGTAACTTGACTACAGGTGGAACATATGATAGGTGGTGCTGAACTTTGGTGTCCTTTAAAGTTCAATTTTAGGTCTGGTCAATTTCAGCATTTTTAAGTCTAGCAAAGATGGCTCCACCCTAATTTGTATAGTTCTACCCATTCAGAGAGATACTGTGAATAAACTAACCAATGAAATCAAATGGTAGCAAAGTGAAAGCAGGCTGAAGTGCTGTCCAACTGTAGGGTGTTTAGCCTCGGAATCATTCACCAAAAAAAAAACTATGAATACTTACCAGGGGTTTTCCATAAATGCACTCAGAAATTGGCCCTTAAAATCAGCTACTAGCTGCAAAGAGCTGGTGATATTTTGACCCCTTTAGACAAAGTTCTGGCCATGTTTGCTGTTCAGCTAAAGTCTGAAACTGAAGACTCTTGATGAAGTCCAGAGCTACAAGAGTAAGAGGGGCTTTCATAACTGAAAGCATGACACCGTTGTCCCCTATCAACACCAGATCCACTCATCTTTGCCACTTGTGTGCTTCAGCCTCAGCAGATTAGCCGTAGACCTACCCGATTGACTGTCAATCTTTGTTTAGCAACTAAGTACCATGAGAAAGGTCAAATTGAAGTGTCTAACACTAGAGCATCTAATAAAATGCTTTTGTTTTTGTTAACCTCTACATGAGCTTTCCCTGTCATTCTTTAGGTTACTAAGATCTTTGGTAAATTCACTTTACAACTAGACCAACCTAAACTCGGGGATGTTTCAACCAACTTCAGGAACAACCCTTTCAAACACAACATAGAAGGTGTTTGTAGGGTGAGACCGGACCAAGTGAAAGGGTATCTGTCACAAAGACTGGTAGCTAGTGTTGTGAGTCTTCCCTGGATTCTGCATTATTGTGACCTGATGCTATACAAGACTAGCCTTAGGAAATAACTGCATGTATTTATTGAGATATAATCAGAGTTTGTACAATATTCATTGTTTCTATAAATGTTTTTATCGCTTCTCATAAATAGTACCTATGGCTCTATCTTTATATATCTTACTAGCAAGAATACACCTCATTGCCCAAAGGAAAAATAACTTCAAATGTAACCAAGCAATTAAAATATTTTTTGCTATATTTCTTCTTCCACAACACAATAAATGAGTAAATTATTCATTCTATGTACACATGAGAATTAACAGGTGACATTCATCATCAACCTTACATTACCTATAACTTCTTCCTAGAAAAGATTGACCCCTATGCATAATTTTTGCTTCCTAGGTGCAAAATTGTTGCCCAAAACTTGAAAAATGCTCTTCAAATGAACAGAAATGACTCCGAATGACTTCAGAAGTCAATGTTAAGTACATTGTGATCTTTGCTGTGAGAAGATCTACCAATATGCTAAATTTCAGCATCCTTGGTACAAAACAGTGGCCAATAATGACCAAAAAATTACTATTGGTGACCTCGATTGACCTCCAAAGTCAACTTCACATAGTCTATTGGGGGAGTTGACCTCTTCTCAAACTACATGCAAAATATTAGGTCGATAAGCCTTGTAGTTTTAGCCAAGAGAACAGACATAACTCAACAAACTAAAGGCTCAAATATGAGTATAGATTGCTTTTCATTGATAATACCAATGTCACTGTTGATATACCATTTATTGCTTTTCATAGATAGTACCAAAGTCTCTGTTGATATCTTTTTTTAATGTAAATTTTTCTTTTCTTCCACAGATATCCTGACTGGAAAAAAATTGATAAACGTGAAATTCATCATTTTGAATTCAAGTCTTAAATTCATGGACCACTTGATACCACTCCTAATTGACAATGGAACCCTTCTGTAAATATCACTTAAAGGTCACGGGGAAGTAAATTTAAAAATATGTGAAAATACAATTTCAAAAGCATCACACGTAAATACACATGCAAATACACCTGGAAAGAAACCATATTTTTGTGAAGCGTGTGGATCTCTCTTTGGATAAAATCATGTTTTGTATTGCATATACAAAGACAAACTGAAAAAAAAAACATATTCAGGCAAAGTGTGTGTACCTACTTTCAAGAAAATCTTAGATTTGTTACAATATATACAAACATGCTGGAGAGAGAATATGTTTCTATTCTTTTTAACCCTTAGATTCATATAAAATTTTAAATTGAAAGAAATAACTTCTGAAAAAAATTACTTTTTTTACATTGTACTTTTAAGGACATTTTATTTTCAATTACCAAAAGAGTTCAATTTTTTAAGAATTTTATTCAATGAAGAGTTCCGCTACAGTTTCAAATAGTTCATGAATTTAAGAGTTAATATTATTCAAGTTAGGTGCAGCATATGTGAGCTCACATGGGAGAGAAACCAAATTCTTGTGAAACACGTGAATTGTTTTTAGCTCAGAAAACATGAGTGAACATACAGGAGAGAAACCATATTTAAGCTATGTGTGCAATTCTTTTTTCTATAGAAGTCACATGTAGCGTACCGTATGGAAACCAACACTGGAGAAAAACCATATTCTTGTGAAACATGTATATCTTCTTTTGTACTGAAATCAAGTTTGGTGCTACATATGAAAAGACACACTCCAAAAAAAACATATTCATGCAAAGTGTGCAAATGTTCCTTTTCACAAAAAGCACATCTAGTGCAGCACATGCGAACACACTCAGGAGAAAAACCACATCCTTGTGAAGTTTGCGGAACTGCATTTCTAAATAAGTCACATTTAGTGCAACATATGAGAACACACACTGGAGAGAAACCATATTCATGCAAAGTGTGTGGATCTTCTTTCACACAAAACACAAGTTTGTTACATCATATGCACACACACACTGGAGAGAAACCATATTCTTGTGACACGTGTGGATCTGCATTTGCAGTGAAGTCTGCTTTAGTGCGCCATGTACGAACACACACTGGAGAAAAACCATATTCTTGTGAAACGTGTGGACATACCTTTGCAGACAAGTCAAATTTGGTGCGACATATCAGATCGCACACTGGGGAGAAACCATATTCTTGTGAAGTTTGCGGATTTGCATTTGTGAAAAAGTCAAATCTAATGCGTCATATGCGGACACACACTGGAGAAAAGACATATTCCTGTGAAATGTGTGGATCTTCCTTTGCAGAAAAGTCAACTTTGGTGCGGCATATAAGAACACACACTGCTGAAAAACCATATTCATGCAAAGTGTGTGGATCTTCCTTTACAGGGAAGGGACATTTAGTGCAACATGTACGAACCCATACCGGGGAGAAGCCATATTCTTGTGAAACATGTGGATCTACCTTTGCAGATAAGTCAAACTTGGTGAGACACATCAGAACACACACTGGAGAGAAACCCTATTTTTGTAAAGTTTGTAGGTCTTCTTTTTCACGCAAATCTAGTTTGCTGCAACATATGCAATCACACACAGTAGCAAAACCATAGTAGTTTGATGTGTGAATGTCTTTTCAAGGCAATATGTTCGGGGCATTACTTTCTAACACATGCTATGAAGAACCTATATCCTTGTGGAATGTATGTCCGCCTTCTTTTTCTAAGAAGTCATACATAGTGGAACATATGCATATTCACACTGGAGCAGATCCATATACTTTCTAAGTGTGTGAATTTTCTTTTTCGCCAATTAGCATTCAGTGCATAATATGCAAACACTTACCGGAGAGGAACCATATTTTTGTGAAGTGTAAATGTTCCTTTTGCAGCAACTGGAGAGAAAATATTAATATTGTTTGTGATTTTTTCTTTTATTGAAATCAAATTTTATAAGACATTTAAAACTCACAGAAGAAAAGAATCCTCTTTTCTCAAGTTTGTAAATTTCATTCGCAGACAATTCAAGGATATATCTAAACGCAATATAAACTAATCAAGAATGTGGTTCTCCATTTTTCATTTTTTTTTTTAAAGTAAACATATATTTCCAGTGATATCAAATTTAAAAAACAAATGTAAACTTGCTGGAAATTAAAATTGCCCTCAAGATGTTTCTGACTACTCAGTTTGGATCTATTCAGCTTTGAAAATCCTCGAGACTTGTATCAATTGGAAACCAAAATCTTGTCGTGGGCTAAAATCTGCATTTGCCCTCTAAAATCATACACAAGTATATTTTTACAATTTTTTATGGGTATTTGCCAAAGACAATTCTTTTGTAAACTATATTCATATTTCACTATATTTATATGTTGCGATCTATGTTTTTGATCCTTGTTGATTGGAAATCAAAATCTTGTATTGGGTTCAGAAAATATTATGTTTTCAATGTATTGAAAAATTCCTTCAGAAGAAAAGAAAAATAAATATTTTATGGTGGAGATTTCAATGTTCTTATTTGTACACTCTGTAACAAAATTTATGTTATCTAAATGTTTACTGAGCTTTTAAAAAAAAATTTAATAAAAAACCTTGAATTTTTGGAACTTTCTATTCTTATTTTTTCAAAACTTGTCTTATATTAGGTTGGTGCAAAAACAATTGCAGTTTTTGTTATTTTGAACTTTTTCTTACAAACTGTTCATGTAATGTACCATTTTGAAGAGTAAATTTCACTCTATCTAAGCTGAACATTTTCTTTTCACTATTCTGGTTTATTCGAGGCTGTCAAATCAAAGATGGAAAAACAGCAAATTCAAGCCATTTTGTTATATGAGTTCAGAATGAGACACGAAGCAACGAAAACTGTGCAATATCAACCAAGTATTTGGCCAGGGGACAACAAACATACAGCTCAACATTAGTTTCCTAAATTATAAAATGAAGATGAGAGCCTTGAAGATGTGATCATCCTTCTGTTACTTATAATGGGTGTGCCTCAGTTATTGAGGCAGACCCATACAAAACAACTTGAGAAGCTACAAAGGGACTAAACGTTGCCCATTCAACAATTGCTTGACATTTGCATTGGAAAAGTAAAAAAAAATTGACACGTCACACAAATGCCTGTGAATGGAAAGAAAAAAAAACCCAAAACTCACATATTGCATTACTGATCCTGCACAAATTGAACAAAAAATGCTACAAAACTCTATTTCACCCTGTCTACTCATCAGACCTCTCTCTGACGGAGTGCCACCATTTTTAAACATTTCAACCACACCCTGCTAGGGAAGGTCTTCTGAAACCATGCAGCAGCCCAAAATCCCTTTGAAGAATCCATTGGTTCCAGGACCCCAGGATTCTAAGCATCTACAATAAATGGATTTGTTTTTAGTTGGTAAACTGTATAGATTCTAAAAGTTTCTTATTTCGATTAATAACTTTTATTCCAAGTTGAGATATACTGCCTTAAAGGTAATAATGGAAAACTGCAATTATCTTTGCAAGAACCTGATAAGATACATGAATTTTTTTTAAATTACATATTGTAGATTCTTTTTCTTTGAGTGGCAATCATTGGCAGAAATAGAGCTTATTCATTTTGATAGCTTTTATAAAAAACAACTGTTTTCAGATGAATTTTGCAATCAGCAATGGGTATAATATGATATTGAGGACATAATTAGTTGAATTTATTTACCATACATAGTTTTTGGGAATTGCCATTTAGAAATTTCATAGTGGCTTGCATGGCTGATATGAAAATTGTGATTGCCATAAAGTTATGTAAATTTGTCTGATATGGATGATATCCATGTCAAATCATTCATTTTTTCCGATGCAGAATTTGAATTTGAAACTTTAGGATTGTCCAAAAGCATCCATCTATCTCATGATTAAAGATGATCACCATGTGTTAGGTCAGATGCTGGTGTCAAAACCACAACTTCATTCATTGAAGGTTTTTCTTCAACATCTTTTTTCCATAACCACTCTCGGTAAAAGCTTTTTCATACATAATGAATATACCAAGAGCTATGATTGAGAAAGATTTCTAGAAGCTGTGAATCTTTACCCATTATTGTATTACTTTCTGTCTAGAAATAATAATACATTTTCTGTAATAAATCGTAAATAAGAGAAAAATTTCTGTAATAAATCATAAATAAGACAAAAATTTTTTCAAGTGTAGGTCTTATTAATAGTAATTGCCACAGAACCATGTTGACATAGCATTCCTGTTTTTTATTTTTAAATGTTATAATGATTAAATTTAAGTAGATTTCTTGAATTTTATTTTGATTTGAAATTTTTTCAATTGACAAAAACCAAAGTTATGATTCATTTTGGATTGAAAAGAAAAAATTCATAAAGAGAACAATCAAAATATCAGTGTAGCTAGAAAATAATGCTGTGTATTGTTTCACTGAGTAGAACAGATACTACATTTTGACCTGGAACTAAATGCCGCAAAAGCCTAGACTTTAAAACTAGGATAGTGTCCAAATACCATTATTTTGAAAAATATGAATGATATTGAATATTCTACAATTTTTGTCTTTAACCTTTGTATAAATACTTTTTATATTACCACAAACTAAGAAAATCCAAAGTTGAGACTTGGATGATTCCAAATTTTAAAAAACAAAAGATCTTGACAACAAAGGAAACTGTGTTGACAAAAATTTCTAAAACTTGTAAGTAACATGTTAATTTTATCATAATAATCTTTGCATCATTGGTCAGAAGAAAATTTGCAGGAAAAACTGAAATAAACATTTGTTGTAATATAGGATCTATCATGCACTTTTTCAACGCTCTTTTAAGATGTATAGTAGAATTTAAACATCTTTGTTGAAGGTCTAACTCTGGTCATAATTGCCAGAAAATGAAGTGAAAAAAAATGGGAAAATACTTTTGCATATTCACAGTAGATTTTAGAAATGGTTATTGTTTTTTGACTAAAATTCTGCCACAAGAGGTATAGACATATCATCAGAGATAAGGAACTCAATTCTTAAAGAGGAATTTGATTGAAAGAAAATTACTTAATTCAATGATTATTTGATTCGATTTTGTGAGAATATTCCTTACTTTCCCTTAAAAATTAATGAAAAATGTCTTTATTTATCAGGGTTGTCATTTATGCGTGAACACAGTTAGAAGATTTTTAACCCATTTCGTACAGTCCCTATACCATATCTACTACAGTCAGCACCTGTTTGTTTTGAATATTTGATTTTTTTAAAGGATGAAAGGAAATGTCAACACCTGGTCAAATGTCTTTAACTACTTCTTTCAACAAATACTGACAAATTCAAAGGTAGATAATTCTATCGTATCAAGTGAAATTTCATCTGATTTAATTTCTCTAAGGATTTATCTTACAGAAATGTCAATATTTTTGGCCTGTGAAAGATACTGAGATTTTATAAAATTAAATCAAATATGATTGCATTTTGATTTTTTATAAATTTTAATCAAGTTGTTGATGTTGAAGGAAAACATTCCAATAGGTTTTTCTTTCAAAATACCTGCTTCATAAAAACATCCATTTAAAATTGAATAATCAAGAAAATTCCATTAAATTTGCCTTATCAGTATGTTTGAAGTTAGTGTGAAAATAGGCTAAATTTTCCTAATTCTCTGAACATGTGAACTAGGAAAAAATGATTGACATTTAAAATTTAGATTCATATATTTCTGGAATATAAAAATACAGTTATATATATATATATATATATATATATGTATATATATATAAAGAAATTTCACATATATGTATTGAACATAGTGGTTGAATAAAAGATTTTTAACTGAGTTTTCAAAATTGATTAAATTCTTTGAAAATCTCAATATTCATGTTTTATGAAAACATCCATACCCGTCCCATATCAAGTCTTAGGTGTGTATGTGTTTTAAATTGGTCTTTTATCTATGGATGTCAAAAAATGTGAACATGTAATAAATTTTGGGCGGGTATCAGATGACAGATGTGCTCCCATAGATATAATATTTTATCATTTGTAAGTAAAATGAAAAATGTTTGTCAAATTTGGTGAAACTTTACTTTTATTAGTGATAAAAAAATTACTTAATTGAAATCTTACAGAAATAGTAGCAGAAACGTTATTATTTGATGAAAAATATTTTTTAAAAACTGGAAAAAATTTCCAGCAGATATTTTTTTTGGTAACACATGAAAGTATACAGTGTATCTTGATAAACAAAGCAACTTTGAATTTTCCTATCAAAAATATCTTAGGTTTATTGCTGATCTTACTCTATAATTCAGAACCAATTTAGAAAAACATGTCATCGTTTTAAACAAAATTTCCACTGATTTAAATTCTCCAGGACTTATTTTAAAAGAAACTTAAATATTTTTGAGTGTAAAAAATGTGGAGTTTTTGATTGACTTTGAAAATATTTCCATTAGTTTCTCTCTCAGAATACCTTTTTTATAAAAAAAATTTCATAAATGAATGTCAAAATCTCTTATTGAAATCTGCTTATCAGTTGATTGTGGGTAAAATTTAAGAATTAGTGAGTATTTCTTTTGGCTAAAATTTGTAATGCAAATAATGACTTTATACAGGTTGGCTCATCTCTGGGTTTATATTGTTTATATTAATAATTTTTCATGAGAATTTTCTACAATTTTTTTCAAATAGCACAGAGATTATCATAAAATTGACAGATTGCAAGTTTTGGGCATTTTCATCAACACATGCTGCTTTGTTGTTGAAAGTCCATAATGCTTGCTACCATCATATTGACTTACTTGAATTGCATGTTTTTTTTTTTACCAAAATTCATGTGAATATATTAAACTACTTCGGACTGATTTGTGTCCAAGCAAATGATCCAGTAGCTTGAATTATATTGACCTCTTAGAGAAATTTAGTCATGTGATCATTTATTTCAGGTTAGAAAAGTATCGTGGTAGTTGGGCTAATTATGATGAGATCAGTGGCATAGTGCTTTAGGAATGGTGTTCTTTGAGAGAGGAAACAAGGTTCCCTCACTGTGTACAACTAAGATTCTCATTCTGTTTATCTGTTTTACCTCTCTATAGTGAATCATGGCACACCTAGAATGTATGCCCCTTTCTAACCACCTTGCTGTAAAGGCTTGCTTCTCTCACTGAATCACTATGCTTGTAAGAGTAGGTGGCTCAGCATTTTTCTCAATTCTTTTCCTAGCATTACACCCCTGGATAAAATACTGGGTTTGACAATAGGCATAAAAAGTTACTGTCAATAATACAGTAATTATTGGAGAGTGGTTAGTTTTCATGCTCTCTAGCTCATTCTTTAAAAATCAACTATTGTGGCATACAAAAGATATTCTTGAGATTTTAAGATATCTAGCGATAGGACAGAGTGCCGAGATGTGGATTCATACCTTTACCAAGAGCATTAGTGCTCAGTAAACATAAGCCGTCTCAGTTGAAATTTGAACCTAGTTTGCTAATTCAATTTCTCATATTCATAACCATTAGGCCACTCAGCAACTCCTCTTCAAATAGTTGATATTTGCAAAAAATCTAAATTATATATGACTTTCCTTGATTTAAAAAAAAATTTTTTCCAGCATAAGAATGTATTGCCTACTACCAATATGAAAATCATTTCTTCACATAGTGAAATTGAGCATTAGAAAATTATGTGACTGCTCCAGAGAAAATCTGAAAAAAATGACTGAAAGGAAATATTCACCCAAAATTTTCATATAATTCAATGTTAAACACACTCTTCCCAACTGACACTGGATGGAAGCCATCTGCTTATGAAAAGAGTGAATATACATTTTCAGAAGAATTATAAACACAAACTGGAGAAGTATGTATATCTTGTTTTTCAGACAAGCCAAACACGCCCCAGACATACATTTCAATTCAAATCAACAATATAAAACAATTCGGTCCTTGAGTCGATGAAATATGTTCGTGACACAAATAAAACCTAAAAAAATAAAATAAAATAGAAATCTCCATCTTTAGCACTTAATGAAAGAATAAGAAAAGAAAGGTTAAAAAAGAAGATCGAAATAATTTTTTAAAATCTCATGAAAAAAAATTTTTAATATCAAAATTTTTTTTTCATGGAAAATAGCTGTAAAATATAAGTTAACAAATGAAGGTAAAAACTTGCCCAGAAGAACAATATTTCACTCAATTTTTCAGTTTTTAAAAATTTTTTAAAAAGACTTTCTCGCCGATTTTCTCCAGATTTTTCTAAAACGAAAGAAGAATTTATTTCGCCATGGACTTGACTTCAATATTTGAAGAAAAAAATCATTACTGTGCTGAAATTAGAGGTAAAACGAAATTTCATCAAATTAATTGAGGCATCGCATAAAAAAATCCTGAAATTCCGAATGGGAACTTGAAAAAAATTCGTCTTGATTTACCAATGAGTGCCAAAATTCTTATCAAAATTCAATAAATATTCTATTTTAGAAAAAAAATATTTGAAATTTTTTTTTGCTCGTGAAATATTGGGAAATTTTCATATGTAATTTTTGGTTCCCAGTGCTACAGCTTTCTGCTCCAGTGTTTTCAAAATATCTCCAGTTCTGTGAGGTGTACAAATACACTTCTCATCTCAGATTTTACTCATTCTTTTTTCTTACGAATGACACAAAGATTCCGGCGATAAAATTACATCTTCTTCGATTTTGACGTTTTTTCCCCCTGTAGACCAAAAGTAAGCGCCTAATTTATAGTTAATAAAAGTCTTATTTCTTTGTGAACAAAGAATATAAGAAAACAACGTGATTAAAACGGTTGTCGTCAAATTTTATTGAAATGACATATTTTTGTTATTCGTTCTTTTTTAATCTTGAATGTGTGCAAGCATTTTGAAGTTTTCTCTCAAGTTCCCCAGGGTTTCTAAATATTGAAAAAAAAATTCCAAGGATGGAATCTTCCCAAAAACGAAAATTTCCAATTTTGTTTCAATATTTATAATAAAAATTAGTGAAATCGTCAGGAATTATTAAATTATTTTTTAAGAATAAAATGAATTTAAATAAGGGTTGTGACAATTATCTGGCCTTTCTTTTCAAAAGGAATGAAATCATTTTAATCACCGCTCAGCGTTCCCCCTTGTAATTTGTGATCGGATAAAACATTTTCTTGAAAATGATTTGACATTTGTCTCCTTTGTATCATTCTTTTCAACTTTAACATCATTTAACGAACAATAGAGAAATTGTGAGAAAGCTTAACGAAACGACGTCGTAGAATTTTATATTTGAAAGGTAAGCTGAAAAATATTCCCGAATTTTATTCGTCCCCTAAAAAACTTTATATGAATAAATACCATCTTGATTTCAAAAAATGTGAATTATGTTTAGAAAAATCGTGATTGTCTGAAAATTACCACAGTGAAAATTATGAAAAATATTGGTTTTTCCAGAACAAATTCAGTGGGATGCCGAAAACTGTAAAAAGTTTGTTTGGCAATCGTGACCTTTCTCGTTTCAAAATGGCTGCCTCTCCGACGTCTGAGTGTTTTACCCAGAAAAAAGAAATGTTGCATCTAAACATTGTAGGCTTGCAAATCTTACATTTATTGTCTGATTGCAAGTAACAAGAGATTCTTTTTTCCTGAACTGAAAATAACATTCGGTGAGTTGAAACATACCCTTAACCCTATCACTAAACCCACTTATCAACCCTAACAGTGACACTTGAAAATATCATTCCGAGGAATCTTGTCATCTGCTTCTTTGACTTGGGGAGCGGTGGCCATTTTGAAACGGGAAAGGTGACAATAGCCACCCCAATTTTTTTGCGGGGGGGGGGGATTTTGTGCTTGCAATCAATAATGCCTTTAAACAGAAAGTCAGTTTTCAAGAGAAAAATGTTTTAGAATGGGGAGAGGTTCTATATACTCTGTAACTATAATGCTGAACTTCACTCCTTACTTTCTGTTCATCGTATAAAAATACAGTTTTAAATTATATTGGTTACTTTGTGTTTTGGAAAAATGATTTCTCAATGAAGTAAAACAGAATTTGTTTGGTATTATACAAATGTTGACCCTGACTTCCACTTTAGATCATTTCAAAAGCGTTGACACTGAAAGTTTTATCTTTTCTATCCCAAGTTTAACTTTAGTACAAAGAATACCACCCCCAAAAACCTAAAGATATTAATTTACTTCAAAAGTGCCAAATTTCCAGTGTAAAGGAAAGTCTGGATTAAATTTGGTATTATCTGGATTTTGACCGAATCTAATTTTTGTTTAGTGGTTGTTGTTGAGCTTATATCAAAAAGTAGGGTTTTTTTTAATCTCTTGTCTTGTCAGTTTTCCACTTTTATTAGCAGCATAACATTTAAAATTTTGATCCTCTATTTTAGTGTCCAACAGGTTCAGAATAAATATCAGACTTAATTATCTCCCTTGGATATCTTGACCAAGCCTCATATTCTATTGTACATTTTTTAAAGAATAACTTTCTTTTTTTTTTTTAGACATCTACGGTTTAAAAAATACCACCATCCTTTGAAGGAAAGTATGTGAAAGGGAAATATTCTTAGCAAGGACATTTTTCCCTGCTTCTGTGAGCTTATTGAACTTTAATATCAATTTTTTGCAAAAGATTATTTCTATAACATAGACCAAATAAATATTTTCATTTTGGATATTATACAGTGTTTGCCAAATAATTATGCTGATAATTTTTTCCTTTCTTAATTCCTCTGCAATAGAAGAATTCAAATAATATTTTTCACAAATATTCGCATAGTAGTATTATGCAATGCCTGCAAATATTGAACTTGAATGTACAGATGTTTAGGAGTACAAAGTATTTTTTGAAATCCCTCAATTTTTATCATGGTAAATAATTAAGCATCAGTGAAAAAAAACCACAGTAAGACACTAATTAAATATTGATTAAATCATTAAATGGTGCACAGAATAAAGAACATTGAAACAAGCTATAAAACAAAATACTGAGACCTATAAATTGACAGCATGAAAATTTGAAAAACAAAAATCTGGTCCAAATCATTTACTTTGGAGTGTAAAATCCTTGCTCACGAATCACAGATGTTAGTCAATCATCCATCAACTTTGGTAAATTTTGAATTTCTTCACTTGAAATAGCTCCCAAACTAGTCACAATAGCTTGCCATAAATCTTCTTTTGTAGTAAATGGGGTGTATTTTCGTACACTTTCTTTTTGAAGATGCTCCAGAGATTTTCGATCAGGTTGATATCTGGAGAAAATGGTGGCCAGTCCATTAATCTACTATTCCTGAAATCTATTTTAGTCAGGAGGTTAATCGTTGCATGCACACTGTACAAAGGGAAGTTGTCTTGCATTTTGTTTGTAGACTGAGAGACTTGTTAATAAACCAAGGTTGAAAATTCTTGTTGAAAAATAAAGTAAGGGAGTCATTTTCTCTGTACCTGGTACATGCCAAGTCCAAACAACTTGTCTCTTACAATTCCTGCCTGAGACATATCTCCTCCGTCACCTTGTTGACACCTTTCTAATACAGGACACTGTTCTTCCCTTGCAAACCTGCTGCACCCCTTCCACCCAGTCCATCAAGGGTAGGTAAACACTCGTCAGTGAAAAGAACAATGTTGCAGTAAGTTTTCAAGTACATTTTTAGCCCATTCCTGACATTTCACTTTCACTGTTGGGGCTTCAAAGGCAGTTGAATATCAGGCTTGACATATTTTGCAACTTGGTAGAGAGTTTGATTTTGAGATGATCCGGACATGTGACCTTGATCAACCAGTTCAAATATAGTTTTTTTTGTTCATAGCTGGATTTTTCTGACAAAATGCTTAATGTAAGACACTTCCTACTTTGTTATTATCCTGGACTTGCTCTTATCTTATCTCCTACCTGATGCACTGTATTTCTTCTCTGAGGATCTCTGTTGATCTTTTTTGCTATATCAAGAGTTGTACTACCTTTCCCAAGCTGTGTGATGATGAAATTCTTCTTAGTCTGTCATACATCACTTTTACGACTCATATTTGATAATTTTGTAGTGGTTACCTGATAATTTGGCACTCTTAAAATGCAAGGCTTTAACAAAAATGGATTCCATTTGTTTACTAGTGCTCAAAATGTCTTCAATTTTGCTACATTGGTGCCGATCATTGTTGACAATGTTTATAGCAAACATTTCTTATCAGTTATTAGCTTGATAAGGATTTGACTGTAGCCCTTTGATTATATTTTTTGAAGCAGAAATTCGGAAAACATAAAAATAGGTAAAGTTCAGCCTGCTTATTCATGCATAAGGAGCAAAAAACACAGAACTGTAATAGTTACATATGATAAAGGAAACCTGGGAGGAGTATATGACCAAAAAATGTTCCTGGATTGTGATCATTGGTGGAGTCCTCTTCCCCCCTAAAATTTTTTAATCACTATAATTTTTTCTGGGATATCCCTGACACAACTGCATCAATATACTATCGTTGTGCTGTGTCTTCTTTATTCGATAATACAAACCTCATGATTCTTAATTAGGATTCTTAATTAGGAGTTATGAACTTTCAAAAAATGGTGGGTTTGTCAAAATCTCAAAATTCTGAGGGTTCATAGCTCCCCTTCAATTAAGAATTTTGAAAAATTGGTGCATTTTTTATTAGAGGTTTGAACAAAAATTCACTTGGCATGCTGATTTTCATTAAAATCAAAGGGGGAGTGGTTGCAAATTCTTCTTTTTTAAATTATTTGTTACGGAATACATCTTATGTAAAAATTAAATGAGATCAAGCTTTTTTTTGCAAAATAGGGTACTTTGCCAATTCAGCATAAAACAATTATGAAAGGAAAGTATATACATATATTTATTCATATATGTTGAATACTTTTTCTCTTTTAAAACAAAAAGAAAAAGGATGGATTTTCTTTTTTCTTTAAAGAACAAAAATATAATTAACGAAATATTAGAACTGAGGACACTGTTGGATGTAAATATCTTTTTGCCAAAGAAAAAAAATTCTTCTCTAAATCTTTTCTCCTTTTTACACATATGTTAGTGATGAAAATGTGGCAGGGTACCTCCCACATTTTCAAAAAAAAGAAAGGCCCTTTTCCTATCTAAGGTACCTGGATCGGAAAAGGGCCTTTCTTTTTTTGTAGGAAAAAATATTAAGCAATAGTTCATTTTCTGAATGGAAAATTTTAACTACTGACAAAACTGAAAACAGGTGCAGAAAAAGGCAATAACTATTGCTACACCCGGTGATATTCAAAGCATTAAGAATATGATGTATTTACTTATGTTTTTTTACACAGTCTCTCACTTGATGTGAAAAATGGTGCAGAAAAGTTATGCACTGTTTTCAACATAGAGTGATGAGTGAGTGAAACTACTATTTGAAATCGTTAGTCAATGCAGTCATTAGTATGATTTCAGCTGAGTCACTTTACCTTTACCCTTTCCTGCATCTATTGTTGATTCTCTAATTATTATTTGAGATCAGAAGACATGTTTTTATAAATTTCATATCAGGATCTTGAATCTAAACTTCCACTTTTTAATAACGATTGTACAAAAACTGTGCAGACTATGTTGACCTGTTGAAGGGTGCAGTGAAGGTCTATACTTGTCTGCCTAAACCCTTTTGAGAGAGTGTGACACCAATGCCAAGATTTGATCTCTCAACCTTTCAGTACACTCAACCCATTTTGGGTGCTCTTGCTACTCCCACCGTTATGGTTGTGTTGTGTAAGAAGAGATATATTTAAGAAAATCTTTTTACATATTGTCAAAAGCACAGTTATTTCTTCCCTAGGCAACACGGGTATTCCTACAGTTTGCCAACAGGGAAGATTTATATGGAAGTGCTAGTAGGGCATCCCTGTATTTGTAGAGAAAAACCTATCTAGGGGTGGGATAATATCCATCAATTATCATACTGTCAACATAGGCACAATACATAGAAATGCAAAAATACCCATACTTCTGAGACTGACAAAACACATGAACTCAACCGGCCAATGAGTCAAGGGTGTTATTTAAACTTCCTGCCTACCATCAGAGTCCCAGTGGCTCTATTAGTTAGTGCAGACCTAGGCTACGTGAGCATTTGGATAGTAATGGGTGTGGGTTCAAATCCTTTCTTTGAGTCTCATTTCTTTATTTTCTTATCATCGCTGTTGTTTCTTTCACTACTGTTGAATATTTTATTTTGAACAAAATTTTGTTCCTTAATCTGTCTTTCGTTATTCACATAATGCATTATAAATGCTTCAATTTTCACCCCTCAAGCTCCAATGGTGTGGCCTGTACAGGTGAAAGATACATAGCCATCCCACCCCCCCGGACCATCATAAAAACTGACAGATTTTGTTGACAGTTTCTAACAATTTACAGATTTACATTATATGCTGTACTGTTGCTAATTTTTATTATTTATCCAACATCAAATGCAAGACTATTACGTACCAGCAGACTTCATTACAAAATTATCAATGCAAGTTTTATCTTATTGACTCACTTGAATTTCATGTTCTTTTCACTGAGTAATGTAATTATATTGAAAAACTATTTCTAATTGACTTGTGCATAAGCAAATGACCCACTAAGTTGAATTGTATTGACATCTTGGAGGAATTCAAAATTTGCTGATTTATCTTGAGTCGAAATAATATCATGGTAGTTGGGTTGGAACATGTGGTGATAGCATTCACTTGCTTTTGGGGGAAAGAGGAATAGTGTTCACTCACTATCTATATAGTATTTAAATTCTCATTTCGTTTATCTACTTGTAGCCTCAAATTAGCCAAAATATGGAATCATACTTTACCCCAAGAGCATAAGTAGCCTCTGCCAAAATTTTAACCCGGATTGCTGTTCCCATTTTCCATGTTTATAAGCATTAGGCCACCCAGCTCCTCTTCTTATAGTAAATATTTGCAAAAGAATTGAATGTTCATGATTTGAGTGAACTGGAACAGAGTCAACACAATTCATTTGTTGAATTCCTAGATAATTTCTTAAATTATTTTTCTTTTCTTTCAGCATAGAAAAGTATTGCCTTTTATCAATACGAAAATCATTTCTAAAATGAGTGAACTTGTATGAATGAAGATTTTTCAAGTAACATCATTTGAAATCCTGAAAGAATGGCTGAAAAAGAATGTTCACCTAAAGATTGTAGATCTACATTTTCAACTAATCCATTGTTGAACAAACACTCTCCAACCTACACTGAAGAGAATCACTATTCTTATGAAGAGAGTTGGAATGAATTTCCAGAGAAATCATTGACACAGACTGGGGAAGTATGTGAATCTTCTTTTTTAGGGAAGCCAAATTTGTTGAAACATACAAATTCACACACTGGAGAGAAAAAAAGCCTGTGCAAATTACAAGAGATGAAAATATATACTGGAGAAAAAACATATTTTTGTCAAGTATGTGCGTTGTCTTTTAGATTGAAATCACAATTGACAAAACATATGCGGAAACACACTGGAGAGAAACCATATTCTTGTGAAATGTGCAGCTCATCTTTTACATCAAAAACACATTTGGTTTATCATACACGGATACATACAGGTGATAAACCATATCCTTGCAAAGTATGTGGATCTTCTTTTACATTTCAGTGCAATTTGGTGGAACATATGCGAACACACACTGGAGAGAAACCATATTCTTGTGAGGTGTGTGACACTTCTTTTTCACAGAAGTCAAATTTGAAACGACATGAGCGAACACATACAGGAGACAAACCTTATACTTGTGAAGTGTGTGGTTCCTCTTATTCAGCAAAGTCACATTTGGTAGATCATTCACGAACACATACTGGTGAGAAACCGTATTCTTGTGAGGTGTGTGAATTTTCTTTTTCCCGGAAATCATCTCTGGTGCTACACATGCGAACACACACAGGAGAGAAACCATATTCTTGTGAACTTTGCAGCTCATCTTTCACATCAATTCCAGGCTTACTACATCATACTAAAACACATACTCAAGAGAAACCATATCCTTGTGAAATGTGTGGCACATCTTTTTCACACAAGTCTAATTTAGAGAGACATGTGCGTACGCACACGGGAGAGAAACCATATTCTTGTGAAGTATGTGGGTCATCTTTTACATCTAAGTCTCATTTGGTAAATCATGCACGAACACATACAGGAGAGAAGCCATATGATTGCAAAGTATGTGGATCTTCTTTCACATTTCAATCTACATTAGTGGAACATATGCGAACACATACTGGAGAGAAACCATATTCTTGTGAAGTGTGTGGTGCTTCTTTTTCACAGAAGTCAAATTTGAGGCGACATAAGCGGACACATACTGGAGAAAAGCCATATTCTTGTGAAGTGTGTGGGTCCTCGTATACATCAAAGTCACATTTGGTAGATCATACAAGATCACATACTGGAGAGAAACCATATTCTTGTGAAGTGTGTGAATTTTCTTTTTCCCGGAAATCATCTTTGGTGTTACATATGCGAATACACACTGGAGAGAAACCATATTCTTGTGGAGTTTGTGGCTCATCTTTTACATCAAATCCCGGTTTACTACATCATTCACAAACACATACTCAAGAGAAACCATATCTTTGCGAAGTGTGTGGCACTTCTTTTTCACATAAGTCAAATTTAGTGAGACATGTACGAACTCACACTGGTGAGAAACCATATTCTTGTGAAGTGTGTGGGTCATCTTTTACATCCCAGTCTCATTTAGTACATCATACACAAACACACACTCAAGAGGAACTCTGTTCTTGATAAATGTGCAGTTCATTTTGTATAATGAACACAAATACATACTTGAGAGAAACAATATCTTTGCAAAGTATGTTGATCTTTTACAATAAAGTCGCATTTAGAATAACATGCCAGAGCACACACTGGAAGGAAACCATATTCCTGCCAAAAGTGTGGATTATCTTTTTTGCGAAAGTCATATTTGGAGCTACATAAACAAACACATAATTGTGAGAAATCTTATTCTTGTGAAATATGTGAATTTTTTTCACCCAGAAATGAAATTCAATTTCATAGATGTACAAAAACACACTATAGATAAAATACATCCTTGTTAAGGGTTTTGATCTTAATTCTCATGAAAATAACTTTTATTGCGGCATATACAAACACACACTTTAGAGAAACCATCTGAATTCAAGCTCATTCTTTCTCTCGAAATCAAATTTGATAAAATTGTAATCATGCATTTGAGAGAAACCATACTATCGTGAAAAGTGGAGATTTACATTTTCAGATAATTCAGCAACTCACATCAGAATACGCATCGATTATGAACTTGTGGAATAAGTGGATCTCCATTTTTTGGTTGACGTTCTATTTGGTGCAATGTATGGAAACGCAACCTGAAAGGAAGGAATAATGTTGCGCTAAATGCGGACATTTATTTTCATTGAGATTGAACTTGTTAAGACATGCTTGCACACTCTATCAAGGAAATGCTCTTCATATCTTTACAATTGTATACTTCAACACAATTCACATTTCAAACTCAACTTAAGTAATTTGGCTACAGACATATTGTTCTTTGATCTGCATTTACAGTACTGTCAAAATGATTGCACACTTTTTAAAAATTGTCTTATTTCATTTTCAAATGCTATGTAAACAGTAATACATGTTCTTGCATATTTTGGATCCTGCATTCATTCCAGTATCCTGTACAAAGAGAATTTAAATCATTGTTGACCTCATGTGATCTCTTGCAAAGTTGATTTCATCCTACCTAAGGTCTAGGAGCTGTTGTAAAATATGTCAAGAAATGAGAGATTTCAAATACAATGGAATGAGATGATTTATTGTGGCAAATACAGTGATGGGAATGGCAGCAACAGTACAAGTTGAACTTTCTGCAATTCAGACCCCTCTGCTGACCTCTTTATAGCAGATGATGGACAGGCTTTGAAGGATTTTGGAATATGATAATACATGCTTTCATAGGAAATAAAATAACAAGCAAAATTACTGGTAATCTTGATTTTAATTTTATTTCAGAGTTAAAATTTTAATTGCAGTATTCTAGAGTTAAGGTCTTCATTGTTCGCAAAATAACTTCTAGGCAGCATTTGAAAGATAAGGTAATTGGATGCGAAAAGAAGTAACTTTTTCTCAGATAATGTGTGTTCAATGAGTCTATTTTGGACTGAATGTAGGTATTTTATCTGAATGTACTTGAGGATATCTGTATGTAATTGAGTGCAGATAAAAAGGTTTAAGAATATCTAAATTTGTGTGGTCAGTAAAAATATGTTTTATTGTTTTCACTTTGGCCGGGGATTATTTTGGTTCATTATTAAGAAGTGATATGAATCTGTTTTAGAGTTAATGATTTAATTTTTAGATGAACGTTTTTGTGTTGTTTACAGTGGAAAAGTCAATAAAAACACTAGGATGCAAATAATTACATGATTTTATAGAGAATTTAATCGGGAATTCAAGTAATGAATTACTTTTTGTCTAAGGTCTGCATTAGCATCATTACAGGTGCAAATCTTATCTCCCCCTCCCCGGGTAAAACACTTTATCTGGAGAGATTAGTCTATCAGAGAGTAGAAATTATCATATTTGGCGGGGGAGGTAAAATTTTGGAAAAGATTCTCTAAGGGCAATCATTATGAAATTCAAAAGTCATTAGACATGGATTTGTGGCCAACTTTAATCACTCCTTCTGTAACTTATTACCTAACCTTACATAAAATTTAATAGAGGACTACTGGAAATAACTTGTGGAACGCTACCAAAATTAAGCACAGTACTGCAAGAGCCACTATTGACACAGTTTTCAATGTAGAATTTTATTACAACTCAGGATGAAAAGTACTTGAACTCAGCTAACACTGTGACTAATTTTGAGGGGTCACTGATGATGAAATGCTTGTAGGTTGAATATATATGCTCTACTTTGTATCAGCCAGTTTTTGGAAATGTTTATTTGAGGATAGTGTTGGAAATAGCATGATAGTACAGATAAAACTACCGCTACTACAATGCTATCACTTAGCTCTACAGATGTATAAGGTTTGTAGGATGATGGCGTGCGGGCATTTCTCGACAATGCACCGTTCTGGCAGCACTGCAGCTGTAGCAAAGAAAAGGAACAATAGACACAAGACTCGAAAAATCGAACTTTTATTTTCTTCTTAGGCCAACCAAAAGTACATCGATACTCTTCGTTTGAAGACCTTATAAAATCCTCGCTCATAGAGAGATTGATCAGTGCCTCTATTGCCAGCAGTCGGTGGCTAATAAACCGTCCGACCCCCTTCCTGGTCTACTCTTGTCTAGTCTGGTCTGTTCTCATCTACTACTCTTCCATTGACCAACTTTTGCTTTTTTATTTATAGGTAAGAGTCCTTTTACCTATTGCTATCTATTCTACTTAATCAATTACCCTCTTCTTTTATCTGATATCAGAATTGAATGATCACCTATCCTTTTCTCTTCTATTTTCCTCCTGCTTTCTTTCGTTTCTCCTGCCTCTTAACTTATTGTCTATCTTTCTTACTTCCGCCGTTAGAATCATTATACACCGTCCTTTTTACTATCAACCCGTTTTCACTTTCCTTCTTTTAATATCTTCTTAATTAAGTGGCTGTGATTGGCTATTCATCTGCTGGGGTTCCAAGCGACCATGCTTTATCTTGCCAATAAATCTACATGAGATGTTTCTATCATCTTTTTGGCAGCTAAAAAAGGGTTACTCTGTAACTTATCTCAATGTACGCGTACTTCACATATACCCTCATAAAATGGAACTTTTAAAAAAAGCACTATTTACAAATATATTCAGATATTTACGAATAAAGTCAAATATTCAATTCAATAGTTCCCATTATCCCTCATATTGCAATAGTAAAGTGTCACACCTCTGAAGAGACAACCCCTCAATGTAGTATGACAGCTGGTGACGAAGTGCCGGTTTCTATTTCATGTATGTGTCAGCTTAGTAATTGAAACCAGGACTTTATACCAACAAGTTTTTATGACCCCACCTCCCTTGACAGGATGCAAGTTAACCGAAGAGATACCTCCATGCAAATGACACAGCCTAGAACATACTCAACTTAGCTGCTGATGGCACAGGGAAATTTATTCTAATGAAGGGTTTTCCACACTCTTCGTTAATACCGGGATTTGAACCCAGGACCTTCTTCTCCGTGTGAGGCAGACGTGCCAACCATTACACTATCCAAGCAAACTGAGAGATGTATAGCTTGTCGAAAATCCCTATGAGTGTGATACCCCCCTTCATTGTACAGATAAACCCTATCGGTTCATGGACTAGATCTCACAATGATAAACACATGACTGACAGTCAGAGTATCACCACTATACATTTACAAATTATAAATTGCGATTGTAATTAGATTATACAATATATATAAATATATATATATATATATATATATGATGTTTAGACTTAAATCTGTCCTTGACAGATAAGGGTCAGTTGGTCATGATTCTGGGGTGATTGGAACGTATTGATGCTTGTAAACTGAATGCATGTGACTAATCGTGTTTATGGACCTTCAAAAGTTGGCTTCTAAAGCAGCCACGCTTGTTAAAAAGTTAGATTAGAAAAAAGCTTCTTAAGTGATGGACACTTATTATGTCAT
Source organism: Thysanoteuthis rhombus (assembly GCA_963457665.1). NCBI lineage: Eukaryota > Metazoa > Mollusca > Cephalopoda > Oegopsida > Thysanoteuthidae > Thysanoteuthis > Thysanoteuthis major. The sequence goes on along the minus strand of OY735209.1, from coordinate 27,909,160 downwards.
CTATTTTTTCTTTTATATCAAGAATTGATGAAAAGGGATAATTCAATATTTTTTATGTCACATTACATCATTAAAGAACGTTCACATATGTGTCCATTTTGCATTAAAATTTCATTGTAAATTGAATCCTTCCCCTCAGGTAAATGTTTTGGGGATTGGGGTTAGGAAATAATCATCATCAACCTTTTAACATCCGTCGTTTGGCATAGACCTTCCCCTAGATTAACCAGACCTCTCTATCATGGGCTTCGAGGAGCCAGCACTCCTTGAATTAGTCTAGCTTGTCACACCATCTTACTTTTTGTCGTTCACAATTTCGCATATGATCTGTGTGGAGCCATGTGAGTTGTGATGTCCACACCATTGCTATTTGATTTTTCTAATAGTTTTCTACGATATCTTAGACTCCCACCTTTTTCTTCAATATGCTGCGCTGTCTTATGATCTTTCCATCTGAGGTTGAGCACAATTCTCTCATGTGCATGTTGCATGGTTTTCAGTTTGAAGGTCGATCTTCTGGTAAGGTTCTATGTCTTTGCTCCATAGGTAACTCTCAGGAGGATACATTGGTTGCATATCCTTCTTTTTAGGACTTGTGAGTGGTAAATTTGGAAAGTAACATGGATCAAATAAATCAACAGTGATTATTTCACTCAAATAAAAGACTGCTCCTAACAAACAATGATTATTTCACTTACAGTCTGCCATCTGTCTGAATAGGGTGCTTCTGTCTACATTATCAGTCATTTCATGACTAAAAAAAGATCATGCAATCCTAAAGAGAAGGGTGTATAACCAATGCATCCTTCTGATAGTCACTTATGGAGCCGAAACATGGAACCTAACCAAGAGACAGACCCGTAAATTGAGAAGCATGCAACGTGCACATGAAAGAATTATGCTGGGCCTCACATGGAGAGACCACAAGACAGCACAGTACATCAGAGAAAAGACAAGAGTCAGGGACATCATAGAATCCATTAAAAATCTCAAATGGCGGTGGGCTGGCCATGTTGCAAGAATGGCTGACAGCCATTGGACACCACGACTCACGACATGGATCCCCCGAGATCACATGCGCAACCGAGGCCGGCAAAATATCTGATGGAAAGACGAGCTAGACAAGTTCAGGAAGTACTGGCTCCGCGACGCCCATGATAGAGAAGTGTGGCAAATCCTGGGGAAGGTCTATGTCAAACGATGGACGTTAAGAGACTGATGATGATGATGATTTATCGTGTTTTTCGAAAACGTTTGAAATATTTCGCACTGTTCAGCTGAGCAACGATGAACTAGATATTCTTACTGAAATAATTTTTAATTAATGGTTAGTGTATTTTTGGTAAGACTTTTCCGATTTTAAATTCATAAAGAATTCCATTGACTGTCATCAAACATGATATAATAATGGATTCATTGCTGATTCAAGTAAACATTGACTTTATAACAGTCTAATTTTATGTTATGATTAATAAAAGAATTGTTTTTCTTCTTTGTGCTAGAATTCTTTTTTTTAAAATCCCAATAGTACAATGGGTGGGTTTGCATATTTTTAATCACATTTCCCTATAGAAAAACTGCAATATATGAATCTAAATTAACACGTATGTACACTAAAGTTAAACAAAGTTTATCACAAAAGATTTAGAAGTGACTACTTTTTCACGACTGTTTACGGCTCACTTTCCGTAGTTCTTCATAAGCTCAACCAATTCCACATAGTTTTTCAGTCTTGAGATTTCTCTGAAAGCCTTGAACCACTGTGCTAATGTGGTCTCAAGCCCCTCACTTCTTCTTGGTGAGGTTTTTGGGGAATTTCTTGCATTTCCAGGCCTTTTTTATCCGTGGTCCGACGAAAACACTGGCTTTGATCTCAGAGAGTCGGCTGCTAAGATGTGTGAGACCCACAAAGCGTATTTTGGCATGCCAATCAGGGATCAAGACGAAGTTTGAGTGCATCATTTCACCTACAACACCACACTGTCAAGACCTTGCTAAGGTTCTGGAAGTATTATGAAGTTTAGTGCTTCAGCTAAAATTTGAATCTTGATTGCCCATTTCATTTTTTATGTCAATAACGATTAGGCCAGAGTGTGAGGATGTAGATTCATACCTTTACAAAGAGCATTAGTGCTAAGTAATCATGAGCAGCCTCAGCTGAAATTTGAGCTCGATTGGCTGATTCAATTTTCCATAGTTATAACCATTAAGACACCCAGTAACTCCTCCTCAAATAGTAGATATTTGATAAAAAATATCAAATGTACATGACTTGAGTGAACTTGAACTATGTCAACAAAATTCACTTTTTGAATTCCTGTATCATTTTTTAGATTATTCTTCTTTTTCTCCCAGCATAAAAAGTATCGCCTTTTACCAATATGAAAATCATCTCATCGGTGTAAACTTGAATTAAGGAGGAATTTATTAGTGACTTTTCCTAAAAATTTTGAAAAAATGACCGAAAAAAATGTTCAACTGGAAATTGCGAATCTGCATTTTCAACTAATTTGGTGTTAGACAGACACTCACCAACTGATACAAGAGGGAAGTTACCATATGCTTATGAAGAGAATGGGACAGAAATTCCGGAGAAATCATGGTCACAAACTGAAATACGTACATCTATCTTTTCAGGAAAGCTGATTGTGTTGGAGCATACATATGCCCACCCAGAGAAGAAAAAAACTGTTCAAATCACATTTGACCGTTGTGAAAAAAGATATAGGAAATAAACTGTATCCTTGCGAAGTGTGTGGGTCATCTTTCAAATTGAAGTCAAATTTGGCACAACATTTGCGAACACACATTTGAGAGACATGATATTCTTGTGAAGTGTGTGGCTCATCTTTTAGATCAAAGTCACATTTAGTATGTCATACAAGAACACATACTGGGGAAAAGCCATATTTTTGCAGAGTGTGTGGAACTTCCTGTGCATCTAAGTCTAATTTAGTGAAACATATGCAAACACACACTGGAGAGAGGCCATATTCTTGCAAAGTATGTGGGTCATCTTTTAAATTAAAGTCTTATTTAATGAAACATACGTGAACGCACACTGGACAAAAAACATTCTTGTGAAGTGTGTCACGTGTCTTTTTCACAGAAATCAAGTTTGAGGCAGCAGAAGCTTACGCATAGTGGTGAGAAACCACATTTTTGTATAGTGTGTGGCTCTTCTTTTTCTCAGGGGCCAAATTTAGTATATCATACACGAACACATACTGGAGAAAAAACCATATTTTCGTGAAGTATGTGGGTCATCTTTCAGTCTGAAGTCCAATCTAGATGAACATATGCGGACACACACTGGAGATGGACCATATTCTTATGAAATGTGTAGTGCTCCTTTTTCACATAAATCCAATATACAGCAGCATAAACGAACATACACTGGAGAGAACCATATTCTTGTGAAGTGTGTGGGTCAGCTTTTACATTGAAGTCACATTTAGTGGGACATATGCCAGCACACACTGGAACAGAACCATATCTTTGTGAAATTTGTGAATTTGCTTCTTCCCAGAAATCATAGTTGATGCAACGTATACAAAAACATACTGCTGATAAATTACATTTATGCAAATTTTATGGATTTTCATTCACTCAAAAGTCACTTTTGATGCAACATATGCAGACACACTCTGTGTAGAAACCATGTTCATCTGAATTGTAGATCATTATTTCTCTGAAAGTAAAATTTAGTGAAACTCGAAAGTGTGACACTAGGGAATTGATGGGTTCATTAGAGAAATCTGAAAGTGAAAACCAAGATAACTAAATTAGAGATAAGGGTCTGTATAAGAAAAAAGCGGGAAAATGTTAAGATTCCAAAATTTCCAAATTATTGAAAAATAAAAGGAAAAGTGAGATTTCAGAATCATATGCACATTGTTTTCGTTTTCATTTAACTTTTTTCACTTGAATTTCAATTCATTTTGCATTTGGTACCTTTTTTAAAAATCTATTTCGTTTTTTTCAAAAAAGTTACCTTTTCTCAAAAAACTAAAAAAAAAGTCTGGAAGAAACTAAGGTCAGAATAAAGTAAAAGAGTTCATCCTGCATAGGAAGATATGTTTTCGATCTCTTCGATAAAACAAATATTAATAATTTTTTTCTAAAAATCTCCTGCTATTTTCTTTTATGAAGAATTGTGACATTTTGGGGTTCCACATAAGAATTTTCGTGGCTGTTACACGATGATGACAATACTTTTTTAAAACTTTAAGACGTCCTACTTCAGTGAATCCCGATGTTTACTTACTTGAACAGTGTCTCATGTTTGCTTTCTTTGATAGAATTTTCTCGATCGATTATTTCCTTTTTTTATCATTGAAAAAAGAAACTTTGACTGATGACGTGGAGAAGAGTTATCACGAAACGGTATTTGAAATAATTTCGTTCCTTGATTTAAAATATCTGCATTCTATAACATAAAATTTGCATTTTTCCATAAAAATTAAAGAAATTATCGATTTTTGAAAATATTGATTTAAATTAGAAACGTAAAAATGTTAAAGAATGAAACTTTAAAAATCTATAAATTTTGACCAGAAAAGTTCAAATCAGCCAAAAAGAAAATCCATGATAAATTTGAATTTAAGGAAAAAATATTGAAATAAAAATGAAAATGGTGGCACTGTGTCGATAGATATGAAAAAGACAGAGGGTAATGGAAAAAAAAGAGAATGGATGAACAAAAAGTGTGTTCTGACCAGGGCAGCCAAAAGTTTTTCGAAATTCTACCAAAGCTTCAATGGAAAGGCACTAAAACATACAAAAACGTACGAAAATTTTAATTTCAACATAAAAACCTACAAAACATCTTTAACGGATGAAAGTCCATTTTGCTTACTATATATTTTATCAGCGAGGCCAGTACCGTGATGAACGTCAAAAAAAAGATACTTTGTTGAACAGTCTTCAGTCTACTCTTCAGACTTCATATTGCATAACAAACTTGCTGATATTCATAAATATAGATCAGATATAAGAAATATTTAAAGTTTTTAAAATGTGCGTCGAGTACAAAAAAGTATAGCTGGGAACTTGAAGTATTGAGTCATGGTTTACCTGAAACGATGAGATTCTTAAAAACGTGAAATTACAACTAATTATAAAATGCCTCGAGGTCTCACATTTCCGAAAAGAATTACTACTACCCATCGCTTACTTTCCTATTTTTGTATGCATTTGGAAATAGATTGGTTCTAAAATAGGGGTCCCAGTTACAATATATATCTGATGCAAAACTGGACCCCTAATTTTTTTTAGCTTTGCAGTTTATGAAAATAACGTCATTGGATTTTATTTACATTGTAAGTAGACCCCCCCCCCACTAAATCTCTTTAAAACGTGCTTTCTCAATAAAAAAAAAACTATTTAATCCAACACGTTCCCTTCTCCCTTTTGCAGGTGCATGGCAAATTTGGTCGTACTGACCCATGCTTAGATATTTTTTTATAGTGTGATAGACGAACATATATATATATATATATATATATATATATATATATATATATATATATACATATATATATATATATATATATATATATATATATATATATATATATATATATATATATATATATCAAGGTAGTAAGTGTTGTGCCCGCAGTTGGTCAGTTGGTCAGTGCCTTTTATATCTGCCGATGCCAACAGCCACAGCGGTTCTTAACGAGACCATTGGCTCTCCTCCAAAGGGAAAGTATGAAAGAGGCCTATGGTTCAGCATTTTGGGTTAGGTTTTAGGATTTCTTCAAAACTCTGTCTGGGTTAGTCTTGGAATTATTCCTTCTTCCTGGTGGCCTCTACTTTTAAATTTCCAGAGCGTATTCTGCTACGTTTTTTCCCCATAATCCATCATCATCTATGATGTAAATATTTGTTTTATCTACGTCGAGAAAATATTTCAAAATGCCTTCTTTGCTTGAATTTGTCGTGACTTTTCTAATTAGTCTTGTAGTTTTTTCTTCAATGATGATTGCTAAATGAGATGAATAATATAAATGGTGGCAGGTTCAACTTTCAAACAAAAATTCTATACCATTTTCGAGGCTCGGGCGAATGCCATTGTTCTATCGTTTCATGATGGACGCCTGTACTTAATATCATTGACGCGAAATAAAACGTATCAAAATATTACGCGTAGTACCAAGCGTACAACAGAAGGTGAATAGTACGAATTATGAACGAACGTATCAGCTTTTTTAGCTCAGTTCCTAATAGCACCTCTTGCCAATCACTCTCTAATTTCCGTTGCTATCTCTCACTCACACTCACTCTGATCCCCTTCCTCTGTTTATTTACAAAACAATTGTTATAGCATATAAGGCAAAATTCTCTACCTGCCATTGACAGCCTTAGGGTGTTTGGTCGTTTGATGGCATTCGCCTCTCGGGCGAATGTCAATAAATAAAGAGCTTTTATTGTGATTTTCCTAGAATTCTTACCACGTGTCACAGGAAGAATAAGTAATATCTATTTTCTAATTTAACTAATAACATAAGCAATACTTTTTAATGAGATTGGTAATATTTTAGGACAATTTTTCATCTGTTGATGTTTGCTTTGAAGTGGCCCCAAAAGTCATACAAACGTCACCATGCAAATGATTATTCAACTTTCCTGCTTTAATATGCAGTTTGGCTTAGCACACACCGCTAAAATGTCAACTCGTCATTAGCTTCGCTTGATGTATGTAAGACGAAGAGGAATCAGTCATGCGAAGATGTTTCTTTACAAAGTTTCGTTAATATTTCCTCACCAGAATTTGAAAAGTGGGAATGGATTACTTGGTTTGTTCCATAGTTTAAAGAATTTGAAAAGAAAACAATGGAAAAAAATCATTATTCGGTGACGAAGAAGTTATAGGGCTAAAAATTTGTGTCTAACTAAACATCGAACTAAAAGAAAATGATAATTAATCAAAAAGTCTAATAGATATTATTGGAATTCGAAGAGATTAAGATGTATTTATTCAATTGAAATGGAAATAGTCTAATAAATATAAGTGAAAATCACAATTTAAAAAGATAGTCAGTAAAACCATTAAATCAGGTTTTTTGTTGTTATGACCCAGAGAAGTTCTTACTTTAACCTACAAATATTCCTTCAAAGTTATCAGAAGTTTATAATTAAAGCTTTCCAACGCCGGGGTCGTCTATTATTATCGGGAAATATGAAAAATTTACTGCAGTTAAGATCATATCAGTGATTGCAATCGGCAACTAAACATTGAACCAATATGGCGGCGTGTTTGATATGTTTTGTCGTCTGCTTCCCGATCGAAAAAAGATAAAAATGACTGAGAGACATCAAAATTATTTTTGTCAAGTATAAAAACTAGATGTCTTATACTGACAAACTGAGCGGAAGTCCGATGGAAATAACTAAACAATGACGAAAATATAAATGAGGAAAATTTCCTTGCTCTCTAATTCTGTATGAACTGAATCCAAGCTGGATCAGGAAGCTCGACTTGAACGTCATGACTTCGCCACTCTATTGGCACCGGTTCTACTTCCCTGGGCAGGCCAGATCATTTCCAGGGTTGTGGATATCAATTTGATTTATTTGAAAATCATGAAAAATATTTTAAATTCAGTACTGAGTGAAATCAAGAGAAGCAACTAGTTACTATACTTACTAGAGTATCAATTTGTTGTAAAATTACCAGAAATGAATCACGCCATTTTTTTTTTCTTTCACTGTGATACATGGGTTAGACTTATGTGTTTTCTGTGGCTTGAATAGTCTTTCCATCGTATCTTTCAACGTCTGAGAATGGCCCCAAAGTGGCTTTCAGTGATCCTAATTTTAGAAATCGTACATCGCCCCCCCCCAACTAACGTGGCAGTTAGGCATACCACTGATAACCACGTCTCCATAATTATTCAAAATACCAAGCCTTATGGATTCAAAGCATTTCAGTTATCTCTGCTCCATTAACTCACGACTACTGTGCACAGAGCTCCTACACTTCGCGTAAACGCTCTCTTCTATCTTCTTCTCCTACCTAGGTACAAGCGTACACTACATACCCTTTCTATCACAGATCTAATCTCTTTCCTTAATTACCTACTGGCCTCTTCTATTATAATCGATCTTACTAATGTTAACATGTATTTCCTATCAGCTTTAAAGGTATTGTTATAGACACCTCGTTAGTCGAATCATCAAATGAACATCCTATTTGTTTGTCTAAACATTCGTATGCATTTTCATTACGATTACGAACTCTGTTTAATCTCCACGTCCATATTCATACATAGCGCCGAAATTCTCCGTTCTGTCATGCCGATTATCAACAACCTTGCTACATCAACACTTACAGTGACATCACCACGTGGCGGTGAACTCGAAGCACGTGGGAACTAATTCCTTTGTCCTCAGTGACCACGACCATTGTCGAGTCACTTCAAAGAACCAACTACCATTACTACTTTTCGTCACACAATACAGGAACTATCAAACCTATAACTGTTTTAGTTGCAATGAAACTAAGAGAAACAATTGATAAAGAGAATTCTAATGACCAATGACTAGCCTTATCAGGCTCAATCATTTTTGTGAGATTGAGTGTTTATAGCGATCACTATTTAATACATATGTATGAGATTTTATTAAAATAAGAATTGAACGAAATTGAATATCTTCCTTTAACGTACAACAAATACACACTATCTTTCTTTCTCTCTCACTCTTCGTCTCTAATTTGTCTATTTACTTTCAAACGCGGTGACTAAATTTGGAAACAGGAACACACCTGTGAATTCTCCGAAACCTGGGCATTTTTTTCTGGAATTGCTGAAATAATGCGAAATGAACATTTTTCCCCTTTATACTATAAGTGGTGAAATTTCCTAGAAAAAGGTCTAAGCTTCATAAAAAAAATATAGACTATTTAACCAAGGGAAGCCGAAATATAAGAACTCAGTTCACACATCTCCTGTGTCATAAACATGTGTTTATAAGAACTCAACAGAAAGTAGTATCTGTTTTTGACGCCACCGGGCTGAGAAGTTGATCATTGTCTGGGATTGTCCCCATCCTGGAATCACTGATCAGCATGCTCAGGCTCGTCCTGGGAGCATCAACAGGATCTGTCCTATGGATCAAGTCAGGCCTGTCCTAAGGACTTACCAAAATCATTCGCGGAGACTTGGGGTCTCTTGCACAACAGGATTCGTCCCGTCAACCAAGTCCAGCTTGTCTTAACGCCCTCGTGAAATCATGCACAAGGACTCAGGTTCTCCCTGTGCGCGCATATTCTTGAACGTGCAGGGCCCCACCATAGTCCCGACCTCATGTCATATTTTGTAGTCGTGGGGATGCAAATGAATGAACTCAACGGCTCATTTCATAAGGTGAGTATTTTGATAACAGACTTTCATTTTACACACTGAAATGACTTTACTCTCTCTCCCTCTTTCTCTCTCTCTACTCATAACAACAACAAAAAAAAATAATTTCTCATATTTGTTTCCAATTTGTATAAACATAAATATATTCTGTAGTATTTTTACTCGAGAAAACTTCGTCGTCCATTCATCAGTGATTTGCCTCTCGAGGATATAAGTACCTTCTTTGCCTGTCTAGCAAACCGATTAGATCGCGCTCCTGTCTAGATAGTAGTAAGCATGCACTTGAACATTATCTGTGGTAACCCCCTGGTACATTAAATTTATCTTAATGAAGTCAATAAAACTTGAAAATCACCACACGCTCATAATAGTTGGGTTTAGAGAGGTGAGGTCGTAAGTAAACATAATTCATTATAAGATAATTCTATACTTCAAGAGGCGCCAAAGCTCACCTTGCCCTTGGCACCAGGAACCCTTGGAACTATGTATATCATTTCAGCCATTTCAAAACTGACAACTTTATCTAAATGTACATAAGAGAATCTTGAAAGCCAAATGTAATTCATCATTTTTCATGGATATTTAACACTTTAAGTGAGTCAATTTATAGTTTTAACATTAATGAAAAAAGTATTATTGAGTCCTCTTTCGTTTCGATCAATAATTAGGCACCTCCACGTACTTTTTTTGATAACATTTAAAAACGTATTGCAATAATTGAAGAAAAAAAAAAAAAAAGAACGGCCAAAAAATTAAGATGAAGGAAAATAGTTGTCAAAAATGAATAATGATAGTCTTAACATCTAAAAGAAATTTAGATTTGTTTTTGTTCGAGTAAAAAAGTCTTATTGGTCACAAATGTTGGATTTTATTTCACATCATTTTTGCCCTTAAATTTTATTGAAATTGCATTTTTTGATACATTCAGTGAACAATTTGTACAGAACTTTAAAATTTTATCTAAATCATCCGGATTTCTAAACATTAAAAAGATCTTACAAGAATGGAGTCTATAATGTTGATTTAGTAAAGACAAAAAAAAATCGATTTTATTCTAATAGCAGCAAGAAGAAAATCCTCAGAATTTTTTCTGAATGAATGACTGAGAGTAAGAACGATCCGACCATCTTTTTTGAAGGGATGAAATGATTTTCATCACCGTTTAGCGATTGTATTTTGTCATACATCAGACGGAACCTTTTCTCGAAAATAATTTGACGTTTGTTTATTGTATCTTCATTGTGTCTTTCTTTTCAACTCCATCATCATTTAACGAACAATAGAGAAATTGTGTTGAATTTTCGGAGAAATCCTGACAAATCGACCAAATTTAGAAAGCACTTGAAAACAGAGCTGGCAGAACGAAATTACCTCGGCTACTTGTGGTTTTTCTCCGTTGAATTTCATTGACATTTTGAAGGTAAGTTGAAAAATATCCCAGAATTTTATTGTCTTAATATTTTACATAATTAACATTTTTGAAAAATATGAACAATATTTGATATTCCAGAATTTGGTAACCATTTAGATTTAAGATTTTACAAAATGCCAATATTCGGTAAGGGAGATAACCTTGGGAGGTGCCATGACTGCTACTACTTACGGGCCAAATCTTTAAACTGGCCGTTTTGAATGGCTGAGAGTGGCTACATTTGAGAGGCATATTTATGGAAGAAATGGCTATAAGTTGCTGGATTTTTAATGAATCGTCCCGAATGAAAAGGAAGTAAGAAAATATGAACATTTCAAACTGTATTTTATTAGATTAACGATAAATTGAATGAAAAGAGACAAATTGATTAAATCAGACTACAATTTGTTCCAGTCATATAAAGCATCTCAGTAACTTCACTTCCCTTGTATAAAGCGTATGTACCTAATAACCCTTACCTCAAACTTGCCTGCTTAACCCTTATCCCAAACTTGCCTACTTAACCCTAACCCCAAATCTACCTGCTTAACCTTAACCCCACCTGTAAACCTACCTAGTAGCCCTATTGAAAATAACGTTATTTGAAAATCGGTAAAAATCTAGCCACCTTTAGCCATTCGAAAAAATTGCCAATTCTAAATTTTCTCAACTGTAGTAGCAGCCATAGCCTCTGTCAATCTTGCCAGATATTTGCATTTTGGTAAATCTCACCTTATCCAAATGATGACCCATTTATTGTCTAAGTACTTAAAACTCATTTTTGGAGGCAATCTTTGTATTAACGCATTTTCTTGGATTTGATGATTGTAACAACTTTTTTGAAACGGCTATTTTTAATAGCTAAAAGTGGGTAGATTTTTTAGAATATGGCAGAAATTGGGTAGATTTCATTCCTGGGTAACAGTATATGCAGTCTAAAAATTCATACTAAGGCTCTGAAACTTGGAAATGTACAACATATTTACCAGATAATAATGTTCTCATAATAATACTTTTTTTGTTCCACCAATCAACATGATGTATCTGTTTTACAATTTTTTTTAGTACATCATGGTGTGGGGGGTACAAATTAGGCTTATTGCCTTCGATGTAGTAAGCAACCACCTTCATGGATTCTCATAATACTGTATCTTGTATTGTATGTATATATATTCTCAAATAAGTAAAATCAACATTTCAGTACTTATAGAATAGACAGCTACAAATGACATTTACAGAGCTTTCAATAAAATAAGATTGAGTTGACAATAATTCATGAATATGATTCAATGAAATGTTTTGTTTTCTTTTATTTTGAGACCACTTTTGTTTATAATCATTTGATCCATTTTAGGAGAAATTTCTATTAAGTTGTTCTAAGCAAGTATTGCCTTATGTTTAAACAATTTTTTTCTTTATTTTTCTGTATTTGTGTCAAGAATGAAGAACCTGTTGATGAATTTGTAGTATTTGTTGAGCTTTTTTCTATTTGAAAAGTGAAATCATTCAAGAGTCTCAGGAAGTTTTTGATTAAAGTATAATCATGAACTGATAAACAACTTTTCAAGACTATGCTTTCTTTCTTTTTTAGGAACTCCTAATAAGTTGTAACCTGATTTATTGAGAATACATTGTCAATAATAGTATCATCAAAACTGTCATTGTTTTTTTATAGCTTTATCATGAGCTAGAATTGTGATTGTTGTATTTTGCAGCATTTCAATTTTTTCTAGTGTAGTGTGAGTTACGGCCCCAGGCCTGCCATGAATGTTGCATGGTTGAAAGATTAATGTTTGTTTGCATTCAGATATGGTCTAGTCCTATGGATTATTTCATTAAACTGTCTAAGTTTGATTTCTAGCTTTAGACAATGAGTAAAGCTGTCAAGAAATTCATCTTGATGCGCACTAAGGTATTTAATGTAAGAAATAGGGAAGATTCTTTGGCCACTTATTTTGATTTTTATATTTACAGGTAATTATTCTTCTGAAGAAGATCAGTTCTGTTTTATCAGTGTTTAGGGAAATTTCATTAACCAATAAGCATTTGTAGAGACATTTCAGATTGCCTCCTCCTATCAAGGACAAACAATTCATTGAGCCGATGGATGAGGACATGTTCCTTGACGGAGGAAATCACTGTGTTGCCCAATGCCCTCCAGCATGCCGAGATCACTTTTGCCTAACACTAGAAAGCAAGCACTCAGTCAATTTTTATCTGTTTCATAATCATTGACTTCGACTATGAGAGAGTCAAGCACTAATGCCGGGTTTTCATAGAGGGTGCTATATGCTCTGCTGGCGTCTGGGTTGTGGGAGCCAAGACATTGCACAAGTGCATGATGTGAAACGAGCTACTGGGTGGGACGGTTGAACAAAAGATGGCTAATCTACCCTCAGTTCAACTAAGCACAGAACAGCCTTTGACAAACTTTGTCATTGATATACTTGGGTCCTGAAGTATATCACCTGTGTAGGCTCCACCAACAACAAGAACAGGTGACATAGAGCTACAGTGTAGGGAATTAATTGTGAAAAATTCTTGGATCCGCTGCAAAATTTAATCAATTTTTTTTTTTCATCACATGGCCCACTCTTCCACAATTCATTAGAAACTTCACCTGCCTCAACATATGTGCTGTTCATATACAACTCATTGAAACCATGGATACATTGGGTTCCATAAACGCTCTTCATCAATTCCTCGCCATCGAAGATCCGACAGAAATGATCCACTCACACTCTTGTGTCTGTGTGTCCGTACAATATCCCAAAAACTTTCCAACCAATTGTACAAGGGTAGGCCGTGTGTTGGAGAAAAATTGATTGAATTTTGTGGCAGATCAAGGAATTTTTTGTAGTTAATACCTTACCTTTTAGCTTTATGTCAAAACAATATCCCCAAAAGTTTTCCATGAATTCACATGACATTTTGTGGAAAGTTGGACCACAGGTCAAGGAACTGATTCAATTCCAAGGAATTCCAGGAATTTTATACAGAGGCCCCCCCCTCCTTCCACTATTTTTCAATAGATTTGAATGGGAAGGCTTTTTTGGCACTTGGAATTTTTGATGTAGTGCAGAGAGATATTCATGTATCCATCATATTGGCTGAGTGTTGGATTCATCTGCTTCACTGAAGCACCCAGTGGGGAAATGTGGACTTCTAAGTAAGACTTTTGTTTGGGGTAAGAAGGGATGGAACATCTGCATCCATTGGAATGTTTTTTGGAGAATATCTTTGCCATGAGAATAGAGAGAACCTCATGGGTAAGACAAGGATGCCATAGCTGGAGTTCAAGTTTGCCAGAGGAGGGACCTCCAAGACCTTCATTACTGAGGTGGTGTTGCTCATGTCCCCTTAGAGTAACATAGAGAACCACCTTCAGATGTTCAGTCTTTGATTGTGGTATTGAGTTCAATACCAAGCAGGGAGTAAGAGATTACATGCATTATGAGAAGAAATAAACCTTTCATTCGTTTATGGGTGTAAACATTCAGACACTGATGTGCCAAGAGATAGGTAAAATTGAATGCAAATTATATTCACCCAAATTTTGTGTCAAGCTAATCCCCAGGATCACATTATCAGGCAATTACATCATGATAGCTAGAATCGTCCTTACAAATTATTTGTACAAACTTGGGACCAATTGCTTGAAATATCTTCTCATCAAAGCCTATGAATTAGGTTTTGTTGAATACCCAGTAAATAGACTTCAAGGCTTTTATATTGTTCTCTGACCTTACCTTAATGTCTGCCATCAAAGAATGTATGTGAGCATTTCAGATTTGCTATAAGACCCAATGATTTAAACTCCAGCAGATTAGATTGAATCCGTGTAGCAAACAGATATCAAGGCAGATGGTGACACGAACAAAGAAGAAACAGACTATTGAAACGACATGGTCTCCAAATTTGTCCGTTATGAAACAGGCAACATTTCTCATTGAATAACTAACTTTAGGTAAATGATGTTAGCATTTTTTGAATCTGCTTGGCTGAAATAGTCACGTTCAAAGATTTCATGGCAATATATTAGTAATGAGGTGAGAAGAATGTAGTTTGAAAACTGGTAAATAATTGACCGTTTTTTATTGCCAAAAAAGGCAAGATTTGGCTATAATTTGAGGTCCTTTCAAGTCCAAAATCTTCAAGGTACTGGAATGAAAATTTTACATGGTCTATCAGGATGAGGTTCTCTGTAGATCTATGAATTTTCATAAAATTTGAATTGATAGGGTTAAAATCATACTGTTTTCTTGACTATTTCATATGGAATGGCCTTTTTGAAAAATATGAATAATATCAAACATTCCTTTTATATAAATACCATTTTAAAAAAATCTCTTCATTGTAAGAACAGGACTTGTGTTTTGTAGAATTTTCACAAACCCATGCACACCCATGTTAAAAATGGTGCTTAAACAAAAAGAAATTAGAGAATTCATCAAAGAATTATTGAGACAGTGAAGCGTCAAAATTAGTTCCATTCAAATGATTCAATTAAGATGGTTAAAAACTCTGTATTAGTTTTATCATCTATAAGCTTTTATGATATATAATCCATTTAGAGCTTTATCTGTACCCACAAACCAGGAATCCAATTCTTTTTAGTGTTTATTGTTAAGCTTTTGTTAAAAGTTAGAACTCAGATGATTTTTTCCTTTTGCTTATCTTATCAATTTTTCAATATTATCAGCAGTATAACATTAAAAAAAAATAGGAAATCTTCTGTTTTATCATCCAAAAAGTCCCAAACAAAATCAAGACTTTATTACATCCATCGAATCTCTTTTCTTTGTCTTATATTTTAGCTGCTAAATAATCAACGTAAACAGCTTCATAGTTCATAGTTAAAGTTTCACTGGTTCGCAAAGGTCATGGAACACCACCATCATACAAAACTGCATCAGGCATCATATCTTCTAAACTATCGCTATTAGCTTACAGTCTTACAACATAGCCAGGCAAGTACTGGTTCATCTGGAAGCAAACTAAGAAACTTATCAAAGTGTTACATAAAAGTGTTCAGTTAGATTTTTTTTATTAGCTGGTAAGCTATTAAAAAGTTCAAGTCCTTCATTAGGCAGACAATTTTCCTTTAGAGTTCTCATTTTTACACTGTATTTGTTTTTATTAAGTCTTGGTATAATGCAACTTCTACCTCTTCTATCACTCATTTTGGTAGGAACTGGATTTGATGTGTAATTTGGTGCTATTTCAATGATTTTCCATGCATCATCATCATCGTCTTTTATCGGCCGTTGTTGGACATGGACCTTTCCCAGGATTCGCCGCATCTCTCCATCTTGGGAGTTATAGAGCCAATATTCTGAACCTGTCCAGTTCATCTGGCCGTCTCATATCAGCTGGCCTCGATTCCACATTTGATCCCCAGGGGATCCATCTTGTGAGTTATGCTGTTCATCGGTCATCTTCCATTCTTGCGACATGGCCAGTTCATTGTCATTTGAGTTTCCATATGCTTTCTATGTTGTTTTGAATTCCTGTTTTTTCCCTAATATTCTGTGCTGTCTTGTAGTCTCTCCATGTGATTTTGAGTATGATTCTCTCTCTCACGTGCATTTTGCATGGTTCTCAGTTTGCGGGTCAGTTTCTTGGTTGAGTTTCATGTTTCAGCTCCATAAGTGACTATCAGGAGAATGCATAGGTTGTATTCTCTTCGTCTTAGGACTAATGAGATTTTCTTGTTCTTGAAGATTTAGTCTGTTCTATTGAAGACTTGCCAGAACCTAGAGTGATGCTTTGCTTGATTTCTTCTTCTTTTGAGGATTTCATAGAGATTTGTTGTCTTAGGTAGATTTAGTGAACAGCATAGCGATCTTGTTTTTTCATGATAGAATATAACCTTACATGCTGTAAATTTTGCCAGTTATTTAAGTGTTTTACTTCCTTTTCATAGAAGATAAATGATCTTTGAATTCCTTCAAGTTTATTCCATTTTTTCTTGTATATAAGGGTTTAGCCATATGCAGAAGACTAACTTAGGCATCATCAATGATTTATATAGTGCCATCATCACTTCCTTATCTTTGAATTTAAAAGTTCTGAGTATCCAACCAATGACAGATTTACATTTTCTCTTTGTAGCTATGTGCACTGTAATCAACAAATCATAAAATATAATAATGCCTACATATGTATATACTTGATCAATCATATTTTCTCTGTATGGAATACCTTGATTAATGCAGATAATTCATAAAATTTTCCACTCTGTTCAAAACAGCTGTTCAAGGTTTTGTTATAATTCAATGTTTCTTCCAGCTTATGATTAGTTATATTATTTTATAAAGTAATACTTGATTATACTACTTCAAAACTGCACTGATCAATATATTGTTATGTGATTATTTTCTGCTGTTTTGTCTCACATGATAACAAACTTTCTTAGATTATTTTTCCTTTTTTTTCAGCATAAGAAAATATTGCCTTTTACCGATATGCAAATCATTTCTTAACTTTGTCAACTTGAATGGATGAGAATTTCATTCGTGACTTCACATGAGAAAAATTGAAAAATGACTGACAGGCAATCTTCACCAGAATCTACTGTTTCATCTAATTCAGTGTTGAACGAACGCTCCCCAACTGACATAGGAGAGAAGCAGCCATATGCTCATGAAAAAAGTGGCTCTGCATTATCTAAGAAATCAAGTACACAAACTGCAGAACAAAAGCCAAATGTGTTGAAGCTTGCATCTGCACGCACTGGAGAGGAAGAAAAACCAAGCAAATCCCATTCGACACCACAAGTGAAGATACGCACTGGAGAGAAACCTTGTTCTTGTGAAATATGTGGGTCATCTTTTAAAGTGAAGTCACATTTGGCACGACATATGCGTACACACACTGGAGAAAAACCATATTCTTGCGAAGTGTGTGAGTCATCTTTCACATTGAAGTCTACTTTAATGAAACACATGCGGACTCACACAGGAGAGAAGCCATATTCGTGTGAAGTGTGTGGCAAATCTTTTTCACAAAAAGCACATTTAGTATATCACACACGGATACATACTGGAGATAAACCCTATTCTTGTGAAGTGTGTGGCTCCTCTTTCACAACAAAGTCACATTTAGTATATCATACACAAACACATACCGGAGAGAAACCGTATTCTTGTGAGGTGTGTGAATTTTCTTTTACCCAAAAATCAACGTTGGTACGACATATGCGTATACACACTGGCGAGAAACCATATTCTTGTGAAGTGTGTGAATTTTCTTTTTCCCAGAAATCTGCTTTGGTAAAACATATGCGAACACACACTGGTGAGAAACCATATTCGTGTGATGTGTGTGGCTCATCTTTCACATCCAAGTCACATTTAGTATATCATACACGGACACATACTGGAGAGAGACCATATCCTTGCAAAGTGTGTGGATCTTCCTTTCCATTTCAGTCCAATTTAGTGGAACATATGAGAACACACACTGGTGAAAGACCATATTCTTGTGAAGTATGTGGCGCTTCCTTTTCACAGAAGTCAAATTTAGTGAAACATGTACGAACACACACTGGTGAGAAACCATATCCTTGTGAAGTGTGTGGATCCTCTTTCACATCAAAGTCACATTTAGTATATCATACACGAACACATACCGGAGAGAAACCATATTCTTGTGAAGTGTGTGAATTTTCTTTTTCTCAGAAGTCAACTTTAGTGAAACATATGCGAACACACACTGGTGAGAAACCATATTCTTGTGAAATTTGTGGTGCATCTTTTTCCCAGAATTCAACATTGCTGCGACATATGCAAACACATACTAGGGAGAAATCATATTCTTGCTAACTGTATAGGTCATCTTTCACATTCAATCCAAGATGTCTTTGATCTGAATAGGTAATTTTTACCTTTCTAAGAAAAACTTCAAGGTAACTGTGTATAACTTATAATCAAGTTAAGATCACTTTTTGATCAGAGATATCAATCTGTATTGTTTGTTGATCATTTTAAGAACTTAACTTCACATCCCACCTCTGAAGATTGAGTCATGCAAATTCCAGTTTGTGGATCATTTTCAAAGTTAGACGCTACAATTTTTTCCATGTTGGAATCCTGACTTGATAATTCTTTTTCGGAGGGTCTTTTTGTGAACTTTAAGTCTTGTTTCTGCCTTCAAATGATGGATGGACTGATTGAAGTGCTGTGATAGCTTCCCTCTCATAATGATGCAACATTTTCTTGGATCTATCAACTCTGTTGTTGACTTCTTAAATATCTGGATCCTGCAAAAAATATTTCACAAATGTCTAACAGATCAATTTGTTCAGGTATTACACATTTTTAAAGACCCATAATCTGAAATCCAATAATCTTACCACATTCAGAACCAGACCGCTCTGGTCACTGTTTTTTTTATAAAAGCAGAAAACGATAAGTTGAAATCCACACCCTTTACATCACAGCAATTGTCAATTAGTTTAAAGTTTAGTTGTAACGAAAGTTTTCAATAATTGAAATTCTTTATGATCACAAATTCATGAAATTATTCAAAATGTTCACTTGAGTTTGAAGTTTTATTTTTGGAAAATAAAAGTTGTAAGAATACTGAACTTTTTTTTCGTTTGGAAGGTTTTTTGTCATTTTTTTTTTTTTTTTCAAATAAAATACAGTGTACACTTTTGTGTTTTTTAGAAATATCTACGGGAAAGTTTTTCGTTTTAAAAAAGTTTTTCACTTAAATTAATAATAGTCATACTTACTGGACCTTTTTGGATTCTCATGAAATATTCTTATCAATAAATATAAAGTCTAGCAAATTTTGATGTACCTGCCTTTTAAGAAGAATTTTGATAATATTTTTGAAAATTACACACAATACATTTCGTCAGGTATAGTACCATATTATTTAGAAATGTTACATTTATCAATTATGGTGGAACTGATCAAATTTTAGTCAAAAATGTAATCACGGTAAAGTTGACGTGATACACTGCCCAGAAATCATCTATGAGTACAAAAAATTTTTTTCTTTCTTTACAATCAACTTTTTGCTATTTTGCGGTTATAACCAAAATTGATCTTTTTAAGACGATATCTAACTATAGCAATACGTTTGAAAAGAATACAAAGATGGTTTGTGCGAGTTGTTACCTGTGGGAATGGAGAAAAAGCATACGACAGAGTAATCTTCTAACAATATCATTTTAACGTAAGTTGAAATGTCAGAATGGTTAAAATACTTTCTTCTTCTTTCTTTTTTTTCCTTCTATTTTACTGATATTTTGTGACTATTTCAAGGTAGTGCTTCATCAGAGTAATCTCCCAGGTCGTATATGTAGTATCAAACGTGCAGCCTCAAATATATCTATTCGGAACAGGATGATAGAAATAAGGATCTGCAAATGATGGGGCAAATAGAATCCAAATGTTCGAATGGGGAAGGAAGAATGAAAAAGTTTGAAAAAGCAGATCAGAGAAAAAAGACCGGAGAAAGAATGAGCATACCTTTTTATATATTGCGTTTTTTTGCTGTGAAAGCAATGTCAGGTGAATATAATTCTTTCTTGAAGATGTCAATCTTGTTTTTTCAATAAGGATCCCTTTGGACTTTTAGTATGTCCTGGACACTTTATAGAAATATATAGTGGACAAAGAAAAATTATATTTTTATTAGTTCTAAATTAGTTTACATTGCCTGAACAAATTCTGCCGTGCCAAAATGATAGAAAGCTCATCAAAACTTGATTGGTGTATGTGGATTCTTTCATCAGTTATAGTCATTTACGCTCGCAGTTCCATTTACAAAATGATATGTCAAGTTGGAGAAAAAATCTGCAGAAGTTTTTATGTCTATTATACTAAATGGAAATATGAAAACCATACATTGACATCTTCTTTTGTTATTTGAAAGAGTGTATTTTTGGTATTTGTGATGTAACTCATTCATTGATCATCCCCAACATACTACCAAAAGATACAAAAAATTTTCAAGCATTAAAAAAGCATGATTAGAATATGAGGCCAAGTAAAGCTTTCCCTCAAGTAAAATGTTTAAAAAGCGTGGTGGTATTGTATTATTCTAATAGTCTTAATAGATTCTTTGTACAGGTTTTTTTCTTCTCATTTTTTCTCTTTAGACAATCGAAGATAAGTTTAATAAAAACTCTAACAATATGATTTACTCATGCCTCTATTTAAAAGTGCATAATTGTTAGAACACAATTTTTTACTTTCTTTTCTATTTTAACACAAAATGAATGTATGCATAAAGCGATACAATGGATGTTTTAGTGTGTTTATTTCAATGACCATTGTTGGAATTTTAGCTTAAAACGTCATTTGTACATTTTCTTGATTCCATTTTTTTAAACAACAGAAAATGAATTTAATCAAAACAGTAAAAATAGAAAAAAGGCACAGTAATGTTATAGCATTTATATACCTTTAAATACAGGTATATAGTCCAGTAATGACTTCACCTCTTACAAAGAAAAACAAAGTTCAATGGATTTTGTATCCTCAACATGTTCTGATTGAGAGAAAAAAGTCTACAAAAAATCCACAAAATGAAAATCTTGAAAATCATAATGGCGGCCATTCACCTTAATACAGTGCTCGGTTCTCAAGAGTATTTTCATTCAGTTGAAAATCAGTTGGTATATTGTCCAGGGCCTAAGGAAGATCAATGTCAAGTTGTTTGGATTAGCGGTTCTTGAGAAAGCTGCAATGAATCAGCAGAGGAAGAAGGCTAATTCACCGTCACTTACAAAGCACTATCCAAATGAAAAGTTGTTCGGATTCTAGGTTTAATATACAAATCAACCATGTCACCATAGAATTCGTCGTGCTGCTGAAATGAGATAATTCAAGAATGCTGATTCAAAATCTGATGTTTGACATTCACTATTTTTTGTTGGTAATACAGGAGAGCTCATTCAAAATCAGAGTGAAAATTGCATTTGCTAAATTGTATGCCAGTTAATGTGAAAGTGTAACTCAAGAATCATACAACATATACCCATGAGATTTTCTGTATGTACTATGGAGGCCCACTGGCATGTCTATAGCAAATCACTTTCTGAAAATCCTTGAGAGTAATGCCAATAATGATTGTTTGAGTCTGTGTTAGCACTCACACAGATATAGTCCTGTAGAATGTTGAGCAAAATAGAATTAAAAATTGTAAATAAATTTACATGATATATCATTGGAAATGAGATTCCATCAACTTCTTGAAGTTTTGTATCTGTTGTACATGAAAAGTTACAGCCAAAAACCTGAAACTTGGTATTTAGTATTTCACAAGGATTTTTCAGTATCTGTGTACTTCATGATAGACAATCTATGGATTGTTGATCTATTTCATGGCGTTGATATATAAATATATATATTATTGGAGAGGGACTTTTTTCTTGCAATTTATGTAGCCAATTCGTATCTGTTAAGCCTAAGAAGTTGAAGTAAAAAAAAAAAAAATATGGAGCTAGGTAATTGGCATTTTACAAGGAAATCTAATCATATTCTCCCATTCTTCCAAAAGTGTATCTTGTCAGTTTGTATTTGTTTTACACAGAAATTCACAAACAAAAACATAGAGCTAGGTATATTGAATTCTACAAGGAAATATAAGTTTTTTTTAAAATTCACTCTCTATTGATTGTGGATTTAATCCTTGATATATCAATATTGTTGTAAAGAACATCCTCTCAACCTGGACATTTTACATGGGGAATTTAAGTATAAGTGTACTTTGAAATCAACTGTCTATGGATTTGGGGATATATGTATGTATGTAAAGATACATCATTGTAAAGAGAATTTCATTAGCCTTTTTACAGTGTTTGTATATGTTGAGCATAAGTTACAGCCAAAAATGTGAAGTTAGGTATTTGTCATTTTACTATCAAATCTGAGTCCATTGTCTTTGGATTTGCGATTTAATCCTTGATATTTTCCATTTGTTGCAGTTTGTGCAAATCGTGTTTCAAATTTTTTGATTAAATTTATTTTCTGCAGTTTAAAAAGAAAAAGAATCCATCAAAACTTTTTAATGTTTCAATTAGATTAAACCGTTTACAATATAGGATGTAACACTTGAAAAAAAAACATTAAAAATCCGTTTCATTTCTTCCTGTATGTGCAGTGCCCGCTATGCTTCTACTTAAAGATTAAATACGAAACCCTCCGTTTAGCTAGATATCGGAAACGTCACTTCCTACGACTATCCCTATAAAAACCGTGGACGCACATGGTCAAACGCTCATTAGCTTCGGCGCACCTAGCTGGTTACGCTTTTGGCCCCGGTATTTTTCGCCGGTTACTTTTTCTCTCTCTTTCCTCCTCTCTATAATCGGTATCATTTCGCTGACCTCCCAGTCGATCCTATCTTGACCATTTTCCACTTTGACCAATCTCTGTACTAATTTTGCCCATTTCAGTTCACTGATGTTGAGGTATCTCACATACGCACAGCTACGCAACCATGTCTTCACCACGTGCTCCAAACGCGTATTTACCCCTCACTCTCATGAATGAAATGGCAATGCTTTTTACAATTCGATAGTCACGACAATCTCTTCTAATTCTCTTTATTTAAGGAAATACGCATGGATAAAACTCCGTATCCTCTGTCTTTCATGGTCTGTTCGTCGAGTGTCTATCATCGTCAGAGATAGACCCGAAGCCACACGCACAACTTGGCAGTTTGGCCCACACACTGAACCCGGTCTCCACATTCATTCTTTGGTAGGCTCCAAGCCATATGGATTCCAAAGCAGCTCAGGCACGTCCGCTTCGACTCTGACGCCTGTACTATCAATGAGAACAAAGCTCCTACCTTCCGCTATCTCTTCTCATCTCTTTTCGCAATATACCATATCAATGTTATCATTACATGTATTTCATTTTCATTCGTTATTTGTCATTAATGTTTTTTTTTTTACTTTGTTTCATCTCTGCGTCTACGTTCATACTTGATGCGAATTCTCTTCATAAATCTCCCTTCCTCCTTCCACATCTCCAGTGACGTCAACGCTACCACCAAGCCATATGGAAGCAAAATTCATTGTCTCCAACATCTTCACGCTATCCATTCCTTACCGATAGTCACATAAAAACCACACATATATCTTATAACCGATAGCCACCAAAGATTTATTCTACATATGAATTCATTTGGGGTAAAAATAGAAAAAAAAGTCCCAATAGTGAATCGTGTTGTTGGAGTTTTTTTTATTGAATTTACTTCCTATGATTTAAAAAGAAAAATCCTTAACACCTTAAAAAAAACTGAAAAAAAAAACGTTTCTTTTGAATCCGTTCCTTGATTTGTTCAACAAGTATGTGTAGTACCTCCAATACTTTTAGTTAGGAATTAAGTACGAAACTCTTCTTTTAGCTAGATATTCGAAACAATTTGTGTGTTGTTGGATGATCACATGTTTTTGATGAAGAATCTGTTCTTGTGTGGACACGTGATAATTTCCTGAAATCTTGTGTTGAAAAATAAGTGCAGTTTTTCGGGTGATTTTGTCGAAATCTATCGCATGGAGATGTTGAAAGAGTCTTCGTTGAAGAATTACTTGTTGTTGGAGTGAAGGTTTCTCGATTTTCGAGAGTTGAATTTGAATTTTCTAAGCGTGTTCGTTTATAGATTCACCTTCGAATTTTTATCTGAAAGGTTTTATCGAATCTATTCATGTAGATAGGTCACCAGTTTTCGCGCGTATAGTCTTTTTTGTTGAATCCGAACAGCGATGGATTGAGAGACGAGGAAATTTGGTCGTCGTGGTTGACTGTAGCGCGTGTGCGGCCCTGTAGATGTTGAAGGAAGGATGCTGTACGAATAGAAGGGAATGCGCGTCAAGTATGAAGTTGGACGCGCGTTGATGAAATAAAGTAGAATGAACACATACAAGAATTATGTCCAGACAAGAGACGTGCGTTTAATACAAGAATAAAGATTAGGTACAAGTAAGGCTACATAAATACGATCGATCGTGACAAGTTATTTTAGGAGAAGAGATAGAAGAAATGGCGAAAGGTGGGAGATTTCTTGTCTTGATAGTACTGGCGGCGGAGTTTGATGCTGATAGACTCTCGACGAACAGACAATGAAAGACATAGAACATGGAGTTTTATCCATGCGTGTTTCCCGAAGTGAGGATGGTGGTTAAGATCGGATCGGCCAGTGGGTCGGCGAAATGATAACGATCTTAGAGAGAAGGAAAGAGAGTGGAAGAGTAGCCGGCCGCAAGGGCCGGGGCCGGAGGCATGAACAGCTAGGGGTCCTGCCGCCAGTGAGCATTGGACCAGGGAGAAGAAAAGAGAGAGAATGGCCGGCCGCAGAGGCCGGACTAGAAGCGTAACCAGCTAGGAGTGCTGGAGTTAATGAGTGTTGGACCATGTGCGTCCATGGGTTTTCATAGGGGTCGAAGGAGGAAGTGACGTTTTGGATATCTTGCTAAAAGAAGAGTTTCGTACTTAATTCCTAACTAAAAGTATAAGGAGCACTACATATGCATTTATTTTGTGTTGAAGTTGAAGAAAAGTTATAGGTAACATGACACACTTTTAAATACAGTTGTAAGTGAATCGTCTTGGTGTTTTTATCAAATTTCTTTTCTATTGTTCAAAAAGAAAGACTGTTCTTTATTATTTGACGAAATTACACTTAAATCCATAACAATTTACCTTGACGTCATGATCGGTGTTGCCCTAAACATGAATTCATGTGTTTGTTTATGCGTACTGCGCATGTATGCTTAAGTGTATGTGTACAAAGTGTGTGAGAATTCATCATGCATGCGCATGTGTACGTGTATGCATATGCATTTGATTATGTTGTGAGCATGTATGAGTATACGAATGAGCATATATGTCTTGTGTCTACGTGTGAGTATGGAAAATGTTAGCGGTCTGATAGATGTATACATGCAGTATTGTATACGGCGTGTGTATATGTATGTGTATATTGGACATCTGTGAGTAAGTGTACATGAGAATATGTAGTGCATATCTGAAGTTAGTATACATATTTGTGTGTGTGTGTGTGTGAGTGTGGTATATATGCGAATGTGTATATGAAGCATGAGTGTATGTGCTTATATTGTATATGTGTGGCATGTGCGTATATGTAAAGCGTGTGTATGCGTGCATACTTATGCGCACGTTTAAACGTGTGCGTATATATGGTATATACGTACACATAAACACACACTCACACATGAAAAAATTGCACTGTGATGGAATTTACTGTAATGGATTTTACCAAAGCAGACCTTCCCAGCTTCAGTATATGAGGACAAATGGAAGAATAAATGAGTTGAATTCAGGTAATTGATGATCAAAATAATATTAAAAACCAGAGTTGGCAAATTTGGCGTAGTAGGTGCAAAATTTCTGACCATCATTTTTTTTTTAAGGGACTGAATGATTTCCATCACCGCTTGGAGATTTCCCTTGTTATTCTATCACCAGCCGAAGTATTTACTCGAAAATAATTTGATGTTTGTTTATTGTGTTTTCTTTGAGTCATTCTTTTCAACCTCGAAATTATTAAATGAACAATTGAGAAATTATGAGAAATTGAATGAGGAAACCCCAAAGAACCGACCAAATTCGAGAAAAAAAAACTCTTGGAAACAGCAGTATTCTTCGCTTTTCTTCACATTTTGGCTTCCTCTCTTCATAGAATTTTACAGTTGAAAGGTAAGTTGGAAAATATGAATAATATCAAATATTCCTTTGTGGTAGAGCTTTTATATATATACCATTTGTATAACCATAACCTAAGAAACGGGACTAATTGTACTTTCAGTTTCAAACCAACCATTATCCTCAAAACCACTGTTTTTTCTGGTAATTTCCCTATTTCGTTTAGTCTTTTGAGAAAAATCAGTTTTTCAAGGTTTTAGGAGAGGATGTGTTGGATTTATAACAACTATAATGCTTGACTGGACCGGAATTTTACGCCCATTGTACCAAAATTGGTCCTCGAAGTATTCAGTTATCTCTTAGTTCCTTCCTGTTACTGATTGTTGAGATTTGGATAATGAGCGTGAAAACATGAAAAACCGTTTTAAAGAATATTTTTTCTGAAGGCAGAATTTCTTTGTGTTTTCAATTAATAAAAACTCCGTTTCATTTTCTTTAGAAGAGTGTGATTTTAAAAAAAAATGGTTTAGGGTGTGGGGATCTATTCACACTGGAGCTATGATGCTGAAATGGCCGCTTATTTTCCGTCCATTGCACGAAAATACGGCTTTGATGTAATTCCTGACTTGAGTACCTCCCTTGTATTTTTTACCTCGTTACGTCATATTTTAAGCGCACGCTTTTGAAGATTAACCTTTATGGAGGCATCCAAAATTCAAAGAATAATACCATTATCCTATATTAATAAAATTTCCTGGAAGTCAGTACTTTCCAAGTTCGTGGGTTGGTTCGAAAACGGAAAAATTATCCTACGAAATATTATTCCGGTGTTACCCGAAACAATAACCGAGCTGAAGATGACCCTGTCACATTCATGAAATACACTTTCCTTCTCAACTTTTTTCAAAACAAATAATGATTCACAGAGGAAAGATAATAATCTACCTTTAGAAAGGTGACTGTATGCAAATGAGCACGCACTTTTTCCCCCCTTTCTAGCAAAATCGATAATCATTAAGCTGATGTTGTATTTTTCAACTTCTGCATGTCAACTGTCACTTGTCTAATCTGAAGTGTTTTTCAATTTGGGACCTTCTTTGTCGATTTGTAGGGGGGTATTATATTCATAATAAAGACCTATACTTGAATGAACACAGTATTTGTGAGCATCTAAAAACGATGTAAATATGGCGCAAACGGCATCTTTGATGATTTCAAAATAAAATTGTGAAAGAGAATTATTCTGAGAGAAAGGAAAAGAATTGAAGCTTTCAAAACAACACTCTGCAAACACGGGTTATTTTTCCATTCAAAATAATGTGTTTGCTTGAGGAATTATGTACTTGTGTGACACTAGGGGTCCAGGAGTCCCCCGTGTCCGGAAAATTACTATGGCTGTTATCAAAAATTACTATGGTTATTACCAGTAATTATTATTGTTATTACAAAAGGAGTTATCTGTGTTAAAAGGGATAATGTGTTTTTCGAGATAATATGAGAATTGTGTGCTTCCAAGTGCGGGCACCTGCAATTTCTCAACCTAGTGTCATCTGTCAAATCCTGGGTTGCAAAAACAAATGCTTTTGGAAAAGGTTTTGTTCCCGATTCGATGACCAGATAAGGGCCTAATATGTTTTTCGAGATGTCATGGGAAGTTGAGTTACCTGTACTTTTTCAATCTTGTGTCATCTGTCAAATCCTGGGTTTCAAAAACAAAGCCAGGTATAAGGGCCAGTGTCTGGGGTCTAGAGAGAGAGAGTAAAGCTTATGAAAGAAAGGTTGTTTGCGGAGCCCTTGAGAGAGGGGGGGGGAGACTAATTTATGATCTTGGACAGACCTGATGAATGAAGGTCAATGTTTCGGGTTCTCCGGAGAGACCAAGATAACAGGAGAGGGAGAGAAGGGAAGTCAATTACAAGAGATACAGTGTTGATACCAAGGGCTTAAATAAGAGGAATCTTCGTAACAAGCAGTCAGAGTAAAATTTGGTTTTGGAGAAGAGAATCGTTGCCGGCTCTCTCGTGTTAGACGCCGCCCTTAGTAACCGTCAACCTCTGCTACCATTCAGTAGACTACCGTTTGTGACATGAGAGACCAGTCGTCATTTTGACTTGGATGATAATCGGCCTCCTCTCTTTTCAACTGCGAATAGGCATTTCCCGTCTCCAGAGATATTGATAATCAATATTCTATATAAAACATAAAAACGAAATTCCGTCTTGTTGCCTTCTTTTACTAACCCAGAACCACGGCTGGTTTAGTATAGTTTGTGGGCCCAGCACAATAGGAACACCCACACTTGTTTTTTCTCATAAGAACAACCTGATCTTGAGGTGAGGTTCTTTCAATTGGAGAGACAACAATAGATTTATTGAAATTTGCTCCAAATTTCTTTCTCAACTAATGTACTTCTAAATCCTTTCTATGATAGTTTTTTTCCGTGTACATTACCTCAATCCGGCAAAAATGACACATTGTATCGAGAAGAAAAAAAAATCAATCTTAATTGTGAATTTATTTTTGTTTTATTCAAATGTTTGTTTTTTTTTATTCATTTTGATTTTTAAAACGAAGCAATATAGATGTAAGGTGTGAGGCACATTACTGTCATATGCGCCATAATATTCTTATTCTTAATATATTCTTCCGCACCATACCTTTGACACCAGAGAAATTCTTGTATATGAGGAATAACTGATTTCAGTCTGTCAATACAAAAGTAACTTGCTATTCTTGCATCAGAAAGGTGTTCTTTCAAAAAGTGATGTAGTGTGCAGATGTTGCAGAAAGTTTTCTCTTACAGGAACATCAATGACCTTTCTGATGCGTTGTGATTAAAGTTTGTGTGAACAGTCTCACAGCTTCCTTCAGTTGCCTTTATACCTCTATTCATCTTCTCATTTGTTCACTATAGATAGTATTCAATTTGAATTTGAACTTCAAATTTTAAAAGAAGAAAAAGTAAAATTAAGATTAAAATAATCATTATAACAGGTTTTGGTTTCATTTTTGTCCCTGCCCACAAAATCGAAAAGTATCCAGTCTGAATAAGGACATTTTTTTTCTTGCTTGTGTGAACTTATTGGACTCAAATATCAATTTTCATAACATTGTTGTTATGATATTAGAGGAAATGATTTATCATTTTTGATGCTACTTTAATTTTCAGTGGTAAGTAGAAATGTTATTTTCATATCTGATGCTGAAAATCACTGTTCAAATGATTTCCTCAACATCCACCAAAAGTTAAATGAAAAAAAATAAAGCTGGAAAAATCTGTGATTAGAATATGAGGATAGGTAAAGAACAAAAAATCCTGCTGGTTGATTCTCGGAATCCTGGCATTAGATGGAGATGACTCCTGTCAGCCCTTAAATGAACTAATGATCATCTCTCTTTCAGAAAATGGCATACAAATAAAATGAATAAAAAGAACGTCATTTCCCCAAAAACTTTCAATGACCATTTAATTCATTCAAAGCAATAATCTTTTGCTTTTTTTGCAAACGGGAGATAATTCATTTTAAGGCCAATAGCAGTTGTCTCCATTTTATGCACACATTCTAGGACTCTGCCCTCTCTGCCTATGAATCTAATATGTCTAAAAATCTGAGATACAAAAAGTGACTACTTGTTTGTTTTTCTAAAACTCATAAAATAGTTCTAATATAAATTCATGAAAATAGCACAACCCATAATTTTAATTGCAAAAAATGAAGATATATTCACTAGTCTTTTCAGTACAGAAGAGTTCATATTTACTCATACTATATAAATATGCTTTTGTCTACTACTACAACTAACTAGTAACTATAACAATATTTCAAAATGAAATGAAAACCCAAGCTACCGATTTAGATTAAATGCTGCAATTTTGCCAATGTTTATCATCCAACTTTTTTATTTTTGTCTATCGTCTCAAATTCAGTATCAAGTAGAAAACTATTACATATCTACTAACTTCATTAGAAAATTGTCAATGCCAGTCTTATTGACTCACTTAAATTGTTCTTTTTACAGATCAATGAAATTACATTAAAAAAAAAAATTTTCCGGCTGAGTTGTGCTTAGGCAAATGACACGTTAATTTGAATTATGTTGATATTTTAGGGAAATTAAGGAATGTGATTATTTTGCGTTGAAAGAATATCCTGATGATACCAAAGTGATGCAATGCTGGCCTCAAGGAAGTCTGACAATTTGAGTAACAGATCTCACAGTTATCAATGCTGAGACAGTAGTCATGGGAGGATGGTTATTCCAGGTGCTCATTCTCTTTTCCACAACCATTGTGACATGTAAACAATGAGACGTTTTTTGTTAAGGTGTATCTGGTGGTGGGTCAGAGTACAAGAATGTGGATCCAAGAGTATTAGCGCGTAGTAAACAGCCTCAGCTTGAATTTGAACCTGATTTGCTGAATTGGTGTTTGATGTTGATAACCATTATACCACCCAACACATCTTTTTCTAATTGTAGATAGGTGCTAAAAACTCAAATATGCACGAATTAAGTGAACTGAAACTGGCTCAACACAATTCAATTGTTAAGTCCATATATCATTTCTTAAATCATTTTTCTTTTCTTTTTATTTACAGATGTTCAAGCATGGAAAAGTATCAACTTTTACCATTTTGAAAATCATTTTTTAACATGATTAAACTTGAATGAATGAAAACTCAATCAGACTCCACATGAGGGATCCTGAAAAAAATGACTGAAAGGGAATATTCACCTGAAATTTGTGGATCTCTATTTTCGACTAATTCAATGCTGTACAGACATTCCCCAAACTACACTGAAGAGAAGCCATATATCTATGAAAAGAGTGGATCTGCATTTTTAGAGAAATCATGGACACTAACCGAAGAAGTATGTACATCTTCCTTTCCAGGGAAGCCAAATTTGTCGAAACATTCACTTGCACACACCGGAGAAAAAAAAAACTGGTGCAAGTCACATCTGGCACAACATGTGAAAATATACACTGGGGAAAAACCGTATTCTTGTGATGTATGTGGATTATTTTTTAAATCAAAGTCTTATTTATCACGGCATATGCGAACACACACTAGTGAGAAACCACATTCTTGTGATGTGTGTGGCTCATCTTTTACATCCAAGTCAAATTTAGCATATCATAAACGAACACATACTGGAGAGAAACCACATATTTGCAATGTGTGTGGATCTTCTTTTCCATTTCAATCCAATTTAGTGGAACATATACGAATACACACTGGAGAGAAACCATATTCTTGTGAAGTGTGTGGTGCTTCATTTTCACAAAAGTCCAATTTGAGGCAGCATAAACAAAGACACACTGGAGAGAGACCATATTTCTGTGATGTATGTGGGTCTTCTTTTACATCAAAATCACATTTTGTATATCATACACGAACACATACTGGAGAGAAGCCATACTCTTGTGAAGTATGTGAATTTTCTTTTTCCCAGAAATCAAGTTTGGTGAAACATATGCGAACCCACACTGGAGAGAAACCATATTCTTGTGAAGTGTGTGGCACATCTTTTTCCCAGAATTCAAGTTTGCTGCGACATATGCAAACACACACTGGAAACAAACCATATTCTTGTGAACTGTGTAGGTCATCTTTTATCTTGAAGTCTAACTTAGTGAAACATATACAAACGCACACTGAGGAGAAGCTTTAAAAATGTGAGATTCATCTTTTTTATTGAAGTCCCATTTAGTACAGTATTCACTAACATAGACATAAGGATATTGTTCATCTTTTTGGACCAGTCAAAGAAGCAGTTGAATTGTGAAGAAAAAATCTAGAGCTCGTTGAAGATAAAAGGATGATCAGAAAACCAGTCGGATAGTTCAACTGAACCCCATCCAAGGGGTCATTTTCTCCGGGTACGACATCTTATACTTGTGCTTTTTACCATAATAATTTTGCATATGCACTCAAATATTTAAATATGATCCAGTTGAGTGAAGCTTTAACAGATCATATACAAATTACCAAAAGAACTTGATGTGTATCAAAGACATTCCCATTTTCTAATCAGTCCCAAATTAATCTTCTACTATTTGAACTCATTGTATCACACTGAATGTTATATTCTGATCCAACACTTTTCTGATTAGACATTATGTGATCTAAAAAATCTTGACTTTTTCATCTCATTCACCATTTTGGAGCTAACTCTTTCAAGGATGTGTTTGTATATATATCCAGAAATGACTTGCCCAGTTTATTTCGTACTTTACCGAGAGATTACTGTAATATACTCTTTATCCACCATCATGTCTCTGTCAGCTGCTGCGTAGAAGCAATAAACAATAGGATAACAATGTTCAGCTTTCCTTGCACACATAAAAACAAGTAGATGTTCAGCTACTGATGATTATTCAACTTTGTTAAAAAAAATATTTGAAAACATTTGAAGAAGAATATTACTTGCATGTAAAATTCAGTCGGATTTCTGTTTAATCAATGAAGCTAAGTCATATTTCTGCTACAACCTGATTGAATACTTTAACTTTTGATTTGACAGCATTGTTTTTTGGGTTTTTTTTACTGTTTTGTAGAAAATATTTATAAAACCAGATGAGCAGAGAAGTTGGGGAAGATGTGATTTTCTCAGTGAAATATTGCTCTGCCCTTTTTTTTTTTTTCTTTTTTTTTGAAAAATGGTGCTTGGGGTAAAAATGTTGATCTCTTTCCTTCGTACCTGACGGACTGGTATACTTAAAACAGTACCTACTTTCCAGGTCTTAGTTCCCATATACTAAATATATCCTCTTTCTATCTCTTGACTAACAGTAGTGTTTACATAAACGTAAATGCATTGTTTCCCACTGCTGTCAGTCAAGAGATATAAAGAGAGGATAGTTCATGTATATGGGAACTGAGACTTGTACATTCTTCCCCTTTGAGTTGTCGCCAGAAAAATTGTATCTATGCAAAGCTATAAAAGATGAGATAAAGTTGTATGGAGAGAGGAATATGCAAAATTATTCGCACAATAAAATTCTCAGTAGTAGAGATAAAAAATGTGACTTGATAAATTGGTTCTATTATTTTTTTTTTAGCTATGGAGAAAAGTTCCTAAATGCTTCTTAGTTGATGAAAGTGGATATTGTTTATATGTAATTGTGCATTTTATATGTGTATGCTAGAAAAACTTATATTATAGTTTGCATGTATGCATCTGCAAACAAGCATATCGAAATAGAGGCGCACATTGTGATAAGTTGGAACACCCTACAGTTTGCATTTTGCTAGCGAAGCAAAAACTGGTCTGAATGGAGATTGAATTGTGTTTACCCCTTTTATAGAAAAAGGTGTGTGTGAAAAGCATAAGTCGCCAAAATCTTAGCTTTTGGTTTGGGTTGTAATACCACACCTTTAAAAAAAGAATTGAATTTAAAAAGACATTGAGAATCAGATTACACCATTGTGATAAGTTGGAACACCCTACAGTTTGCATTTTGCTAGCGAAGCAAAAACTGGTCTGAATGGAGATTGAATTGTGTTTACCCCTTTTATAGAAAAAGGTGTGTGTGAAAAGCATAAGTCGCCAAAATCTTAGCTTTTGGTTTGGGTTGTAATACCACACCTTTAAAAACAGAATTGAATTTAAAAAGACATTGAGAATCAGATTACACCATTTATGGCTTGAAAGAATCTGTTATCCAAGAATGTAATCATGTGCAGGTCCGAGTATTCTAAATGTGGCATCCAGCCAAATGTGGTTTCATTGTTTTGTTTGTTTTTTTCCTGAAGAGATTATCTATTTTGGGTTGAGTCTATGAAAGTGATTTGTATCATGTTTCATCGTTTTTATGTAACTTCTGGATTGTTTTTTGTTTTTTAAATTGCAATCAAATGCGTCTTTTTTTTTTCCTTTTTCTCTCTTTTCTGTGTTCGTTTTTTTTTGCGGTTTATTTGATAGAGAACTAAACGACATGGACGAAGAAAGCGGCTCGGTACATTTTAATCACATTGGTTCGGTGCATCAAGGGCAATCACAAGGCCGAAAACTATGTTGAGCTGGTTGAGATTATGGTGCACATCAATGGTAAAATGGGTTGCAGATTGTTCTTCAGATACCTCATCCTTGGCACTGATCTTAATAAATCCAAGGAGAATGTAGATGCGTGTTCAGAGGAGCAAGACAAACGCTTCCAGCAGGATATATTGTACTTTGAACGCGGCTACAAAGGGACATATGATGGGGACATGTAGTGCAATTAGCTCCAGTGAAAAAAAATTAATTTTCATACTTTCCATCCCTCCATACCCAATTTTAGGCAATGGTTTCACTGTGTAAGTTACCGCTTCCACTTTCAAGATGTCACCACAAACAGAAAAAGATGTTACTGTCGAGAGTCTTTTTTATTAGATTTGATATCTGCTTAGTTTTTAACTGACACCAATTGCCCTCACAATTAAAACAAAACTGGACCTTAGCAATGAAAAAAAAAAAGTTGATACTGTGGAAAGATGCCCTGAATTTTTCTTTATCAAGGCTCAAGTGTTGGAATTTTGATTCATCTATTGCATGGACGGCGGATTTCACTGTTTAATCAAAAAGTCACGTGTGTGCATCCCGTGAAAAATTGTAATTAAAGATAAAATCATTGCGTATTTATAAAAGTTTCTGCCTTCTGTATGTAAGTGTCGGTGACGGTTTTACCTAGTCAGAGTGATGCCAATTGAAACGGTTCCAAGAAATAATTTCAGTGTGAATGAAAAGTGAAACTGTTGATGATTCCAAAAACCAAATTTTCAATCAAAAAATAGGATTTACCTAAATTTAAAATTAGAAATAGAGCAGAAAAAAACTTTCAAACTCCTATACAGATGTATATGATGAATGTATTCAACGTTTATCATGCTATAGATTTGAAAATTCATATAAAGCAGAGTCAGTAAACATTTGAATCCTTTTTGTATTTATAGGAAAATATTTTACATGTTTTTACGATTTTTATTAATAGAGGACTTTGATGTTCGATAAAGTAGTTTTATGAGGCAATATAATGTTGCATTTCATTTGTGAAATCTACTTGAATGGACTCGTTAGCAATTACCTTTGCTATGGAATCATTACCTTTTTCTAACCAAAACAAAAGGTTCACCAAGATAAAATGCCAAATTTATTTTCATGTTTACATCTAAAATAGAGTCCAAAAACATAAATAAAAAAGATCATTTTATTCAAAACAATGTAAAGAGCAATTTCTGACAACAAGAAGTACCCTAAGATGCCTAAATTGATGAAAAACATCTAAATATATCCCCTCAGTCCATATCTGTCATTTGCTTTATTACTGTCCTATTGTAGAAGGGGACTCGTTGCCCTGCTCACAATAATTAATGACAATTTGTTTTCCCTTTCTTCAGACAGAGATTTCATGAAATAGAAATTTGATCAAACTACTGAAATGTTCAGAGATTTCACAAAATCGTTAGTTTCGCTCTCTATTTCAACAGTTCTAGTAGAAACGAGAGAGAGGTGTTGATGATTGAGCTTAGATGTACGACCCAATTCAAACAAAACAATCTGTAAAAGACATTACATAATCAAAATAGTGTAGAATTTCGGGCAGATTACCGTAATTCGGGTAAAACCTTGGATACCTCAAGCCCTTTGTCTCTCTTAACGAAGAGCCAGTTCCCATACGCCGATGGTTGAATGTTGTATTTACACAATTTTAAAACCGGCACCGTTTTATGTTGTCTTTGGAGACTGAGCCCCTGAGGAGATTTCAATTTTTTCAGTCTTTTTCTTGCTGAGACAATTATAGAAGAACTTTATTAGAAATGGCAAGCCCAGAACCGCAAAATATCCTCCATAGACAACGAACTGAAAAATAAAGGAAAAACAACGGTGAAAATCTAGGACGACTTTTTACTTGATCATAGGCTTTATCAAGCTTAGCTGACCAAATATACAAAAACTTACGTTGTTCTGTATATCACTGGATAAAGTTTGCTAAAATTAAAACTTGATGAAAAATCAATGCAAAAAAGATATTTAGCAATTTCACCAGGCTTTGAACATTTTAGTGTTGTTGAATATAGTTGTAACAATGAAAATCGCCGCAATATTGATCAAAATTTGGTGAATTCTACTTCTGTGAAACACAGCAATGTCGAGATGAATGAGAATCGGGTTACTGGTGAGATTAATGAAGTTTTGAACAAAAAAATCTGTAAGTCCTTCTATCTCATTTAAAATCAGGCTATGAAAAGCGCTTGTTCAATAAAAACTAATGCTTGTCTTGTAAATGGCATTAATTTTTTTTATTCTTGAGATGGGGAATTGTTGGCTCTGTTTGTGCTTTTACTGATATTTTTATCATCATTATTTTGTGTAAAAGGTCCTTAACTAGATGGAAAACTTGCAGATTAAGCTGCTACCTATCAAACAAGCGGGAATAAAACTCGATTGCGAAAAATGCGAATTCTGGAAAAATCAAATTGAATATTTCAGACACATAATATGAAAGGAGTACAACCCAGTCGACAACGTGCAAGGGCTACCCAGGAAATGCCTGCTCCTGCATCTATTCCAGAACCGGGGCGTATTATCGGTATGATTATGTATCTTGGGAAATTTTTTGCCAGATGTTCCAAATACCATTCAACCAATAGCAGATCTGCTTGAAAAGACGTAGTGTGGATGTGTTATCAACCTTAGATAATAGCTTTCCAAAAAGTAAAAGAATTCCTCTCCGAAACCCGTATTTTCTCATTGTATGACCTGTCGCGTGATAGAAGATGCAGGGTTATAAAATCAAATTGTGTTGTAGAAACTATAAATGCATCTGAAAGAGTTCAAGAAGCCACACCAATCCTTTGTTGTGAAAAGTGACTAATTTTGCGCTTAATGCAGGGCCAACAAATGATCAAAGTATCAAAGAAGAGGTTAAACCTTTTTTTTCTAATCAGAATGTGTTATCAATACGAAAGAATTATTATTCTGTCAGGATAGAATTGTAATCCCGAAAAAAAATTAAGAGCTGAAACCGTTCACTCAATACTCTGTATCCATATGGGTCTTAAGAAGTGTTGGGCACAGCCTAATTCTTCTGTGTGGTGGCCAAGAATATCGCAAGAAATTGGGGACATTGTGAAAAATGTGATTTTTGTAGTCAACACCATCTAGCAAATCGACATTAACCTTTTAAACAATTTTTACCTGACAGAATGGACAGCTGTATTCAGTCGTTATTGACTATTTTTCACGGTACTTGGAAATTGTACATATCGATTTAGTAATCAGTACCAAAGTAAAACGAAAATTACAAAATACATTTTTGCTAGGTGGATTATCCCAGATGAAGTTGTCAGCGACAATGGTGGTCAGTTTGCGATCTCTATTATCAGAGACTTTGCCGAAAAATATGGATTTATCCACATCACCGCTAGCATTCATTATTCACTGCAAACGGAAGGGTGGAAATAGATAAAAGACCTCTAAATAGTCTGATATTTTTCTGGCACAAATGGCTTGGAAAAGTTCTCCTGTGTCGGCCACAAGAGCAAGTCCTGCAGAATTAATCATTGGAAGGAAAATAAGAACCACTCTTCCTAACCACCAAGACGAATTGGAACCTGAATGGCCTGACTTTAGGAAAGTTAAGAAAAAAGACGAGGAACAAAAGTCAACGATGAAAAGGAAATATGATAAAACTAATGGCGTTCGTTCACTCCATCCACTTTGGTGATAAATTGAAAATCAAAACTGACCAAGAAAAATCGTGAGACTCAGCAGATGTAATAGAAATGACTGATTCGAGAAATAGAACGTATTGTGCGAACGAGGTACGGAAATCTCCAGTGAAATAGAAAATGTATTTTATTTGTAGGAGACGAGAACACATCTGTACAATTACAAAATTGGATTCAAAGGGACTGAACAGTCAAATCAAATACCGTGGATTCACCTAAAAACAATACACCATAAACCACAAAAGGTCATGCAGTTTGGAGAGCAAGATATTCTAAGGACCATGTTCAAATGAAAATAGATAAATGATTACATTAGACACAAAGAAAAAATCAAGGTAAAATTTTGGTGTTAAAGATTGTTTTCTAATAACTTGAAAAAGTAGGTGTTCCGTCTAGCAGTTACAGATGAAAACCTAATTTGATTTGTTATTACTGTAGTTGTTGTTAACAAGAAGTTTTGAACGAATATATAGCGTCAAGACGTGCTTTTCCTCCTTACATTATTTTACAGCAATATTCCGTCAAGAAACGTAACAAGGTCTACCCCCTCTTTCTTTTCTCCCTCCTTCAATTCTTCTATCAAATCAAGGACATTTTCTTTCTTGAAAGAAACTTTTCTACCAAGAACTATTCTATCTGAGAACTCATCCATCTTCGTAGTATCTTAAGACCGCTTTGATTTTTCCTCTATAGAATTCGAACAACCTGGACTATATATAAACTGAGATAAATTCAAGACAATTATTTACATTTATTCTCACTACCAGCACTTTCAATTTGGTTCCATGCCCTACTTGGTATATCCAAAAACTTTCTTTTATACAAGAAAAAACGTGTGCGTCTGTATTCTCTCATTATGTATTTACTTTCCGTTCTTTTATCATAAAAGTTACATTTCCGTGTCATCAATATCTTGACTTATTAGTTTCTCTCCGACGACTGAAACCTGTATTCCTTTGAATAATATTAGCTTTTTGGTAATCGTTGCCTTGTTAATTTTTTTATTCCAGAAAAAATTCTGGTGGGTTTTCGTTATAAAAAAAACAAAAAACAAAACATAAATCAATTTTCGGGATATATAAAGATCATCACCAACCGAATCACAAAAACACTCGATGAAAACCAGCCACGTGAACAAGCTGGCTTTAGAAGAGGCTACTCGACCATGGATCACCTGCATTCGATAAATCAGCTGAAAGAAAAAGCAGCTGAGTATAAACTACCACTAGCCGTAGCATTTATCAACTTCAAAAAGGTGTTCGACTCAGCAGAAATCCCTAAGGTCACGGAGGCCATCAGTCAACAAGGTGTAGATCCAGTATATGTTAGAGTGTTGAAACATATATACAATCACAGCAGCTCCTTTATCAGGCTACATAAAGACTCGGATCCCTTTCAGCTCCAGAAAAGAGTAAGGCAAGGTGATACCAGCTCACCCAAACTCTTCACAGCCTACCTCGAGATGATCTTCAGAAGACTAGACTGGGAGAGTAAAGGAATTAAGATAGACGGCGAGTATCTGAGCAACCTCAGATTTGCAGACGATATAGCCCTTTTTGCAGAGAACCTACACGACCTCCAAGTAATGATAGATTAACTAAATGAAGAGAGCAAGAAAGTCGGCCAGCACATGAACTTCAGCAAGACGAACTAGAATTAACAACTAGATAACAGCTCTTTTGAATTTTACTGGTGAGTTGCATGAATGCTTAGAAAATTCGTTTTGCTGGTTTTGCTTGATTACTCTAAAGACTTTGATCCTGCCAACCATAGACTGATACTTGCAAAACTCAAGGCAGCTGATTTCGATGATGATTCACTCAATTGGATTTTCTCTTACCTTAATGGTTGACACGAAAAGGTTACTACCAATGAAGGTGAATATTGTTGAAGAGGGATACTTAATGGGATCAGTCTTGGGATCTTTATTTTTTACTGTTTAGGTTTCTAAGCTCCGAGATGTAATTAGAGGGGGGTATATATCACATGTATGCTAATGATACTCGATTGTAATATCCTTGAAAAGACAAAAAGGTTAACGACGCTATTATGAATATAAACAGTGATCTTGACAGAATTTCAAAATATTCTAAAAAATAATTTCTTGGAGTTGATTATTGAAAAAGACAAATCTATTGTGATCGGGTCTCGTCGGAGTTTTTGGAGAATTGAAAAATATTCAATTGGATCCAAACAAGGTTGAGAATAATATCATTGAAACAGTGTATGAAGCTACAAACCTTGGTACAACTTTTAATTCATTTGGGCTAGACATGTATTCGTCAATTGCCAAAGCTTGTAACACTACGTTTAGTTTCAAGAATTTCTTGAATGAATCGTCTAAATTCAATCTAATTTAAACCTACAATCTTTCTCAATTCAACTGTGACGGTATCATTCTACGAAATTTACCATTCAAGGGTAACAAAGTGAACGTGTTCGCTTTGCCTTCGATCTACGTAAGTATAATCACCAAAGTGTTTTTTTTAAATAACAAAAAATATCTCAAATATGAACAATAAGAGACTGATTCACAGTCCCACCTTAATGTTTAGAATTTTCATTTAAATCATAAAGCATGTATGTATTCATGCAATCGCATTAGATTAATGGACATCGTGGCCATTTCACTTGAAATCGAATTAATATTGCAAGAATTAATTCAAGAAGTATATATTCATAATTTTTTATGAACTTTCTAGAGACATTGACATAAACAATATTTTGGTTTCACAACTTTATACTGAAATGTAAAAATCATTTATCATATCAGTTCTCCAAGTTTTTCTTCTGGTTACAGTCCCCTCAATTTCAGTTGGAGTGATGATTTCAACTTGAATTTTCCTATATTTCTGAATTTTGAGATGAGGTATTATTAAAATTCTATTATTATTCGGACCATCCTCATCTTGGTTGTTTTTCATACAACGTTTCGGCCTCCATCAGGTATCATCTTGTAGGGAAGTAACGAACGGAACCCTTTATTTAACCGACGGGGGTATATTGATCGCACTCCCCTCTTAGCATTAGTAGTATTATCATTATCTCACACTGGGATTGAACCTAGAACCATCAGATTACTTGCAGTAATTTTGTCTGATTCTGTAACCACTACGCTATGTATCCACGTGACACATAGCGTAGTGGATACAGAATCGGTTGAATAAAGGGTTCGGTTCGTTACTTCCCCACACCTACCAGATGATACCTGATGAAGGCTGTAGAGTGCAACGGCCGAAACGGTGTATGAAAAACAACCAAGATGGGGCTAGTCCGAATAATAATAGAAATAATTGAATTTTTCCTATTCGTTGATAAATGATTCTATTTTGAGACTTTGTACCGACATATATGTAAGTAATTACTAATTTAAATAAGTTTAAGAATATTTTGTGGGGGGTATTGCGTGGAAGAATACTTTTAAGATAAGGCTATGCTCCCCTTAAAGTGCATATGTTTTCAATCATTTTTTTCTAAATAAAGACGTTTTCTCCTTCTTAGTCTGGCACAGTGTCCGGTGAACATTGGTAATGGTCCAGTTATTTCAGGGAGTGGTTCTAAACTAGCGGGCTGCAAAGCATGTATAACCCGATTTGTGAGGAAACAAAACGATTTATTGGTATGAAACCATGGGGGTCACCTGCTTGTTTCCCCATTCCCTGTGACACCCCCACTAAAAAGTAGAATAACTTTTGCTGCTACCCAACCGTGAAAATGAAATGAATAAGACGCAAATATTTCAGCAATGAAATGAACATTTTTAAAAAAATCAATTTGAGCCTTTCCCCCCAGGAGATCAGTCATTTGGGTCGTTGAATACATAAGGTGATACATGAGTGTGGGGCAACTGAGCAGAGACAATTGAGCGAGGATACAATTGAGCAAGGGAGAAATTAATTGTAGCACTCTTAGCCTTGTTTTGAACAGAAAAACAAATTCTACCATTTTCTGACTTGGTTTGGGTCATACGTATTGCAAGCACGAAAAGTTTTCCTTGAAATACGTTTCTTTTGCGTTGGTTAGTAACTTTTTAACTTTGACAGGCAAGTGCCTAGTTCATTCTGTATTGTGCAGTTGATGATAGCGTAGTCTATGTTAATGAGGAATGGCAATAAACGATATATATATATATATATATATATATATATATATATATATATATATATATATGTATATACGTATATATATACATATATATATATACATATATATATATACATATATATGTATACATATATATATACATATATATATATATATACATATACATACATATATATAAATATATATATATATATAAATATGTATATATATATATATATATATATATATATATATATATATATATATATATACGACATTTCAAACGGCTTCTGCCAGAAACTCTTCTTTGAATAGAATGTTGAGAAAACTATATGCTTGGGGCTGGTCGGTATATCTAAAAACTGGATTATTTCATATGCTGTAATAGTATGCAATTGAGATTGAGGAAAAACAAAAATTATGCAAAATAACAAAACATTCTTCAAACAAGTCGCTGGTGTTGTCATTATTTTTTCTCATTATTTTCCCCATCTCCCACCATATTACAATGCATCATTGAGGTCAACGCACATATAATCCTATTTATCCTCCAGGTTGGTCGTTATGTTCCAGAGATCTTACTTTTTACTCAAATACATTCTCCTGGTTTAAAATTTCATATTCCTCAATTATAACTGTATACCAAACGGATCTGTACCTACAAGCCAGAGAACCAACTTACCCAATCAGATTGTACCAACTATCCCCACTAGTGGGGTAGGTTTGTATCTTTTTTTTCCGTAGTTCAAATGATGATATATTAAAAATATTTCAGATTCAAACGGCCCATCCAATGGAAGTTTCTTTTCCATAATAACTTT
The DNA here is from genome assembly GCA_963457665.1 of Thysanoteuthis rhombus. NCBI lineage: Eukaryota > Metazoa > Mollusca > Cephalopoda > Oegopsida > Thysanoteuthidae > Thysanoteuthis > Thysanoteuthis major. The sequence goes on along the minus strand of OY735209.1, from coordinate 27,866,122 downwards.
TGATCTTATTTGCGCTTTAATGAATTAATTTCACACCAAGTTACAGCCATCTAAGCAAAAAATGCAACAACTAGCCCGGGCCTTCCCCATATATACGCTACGCATATTCATTTATTTATGATATTTGTATGAATTCAACATTTTTCATTCATATATACTCTCGGATTCTTGAGGTTCCTGACAAGCTGAACTTAGACACTCTTTGAAGTATAATATAACTTATTTGTTCATGTAATACGGTGAGAAAAATAAACACGAACGAATAAGAAGTTTTAAAAACAAATACTGTACGTTATTAACGGCCTGAGTTGAATTGTGAATCGAACATTTTCAAAATTAGTTTTAAAGAAAATAGAAGTCAAAAATAGGGAAAAATGATTTATAACATGGGAGCATGAAAAATTACTTTCGAAAATAATGTTTGTTTTTTTTCTTGAATTTCTGGGTAAAATTTTAAAATTTCTATAGATGTAAATCATCTTGTATATCTTGGGCGAAGATCATTAATGTAAAAATTAATGCTTCACTGGAATTAATTTTGTTTTGTTATTGTCTATAATGTCTTGAGAAGGGTCATTAAAATCAAAATCCTTACTTTTTATGTTATCACTTCTTTGCAGTCGATCCGTTCTACGGCCTTTTTCAGGTGTATGCCCGTATAGTGCCCACCTTTCCCAGCAAAAAAATCATACAGATACGGAGTTATCTGCCCTTGGCAGGGATCTACTTGCTTTCCCATACATCTCTGTAGAAATGGTAAATTCCTTGTTGCTTCCGCTCTAACGTCACACAGAGCAACCAATAAGATAGCTGATTGTTATCTTTACGATATTCGAACTGTGGCGGTAAACTCTCTCTCTCTCTCTCTCTCTCTGTGTTCCAACGGCCTCGAGGTAAGATTGTCTCTTCTCTCTCTCTCTCTCTTTAGTTAGGATAGTTGATATAGTTTTATACACACTTTCTTTCTACACACACATCATCACATATTTATCTCAAGAACATATCCTATCAGAGTTAAGCACTCTCGTCGTAGTTAGGTCAGACTTCTTAAAATAACTTTGTAGTGGCTACAACTAGGATGACCAAACTGGCGGACATTCTTTAGATTCTATCTCACATTTACTTCGTGACATTCTTTTCCCTTCATCCTTCCTATCTCTCCATCTTTATCCTGGTAGATCCCTCGACATATCTGTGTCGGTAGAAACTCCGGTCCTCATCTAATTTAATTCACTCATGAATTGAACCTGGCACTGTTGTTAACTTCTTTGTTTGTTCTTATTTCCATGTTTTGTTAACAATCCAACTAACTGTGTACTAACCTTGTTTTTTGTGCTTAAGCAGTGAACACGTTACTTACCAGGATTTATTTCCTTATATCAATTCTGGTAATATATATTTTAGGAGGCTAATATTACTAGCAGCCCTGAAGTCGAATATGATCGGGGTGAATAGGAAAATTTCTGTATATATCCGATGGTGATAACGCTTATGACGTAGATGCCGGGTGTTTCCCTTGTCCCTGTTGAGTAGTGGAAGCCACATCGAGTTTAATTCCGATTATAGACAGGAAACTGAGAAAAATCAGCAGCACACATCAACGTACCGGCTGTGAGCTGAGTGCGTAAGTCAAACAAAATTGGAATTTCAAACAGAAACAGAAAGAAAAATCTCCATGTCTGTTATTATAGTAGATTGGATAAAATATCATACACTATTATCAGTGCCAGATTAACTATGTAGCAAAAAAAGCGAATTCTGCAGACCCTGCAGATTTCAAATACGAATCTCTTTATTGGCTACTACCACTCTCTCTTGGTCTATCCGAAATGGGCGTCCCTAACTTTCCCTAAATGCGTGTCCCTATTGCCGACACACAAGTTTTAAAACAGAAGAATATCTCTCAATCAAAAACTAATTCCTCGATACCTCTCAAAATTTACTTACTTATTTCTCACCCCGTACCTTACCTTTCGATGAAATTGGAATTAAGTGATAACCTTTGGAGATAAAGTTTTTACAGACAGGAACAAATACAGAGATGTATTAAATTTTTACTTGTGCTTTTCTTTACGTATTCCTGTATTCAATCATGTCTGAGCGCAAGGAGAGAATTCATGTTCCAAAATAGATTTTGCGTTCTGATTACCCATACGACGTATTGCTCCAACACCCCCTTACATATCTCTCTCTCTCTCTCTCTCTCTCTCACTCTCTCTCTCTCTCTTTCTCTCTCTCTCAATATATATATATATATATATATATATATAATGATTTAAGTCCTTTGTTTAATTGAATCTTAAAAGAGAAGAAAAAATGAGACGAAGAAAGATAGGCTGAGATCTCAAAAGAATGAGTTATCTCCCTTTCATTCAACGAAATTCCGGTCAGTTTTGTACATATTTCTCGATAATTTTCGTTAATTGATTAAATTGAAAATTTATATAAAACCTTTTCATATTACGTTTGCCAAATAGAAGTTCGTTCAGTCCAAGATGATGAATTTCTTTATAAAAAAAAACAACAATAGAACGGTATGAGACAGACAATGTTGGAGACGAGAAAGAGGAATGAGAAGGAAACAGACGTCATATGATCACTTCGAACTGGTTCGGGGGAAATAAATCATGGAACTAGAATCTAAAGGAAACATGTGTTTAAATTTCCGAGAGACAATTCAATGCTGCAGGAAAGAATAACTAAAATTCATTCGACTGGAGATATAAATTAGAAGGAAAATAGACGTAAAATATTCACATCAAACTGGACCAAGAAAAATTAATGATGGAACTAAAATCTTGGGATTTTTGGAAGGAAATCCAATGCCTGGAAGGTTTTTCACAGGTAATACCAGAGGAAATGAATGATAGATATTATTCTATCAGGAGAAAAAATTCAAGTGAATTTACTCTTATCTAAGCATTTGAATATCTATTCTCTCGCTCTGATTTTTCACGAATATACCAAGGAAATCTTCCTGGACTTTGAAAAATAAAATGACTTTAAAATACTTTTGGGAGATCATATGAAGTTTGAGACCTTCCATTGGGAGGAACGGGAAGAGACAGGCTCAATTTGGTTGATTTTTGTACTTGAATTTTCAAGACAAACCAAAGTATAGCTCATTTAGAATATATATTTAGACTTTGTTCTCATATCCAAGATTGTTTGCTGTATTCTATCAATGCTTCTGTTCCTCTCGAAAGATATATCCGAGTGAAACTCACTCCCCCACCCCTGCTGTGATATATTATTTTCATTATGGGCCTTTTAGATGTTTGCCTTCACTTCAAAACTACTCATGCCCCAGACGACTGAATAGGAAGAGAGGCGGATTAGGATCCAGGATCCACCGTCACCAAACCTTCACACACACACACACACACACACACATATCTATCTATCTATCTATCTATCTCTCTCTATATATATATATAGTGAGAGAGAGAGAAAGAGAGAGACTGACAGACAGACAGAGGGAGAGAGAGGGCGAATGAAATGATAAAGAAATATATGATATATGATAAATCAATGTACTACAATAGATAAAAACGAACAGAGATGGATAGATGTAAATAGACTGATAGACATCGATATATAGGTATATGTAAATAGAATAGACTGAGATAGATAGATAGATAGATAGATTGATGTAAATCGACTCAGCTTGTCTGGCAAAAAGAACTGTTTCAGAAAACAAATCAAGGAACCAAGTCGGCCATGAAAACTACTCACCTGCGATCTGACATCAAGATGAAGTCCATTCTTATCAACAACAATGACCGTCATGATCGTTTCAAGTATCAGAGCCAGAAAAGTATTCAGACCAAAAACCAAACCATAACACCGACTGCTTAGATGAACAGCAACTTGGTAACTGCAAAACAAAACGGGATATTTTACTTTATAATTGATTTAATTTGTTAATCAATGTTGTTGATGAGAATGATTTCTATTCTGATAATAAAGTTACGAGTTGAGCCTTGCAGTCAAAAAATGATGGCAATATTCAAGTAATTTTGCGATTGCAATTACCTAAACGCTTTGAATATAAAGAGATTCGATTGAGAAACTGGTAGAATATCTACAATTAATATATACTTGTCGTGTTCTCCGTATATTGGTCATTTTCTTGAAAAAAGGACCAATCGCAAGAGACAGGAAAGAAAATGCATGAATTTTAATAAAGCAGATTACAATGGCATTCGTTTTTTTGTGACGTCACGGAATTACGAGTTGTCTACACGTTATCTGAATTGAGATTCAGTTTAGCAGACAAGAAAAATTGATCTATGAAAATGTACCAGGTATTTCTGACAATAGATTAAATGAATGAAAGATTACTTGTTTTATAAAAATATTATTTCATCAGTATAAATCACATAAATTAAAATATTAATCATTTTCTTATTATGAATCTAAAAAATTGAAATATCACTTATTCTATTGAAAATGTTTTCTATTCTATTTAGAAAGAGAGGGGAGGGAGAGAGGGTTAGGTAGCTTACTGGAAGTGAAAAGAAGAGGGATTAGATGGGATAGAAGTTCAGTTGTTTGATTGGGGGAGAGGAAAAAAACGTAGTTCATTGTTAAGGCTAGGAAAAATTTCCGCACATAGAACTAATCCATATTTGCAGAAAATTTGACTTGACTGTTAAGCTCAGTCAGGAGAGAGTCAGGAGAGAGCCGACTACCTAATCGTATTGGTCGTGATTTCAAATAACGGTAGGGTAATTCTAATTTTCAGTTTGACAAAAAATAATTACAATGAAATGCCTCTAGAAAATATTAATGGTTGAGTATGTTTCATGTAAAAATAAAAAATAAAATAGAAATGATATTTCTACCACTAATACCATTAGTGAGTGTGAAAATAAATAAATATGGTGCCAAGTGATCATGCAAAAACAAAGGGTAAATTTGAATTAGTCTTGATTTATTTAAAATTGAGGACCACATTATTTCGATAACAATAACGTTGTGATTATGATAAAGGGCTTCTTTTGTAGCTGTGACATTCCTGGAGATGGTGTCATCCCGGGGTGGTTATTCAGGGTGTCACCCAAAGTTTTGCCAAAGATTTCGCGCCGGACCAACCTAAAAGAACCTTAAAACGTGCCAAAAACACTGTTAACCTTTTTTTGAGGACGTTTTTGACAGTTGTGTGTGGCTAGACTCGATGGAACTAGCAAGAAAATAGCCGAGAATTGGCTAAAATCGCAGATAAATAGCGCTAAAAGCAGGATTTTCGCGATGCCAAAACAAGAATCACGCTAAATTTAGTACGAAAAGCGCTAAATTGGCAACACTGGCCAACCACCCCTCCCAGAACTTGCCCTCTTCCCGGGGTATCTGGAATTTCGGTGATCCTTTTGTACTACAGGTATGCGTACCTCAAAAGATACACTGAATTTCCTTGTCAAACTTCTTGCTGGGGATTCGAATTTTATAAGACAAGAAAATATACATTCAGTCATAGTTTGATTTTCCTTTTTTTCTATGTTACAAAAAACACGTATATATCCATCTTTTAATTTTAAAAGTATCATGACTAAAGCAATATCATTTTTGCTTTCCACTGGACAACGTACATTGTCTCACAAAATCTATGTCAGCTCAGGAAAAATATAGAGCAATACATGTCTTTGTTACCAATGGGGTACCGTGTTTCTGAGATGCATACAACGTACCTCGATATAACGAATTTTGGCTTTAACGAACATACGGACCATAACGAACTTTCTTCTTATTAACCGAATTGATAAATGCAGCGAAACATGTGGACCATCGAACTTGGCATTTTGCCACTCTCGTGGTCTAACCTTTTGAGATCAAGATCAAGGTATAGTATCTGTTCTTCTCCCGTCAACGAAACGTAGCATTAACTTCCTGTTTTCAATTTTAAACGTTATTATGATTATATTCCAATTGTTTGTGGATTTTAATTCAATTTGAATCCTTTTTCAATAGACAAAAGCAAGAGTCGTCATGAATGTTATTTATTGTCGTCACTAAAGACCACGTGACTTTAAAAAAAAGTTTTAGATTTCAAAGTTTACCACATTCATGTGAAAAAGGTCAAGTACCCACTAGATCATTCCACCTATTTTCACTCATCGTTAAACTTTGAACCCATTTTGTCTCATTAATCATCAAATCTTGTATTAGATTGAATCATTATTGTTTTGATAGTTTTACACAATTCAAGAGAAACTTTTAACAATTAATGTACAACCATATCGTTTAATTTTGTCAATTTAAACAATAATCAAATTAAAGTAAAATTCATGAAGAAAGCAACTGAAATACAACCATAATAACTTTTCAAGTCAAGAACGGGGAGCTAGTGTCATGTTCAGTTCAAGTAAGAAAAACAGATGCCACTCTTTGATCTTGAGCTAAAGGCTGTAAACTAGGATAGTCCCCCGAAATGAAACGTTCAAAAAAGATATTAACGAATTGTAATCGTTTTGAAAGGGTATTAAAATAGTGCGTGGAAGATGTAAAGATATAGAGATGGATAAAATGAGAACGTATAAATGTCTCATCTTATCTAGTAGCCTTCAATTTGAAGATATTTTTTATCAACACAAAAAGCAGTTTCTCAAAAATATATGAGTGATGGCTGTAAAGATTTGTCAGTAAGATAATAAATTGAGCGAAGCCCAGGGGCAGCAGGGCTTGAAAAAGTTTCCGACGAGTGTTAATTTCTAAAACTCTCTGAAAATGGTTGAAATTGGTTGAAGTTCTTAATATCCATCTAACTTTATTGCTAAAAATAAAATAACCAAGACTTTGGAACAAATTATCAACGAGAATAAAATGATTACTTTTATTAAACTGACAAATTATTCTCAAAATTGGCCAATTTTTCGGCAATCACATATTTCTATTGGATAAATTAGAAAAACATCCATCAGATCTAGCCGAAAAAAAGTGAATTTGGCAACATTAGTTTGTCTTCAACAGAACAGTTGACTTTTCGATAGAGTTCAAGCAAAAAAAAAAAAAAAGATCAGAAGACGTAATGACAGCTTTATTGGTTTATATCGTGAGCGGAAATAAATTCAACAAAGCACAAAAGTTTTGCTAGTCTACAGATTTAAGAATTGAACTTAGTTGTTTTTTTTTTAATTGTTCTACCGATAAAATACAGAAAACGTAAAAAGTTCAGAGATTTTATTTTATTATCATTTCTAACTCATTGTACACCACTTAAGAGTTAACGAGACCAAGTCGGTTTTAATTTATCAAATCAAAAAATATATCAATTTAAAAAGAAAAAAAGGCAGTCATTATGGTATCACCCTTCAAATGGTGGCAGCCCCCTTGCTGTAACGCCAGTGCTTTTGTATCTGATTTAAAAGATAAAATTATACTTACGTTGCAATGGTGAGGACGGTCTGGAATAGGTTTCTGATGATTAAGTAGCATACGTAAGCCGTCCAAATGTTAGTTGTATAACTCATCCAAATCATCAATCCGCCAATGACGATGTTGACAAAGAAGAGCATAAGTTCTCCGTATTTACTCCAATCTACCTTGACAAAACCGATTCCAAACGACGCGGCGGCGCCTGCAAAGTGGAAAACACAAAATCACTGATACCAGAAGAATATGTAAAATTCCAATTCAGTTTAAAATCGTGTTGATGATTCTGGTTATTCTCTCGAAGCCTTCATTCAAAAAACACATTGACACATAATGCACTTTAGTTTTAAGAAACATGTATACTTAAAGAAGCTTTTATCGAATTTCGTTAAGATGAAATATGCAAGAACACTGGTAAATAAAAAATATAAGTAAATATCACACTCCATTTCTACTAGTTGAAGCGACTAAGATAAAATAACATACATTGAACTAAAATATTAGGACTGGTTAGTCACTCCATCATCATCATCATCATCATCATCATCATCATCATCATCATCATCATCATCATCATCATCATCATCATCATCATCATCATCATCATCATCATCATCATCATCATCATCATCATCATCATCATCATCATCATCATCATCATCATCATCATCATCATCATCATCATCATCATCATCATCATCATCATCATCATCATCATCATCATCATCATCATCATCATCATCATCATCATCATCATCATCATCATCATCATCATCATCATCATCATCATCATCATCATCATCATCATCATCATCATCATCATCATCATCATCATCATCATCATCATCATCATCATCATCATCATCATCATCATCATCATCATCATCATCATCATCATCATCATCATCATCATCATCATCATCATCATCATCATCATCATCATCATCATCATCATCATCATCATCATCATCATCATCATCATCATCATCATCATCATCATCATCATCATCATCATCATCATCATCATCATCATCATCATCATCATCATCATCATCATCATCATCATCATCATCATCATCATCATCATCATCATCATCATCATCATCATCATCATCATCATCATCATCATCATCATCATCATCATCATCATCATCATCATCATCATCATCATCATCATCATCATCATCATCATCATCATCATCATCATCATCATCATCATCATCATCATCATCATCATCATCATCATCATCATCATCATCATCATCATCAGTCTTTTAGCGTCCGTCGTTGGACATAGACCACATAGACCTTCCCCAGGATTTGCCACACTTCTTTATCATGGGCGTCACGGAGCCAGTACTTCCTGAACTTGTCTAGCTCGTCTCTCTATCTAACATTTTGCCGGCCTCGGTTGCGCATGTGGTCTCGGGGAATCCATGTTGTGAGTCGTGATGTCCATCGATTGTCTGCCATTCTTGCAACATGGCCAGCCCACCGCCATTTCAGATTTTTTATGGATTCTATGATGTCTCTAACTCTTGTCTTTTCCCGGATGTACTGTGCTGTTTTGTGGTCTCTCCATGTGAGGCCCAGCATTATACTTTCATGTGCACGTTGCATAGTTCTCAGCTTACGGGTCTGTCTCTTGGTTAAGTTCCATGTTTCAGCTCCATAAGTGACTATTGGGAGGATGCATTGGTTATACACCCTTCTCTTTAGGATTAATGGGATCTTAGTAACCGGCAAATCAGCAACATCTTTGAGAAGCATACATTATTGGACAGTGATCATTAAAAAAGCCCAAACTTTAAGGAAAAAAAAAGAAGCGTGGACCAAGGGACTGATTTAGCATGAACTTACTTTGTAAATTGAATTTTGTTAGTTGAACAACATATTTTGGAGGAGGTTATAAAAACAATAAAAAAACGTTTTACTAGACATAAGGAGTAAATGTTTCAATTTTCAGCCCTCTAGCTCTATTGGTGCGGCATGTACGCGCCGCACATATTCACATAGATAACCAGCCAGCTAGAATCAATTGAAGACTGAAGAAATCTATATTGACGGTTTTGATTGACGGTTTCTAGTTTATCATCCAAGTGAAAAGTTGATAACCAGCTTGAAGATAATGTATCAGTTGATTTTATTGGAGATTCGTAAGGAAAGCATTTAATAAAAAATTATATAGATTGAATACACGCCCTAACATGCTGAGTAAATTGCCGCCGCAAAAAAGAAATAGGCAGATATATAGGTGGAAATCAGAAACCGTTTAATCTAGTCTGCTTTCAAAATTGATTCAATATCACTGTTACCAAAAAAAGGAGACTTATGTTGAGAATGCCAATGTAAAAATAGATATCCGACTAATGCAAAAAAAAAAAAAAAGACGGGTTAATATAGAAAGGAATGGACTTATGTTGGAAAAAAGGTTGATATCAAAACATGAGGGGGGCAAGGCAGGAAAAAGGGCGTACATTTTAGAAAAAAAAAGTAGGGCTAATATTCAAAAGAGGGAGAAGAAATAAAAAAATGAGGTTGGTAGGATGTCAGGGAAGGGGGGGTACTATTAAAAAAAAGTGACCATTGTTGAAAATGAAGTGATGTTAAAAGGGGGTACTAATGTTTTTAAATTGGTCAACTGGTAAAAACGGGTGACGTTGAAAGATGTTTAGTGTTAAAAGGGGGAAAGTTCCCCTCGATTTTGATCAAGAAGAGAGAAAAAAAAGTTCGATTCTGCCCCCCCCCCCCAAAAAAATATCAACGTTCCCCTGAATCAATGAGGAGTGATATTGAATAGTGGGAGTTGATATTAAAAGGAGGGAAAGTTCCCTTTCAATTTGGACCAAGAAAAGAGAAAAAAAGTCTCCCCTCGATTTTGACCACTTGAAATAAGAGGAAATCAAGCGAAGAATCACTTTCGGATGGCAAGCCTTCGGTAGAGAAAGCTCAACTTTTAGGAACCAGACGATCCCAATAATCCTGAAAAGAAGAGTATACAACTAATGCATTCTCTCGATAGTCACTTATGGAGCTGAAACATGGAACTTAACCAAAAGACAGACCTACAAACTGAGAATCATGCAGCGTGCGCATGAGAGAATCATGCTCAGCCTTACATGGAGAGATCACAAGATAGCACAGTATATAAGGAAGAAAAACAGGAGTCCGAGACGTCATGGAAACTTTTAAAAAACTAAAATGGCAATTGGCAGGCCATGCTGCAAGAATGAAAGATAACCAATGGACATCACGTCCCACAACATGGATCCCCGGAGATTACATGAGAAACTGAAGCCGACAGAACACAAGATGGAGAGATGAACTTGACAGATTCAGGAAATAATGGCTCTGCGATAGAGAATTATGGCGAATCCTGGGGAAGGTCTATGTCCAACGTCGGACGTTAAAAGACTGATGATGATGATGATGATGATGATGATGATGATGATGATGATGATGATGAATTCCTTAAAACCTTGAAAAATAAACCAACCTGGCCGAACTGATAATTCAAGTGTTTATTTTTTGTCAGTAGATTGCGTGCCAAAGCAGACCATCAGATTTGAATAGTGTCAATGTTTCATTATCTTATTTGGGTAGGTGTAAGGGTTAGGGATAGGTTTAGGGTTTTTCCCCAAAGGAAAGTATTTATGGTCGGGTTATGGTCAGATTCCATGAAAGTAAATGCCATACTGGGGAGAGCACTGACAGAAAAGTAAACTCACATAGAACCCCCCCCCATTAAACACACACACACACACACACACACACACATATATATATATATATATATATATATATATATATATATATATATATATATATATAAATATATAATTATGGTATCGTTCACGGAGAGCTGTTTCGATGTATTACATCTCTTCAGTGTGGCTATAGACTTTCCATTATCCCATCCAGTACTGCGAGGCATTCGCTTTATACCCGGAGGCCGATATCCTACCTCTTAACTACGGAACTGGACGGTCCGTAAGGCTGAATTTAATCGATATATTTATTTCTGCATAAATTCCTCATCCACCAGAGTGCTCTATTCCTATGGAAGAGTATTGCATAAGCTTACAATGGTTGAGTTACCTCACTTAAAGAGGGATAAACCCTGAATAGAGAGAGAGAGAGAGAAAGATCAGATCAAGGTGCATTAAAACCACATCTGAAAATACAGAAACCACTAAATGATAATACTCTCATTTGCAAAATGCTAGTAGATAATACCCGAATAGTACTTGGTACTGATAGATTGAATATAATTAATAAATTGTTAGTAAATCGATTATGAATTGATTATCTGATTAATTAATGGATTACTCGAATATATTTGGAAAACATCGCCAAACAGGGGAAAAAGATCCTCAAATGTTCACACACCACCCAAGGACGCCACTGGGTTAATAACAGTAAGCGACAAAAGCATGCTACAAATAATCTTGGCTGCACTAAGATCAAACTTCATTGAAATCAAAGAAGTGAACAAAACGGAATTCATTTCTCCAAACAATATCATTCCAAAACTACGTCTTCCATTTCAACTCCTTTATTCATAATTTTAGTAAATAGGATTTGCTAACTTCAGCAAAAACAGTCGAACTGAGTTCGGCTTTAAAGGGAGAGAATGCATCATCAGTTTTTGCGTTCGTTGTGACACGACACGACCTGACGTCACAGAATCAGTCTTTCTTTTCACCTCTCTCTCTCTCTCTCTCTCTCTCTCTCTCTCTCTCTCTCTCTCTCTCTCTCTCTCTCTCTCTCTCTCTCTCTCTCTCTCTCTCTCTCTCTCATACACACACGTCTGATTAATTGCGATAATGTAGTCAACAAAGAGTTTGGCAACAGCGAACTGCAAACGCCAAATTTAAAGGTGTAAGTTGAATCCGAAAAAAATCATTGAACAAGATACAATTCTACCATGAAACTGAACAGCCAAACGCCACTGTGATACTGGAAATGGCAGATAGGACTGCAGAAAGCGCTCTCTCTTTTGAAAAGGATATATTTTCATTCAAACCATAGATCTGTTCACTTATATGAAAACAAGAACAGATTACTAAAACAATAAGAGATTCTCTGTGTTTCTCATTCTTAATGAAATATGTATCTTTTTTTAGATATGCTGTCAATATATATATATATATACATATATATATGTGTGTGTGTGTGTGTGTGTGTGTGTGTGTGTGTGTGTGTGTGTCTGTGTGTGTTTGTTGTTTCTGAGAGTTGTTTTTATATGGTGATAGTGCTTAATATTTCAAAAAAGAGCTTAAATGGATAAGCAAAAGCAAATATATATTATTTTGTCCTCTCTCTCTCTCTCTCTCTCTCTCTCTATATATATATATATATATATATATATATATATATATATATATATATATATATATAATAATTAAATAATTGTGTCATCTACTAACAGCCATTTCGGTGTATAACAACTCTTCAGTGTGGCTATAGACCATCCATTATCCATTATCGAAACCATCGATTCAGACCTAGAGGCTGGCATCGTCTCTCTGTCCTACGCAGAACTGGACAGTCAGTAAGGTTGAATTCAAGCGATATATTTATTCACGTATAATTCCCCATCCACCAGTGTGCTCTATTCCTAAGTTGGAAGAGCATTGTATAAGCTTATAATGAACGATTTACCTCACTTAAAGAGTGCTCAACCCTGAATAAGGGAGCGTTAATTATATATATATATATATATATATATATATATATATATATATATATATATATGTCAGTACATATGTATAAGTATATAAGTAGATTTGAATGAGTATTTGTGTAGCGTTGTCGGGGAGGGGGGGCGAACGGAACGGGCGTTCATGCGATCTCTCGTTCAGGTGTAGCATACCTAGGGAGTAGTGATTAGGCACTCGGTGATGCTGCTGAATGAGGAACGATAGTGATCCCTGATGTTGTTTCGGTGTTGGAGGAGAGAGACGACTGGTGAAGGGACCGGTTTCGTTTCTCCTATTCCATTTGTCATGACTTTGCGGCGAAGGGTTCGTGTACAATTCATTTTCATTGAAGAAAACGAAGTCAGTGTAGTGCCCATCTTTTCCAGCAAAAGAAAATATACGGAGTTATCTGCCCTTGACAGGGATTTACTTGCTATCCCCTACGTCTTTATAGAAATGGTAAATTCCGTGTCGTTTCGTTTTTGACGTCACACAGAACTACCAAAGAGATAACTGATCGTTATTTTTATGGTATCTGAACTGTGGCGGTAAACTCTCTCTCTCTCTCTCTCTCTCTCTCTCTCTCTCTCTCTCTCTCTCTCTCTCTCTGTTCTGACGATCTCGAGGTAAGCTCTTTCTCTTCTCTCTCTCTTTTTGGTTAGGATAGTTTATACAGTCTTTACATGCACTTACTTTTTACGCACGCATCATCACATATAAAAAGTAATCTGTTCTTCTTTAATCTCAAAGAACACATCCTATCTAAGTTGAGCACTTTCACCGTAGTTAGGTCGGACCTTTAAAGATAACTTTATAGTGGCTACAACTTAGATGGCCCAACTGACGGACGTTCTATAGACTCTATCAGGCATTTACTTGGTGACATTCCTTTCCCTTCATTTTTCTTATCTCTACATCCTTATCCTGGTAGATCCCCCCAACATATCCGTGTCGGTAGAAACTCCAGTCCTCATTTATTTCAATTCACTCCTGAATTAACTCTTATCACTGTTGTCAACCTATTCGTTTGTTCTTATTGCAGCGTTTTGTTAACAATCCAACTGTGTTCTGACCTTGTTTTTGTGCTTAAGTAACGAACACACTACTTACAAGGATTTATCTCCTTAGATCAATTCTGGTAATTTATATTTGGTGGGGGGATAATATGAAAAGCAGCCCTAAATTAGCAAATATTTTGCGTTTCGTTTTAATTCATACTTTCACTGTTGTAATATGCAAATGCCGTGTGGTCTCTGAGTTACTCTGGGAATTTCCCCTCAAGAACGTGAAAATTGTTCTCTAAACCAGCCAATCGAATTTCTCTGTAGTTGAAAATAAGTCCGGCGACATACTGATTTGAAAGCTACTGATTATTAAAACTTCTCTGGTCTTCCATCCTATCTAATGATTCATTCTTTCTTTCTTTCTTTCTTTCTTTCTTTCTTTTTCGCTAGTTTCTGCTTTTGAGCAGCATACATACCCAACCGAGGGAGTCACGGCCCTTGTGTTTGGATCTCTGTTTTCTACACTTCTTGTCATAAATTGCAGCTGCTAAGATACAAAGTTCAGCTGACTGCAACCCTCTATGTGTGTGGGGGAGGGGGCAGTGCCGCAGACATGGAGCCCAAGTAACCTGGTTAGCACTCCGGGGAGCATTTGTTTCGTATATATGCCTACTTAATTATGAATCACAAGGTGTTACGTCATTTTAGCCGATCAAATCTTTGTTTGGGTATTAAATTATACGCCAAACATTTTAAACCCTAAACACGCAGAAATTCCTATCAGCATTATTTTACCATTTGTGAATTCCTTTTCGAATTTAGCTAAATAAAAACGATTAGTTCATTTACCTTATTTCACCGACATTATAATTAAACAAATCCATTAATCAAATATGCACCGACTGTTTTATGTATAAATTTAGATATAAAGGTACCTGACTTCATCGTCATCACCTTACAATGAACTGATCGAAGGGAAGTTTTGCTTTAAATTGGTTCAAAGAAATCTAAATTAGCCTGTAGGTCTATATATGATGTCTGTTAATGAATTGATGAAAAAATAATCTATATCGGGCAAGGGCACCTTAGTTTCCTTGAAAGTAATCCCCTTGGGACCTGACATACTCATCCCAATGTCCCTTCCAATTGTCAAAACAGACTAAAATGTAGTCTTCTAGGATCACCATCAGCAGCCTCGTCCTATTCTCCTCAATCTCGTCCATTGTCCAAAATCTCCCTTTCAATGGCGATTAAGCTTTGGGATAAGCCAGATGTCTCGTGAAGCCAAATCTGTACATGACAAACCTTATTGGTGCAGTGTTTTGATAAAGAAATGCACAAGACGAATAGGATGGGTATCGTGAATACAACACTGACACAATACACAAGCTCAGTGAATGGCATACCATTGCTGACTAAATAACTTCACAGGAGAGTGTTCATAGTACGGTCCTCTCTGATTGGTTGCATAGTTACATCTAGGCCACTGGAACGGTTCTCGAGATATTCAAACTGGTTGATTCTTTTCTGGGAAGATCTTGCATACCAGATAAATCAGTCGTTCTTAACCTGCTAATCTTGCACCCCAAGTCGTGTGTTGGGCAATTTGAGGTTTGCGATAAGAGGGTGATGAACTTGACATTCAGAAAATACAGTACAAATCAAATTTGCAGATTAGATTAGTCAAAATGTATTTTATCTCTTACGATCCCAATGTTGTTCAAGTTGATCAATGATTGGACTGGCCTCAACCCCTGGAACTGGGAGATTGTCCCATGTGTTCAGCACGCTAAGGATTGCCGTTTAATACTCGGGCAGTCTGTGATTTTTTTCAGCTTTTACAAATGACCATGCGTGATGTTCTTACGTTCCATGACTAGGCGATTACTTGAGTAACATATGCTATTGGTGAATTTATATATATATGTATATGTTTAAATCATGTCTCCTGTCCCTGCTTGGTATGTTTAACTTAGCTTGTCTCTCAACATCTTCATCTTGAGACGGTCCTGGAACCAACCTTGTGGCTCCTCACAAAACACCATCGACTAGATCTTTATCCTTATAGTAACTCGGAGACCACACAACATTGGCATACACCAAATGAGGACGTTTCAGTTTGATGTATAGCAGGCATCGCGATGCCCATAATAGAGAATTGTGGCGGATCCTATGGAAGGTCTATGTCCAACGATGGACGTTAAAAGACTGATGATGATGATGATGATGATGATGATGATGATGATGATGCATGAGAAATCAGCATCTAGAAATTGGTATGATCTCCTGATAGGTACCAGTATCTTGTTGGCTTTGTTGACTTGGATTTCTATATATTCACCAAATTTTAGTTTACCGTACACCCAGATCTTTTTCAAAATGATATGATTTTATGGAGCCTTAGGCAGAGCAAGCTCAATTTTTAAAAACCAGATGATCCCAATAATCCTAAAAAGAGGAGTATACAACCAATGCATTCTCCCGATAGTCACATATGGAGCTGAAACATGGAACCCAACCAAAAGACAGACCTACAAACTGAGAAGTATGTAACGTGTGCATGAGACAATCATGCTCAGCCTTACATGGAGAAATCACAAGACAGCACAGTATATAAGGAAGAAAACAGGAGTCCGAGACGTCATAGAAACTATTAAAAAACTAAAATGGCAATGGGCAGGTAATGCTGCAAGAATGAAAGACAACCAATGGACATCACGTCTCACAAATGGATCCCCGGAGATCACATGAGAAACTGAAGACGACAGAACACAAGATGGAGAGATGAACTTGACAAATTTAGGAAATACTGGCTCTGCGACGCCCATGATAGAGAAATGTGGCGAATCCTGGGGAAGGTCCATGTCCGACGACTGACATTAAAAGGATGATGATGATCATCATCATTATGATGATGATGATTATTACTGCTATCCTGCTGTTTTGTGCTGCCGGTTGGAGTTCTGCTTCCAAGATAAAGTACTTTGTATTCATCAGAGTTAAGGAGTAGCAGCCAACAATCAGTCCAGTCAACTAGGTTGTCAAGATTTTGCAGCAGTCTGTTACTTTCATGGTCTGAACCCACAGAGTCATACAAATCTGTGTCATCTGCGCATATCCCACAGAATGGACTGACCGCATCTGGCATGCCATTGATGAACATGACGGATACAACGGGACCCAGCACAATCCCACACTGAGACTCCGCTGGTGATGGATACCCACCCGGAGAATCAACAATTCACAGACACCAACTGTTTCCTGCCTCCCTGGAAGTCTTAAATCCATTCCTTGACATACAAGGTGCTGCCTTTCGATTCAAGCTGCCTCGTCAGTCGTTGATAGTGAATAGAGTCGAACGCTTTGGAAAAGCAAAGGTAAATAGCGTCTACTGACTTCCCTTCATTTCAGAATTTAGTCCAAGCGTCAAGAACTTTCGAGCAGTCCGTAACGCATGATCTCCCTACAACACAAATCCATTCCGACAAGGCAATAACAGAGACTGTGTCCCCTGCTTGTGTTCCCTCACGCTATCCCTAATGAGGGTCTCCGTTGTCAGACTCTTCACATGCATTTCAAAAGTTAGCTGAGAGGAAGCGATGACAGCGAGTGAATCAAATGGTCTTATCCGTAGTAATAACTTTCGATTTGGGACATCGGATGAAAGATTTTGTCATTTGCAGCTATAATTAACACTGCCGATTTCGATTTTTTTTTCTTTTTAATCTAATTTTTTCGCTTCAAGATCAAGGGAAAAATTTTTGAATTTTCAAAGGGGTGCAAGCCATGAAAAAGATTAGAAACTGCTGAAAATATATATTTTCCAACTTGCCCCAAAGAAAAACAGATATGAATACAGAAATAAATAAAGAACTTACTGAAAAGCATGGATACAGCATCTACGGCGCCGTTGTAGTTTTCTGACGGTGGACGATGCGGACTAATGGCTTTCCACAAATTTTGGATATAATTTCCCATTTGTAGATTTCCTGTCGACGCAGCTGACCACCAAAGAGACCAAAGGAGAATGTCTTTATGGCAATAAGCCATTTTAAAATCCTCCCACATAATTCTTAATCCATCGGCAAAAGATAGTTTCATGTGCGTCTTTTTAGGAATATTCTCGCTGCCAACATCCTTTTTATCGTCTGATATAATTGAAATCGGATTATCTACAGCATTTTCATTTAGGTTAATATCATTGACGTTGCTGAGATCAAGTCCGGTCTGTCTGTGAAAATAAAACGAAACCTTCACTTTTGGCAAAGCTATCGAGATGACAAAAGCAATGCAGACGTTTGTCATTGAAATTATGTTCAGGGTGAAATAATTGACTTTAGCAAAAGTGACAAGAAGTTGTCCAAGGGCAGCTGCAAGAAAACGACCCGCCAACGAACTAGCCCTCACAAAACCAGACACTCGTCTGTAGTAAGTGTCTGTGACAGCAGCGTAAATATAAGAATAATAAGCAATTTCTGTAGCTGTTGCCCAGCCATAGACGAATTCCATAAATTGCATGCTTAAAACTCCCTGAGCCCAAAGCAGCAAAGACCATGTTACCATATAGCTGACTGCCTCCACTATGACAACTGGTTTATAGCGCAACAGATCTGTAATTAGAAGGACAACAACGAGAATGACTAAGTAACTATAAGTCCAAATAGGGTAAACTTCATTGTTCACTTGTTCAAGGGTGAGATTTTTGGCTTCGGGGTCTACAAGGTAAGATGTGAGGAATGATTCAGAGGGCCGAAAATCCTTAAAAACCCCATAGGCACAGATAAGGCCGGTTGCAATTCTCCAATCCATGGTCGCCATTTTTTAAGGAATTGGTTTGCTTGAGGTTGTTTTTTTTTTTCTATTTTTCTTTTTTCGTTTTAATTTCTTTTTGTAAATTTGTTCTGAGTTCGTTTTGTTTTGTTGGTTTTTGGGGGGTTTTTTTTGTCTTTTCCGCTTCCTTTTCTTCTTATCTCTATCTTGTTTTTCTTCTTTCTTTCTTCTGTTTTCACATTCTCTCGTGCTTATTTTCTTCCCTGGTTTTCTTCATCCCTTTCTTTCTGCTTTCTTCGTCTTTTTCTCTTTCTTTTTCTAATTCACAACAATTTCCTTCTCCAATGAGTGCATTGTCTGAAAATTTAAAATGAAAAAAATATTTTGAAATAAGCATTAAGAGTGCGATTGCTTAAATAGAAAAAAAAATTGCAAGACTTTTTCCCACTGGATGAGTGAAAAAGTTCCAGGCAGAAAGTCGGTTTTTTTTAATTGTGTATTTAGACTGTAGTATGATAGATATCCTTGGCACATACCTCATACATCACTTCTTCCCTCTTCAAATTTAATACTTCCTTTCAATGCTTTTTACACTTACATCTTCATCTAGTCTATCTAAATTCCAAACTTTCATCCAGCACATTGTCCAATCTTCCTCAGAAAGTTTCAAATGAAATCTCTTATTCAATTTAAAACGATTTTACCTTTTGTACTGGAACACATTGATCATTTATACGTTTGAAATGAAACCTTTTATATTATTTGAGACATGTGTCGTTTTTTTTTGTTTTTGTTTTTGCTTTAAAGGTCACTGTCTTGGGAATTGAACCAACTACATCCCTTTATCAATCTTTTTGTCAAATTATCTTTTGTACAGAGTCACACCAATCATTTAAACGGCTTATTTGAAACCTCTTATTCAATTTGAAAGATATGTTGTTTGAGTCCAGTGTTCTTCCTTGGGATTGATTCACTACCAGCGGATAATAAGGATATGAAGAAGAAATTGGCAAATTCGAAATGGAGTGAGATGAATTACAAGATCACTAAAGATAACTGGACATATCTCTGCACAGAATTCTCCGTTTGTTCTGAAAGCTACGTACCAATTCTTAAGAAGACAAGAATCGTCCAGTACGACTGAAGAGAGGGATTAGAGATAAAATCTAGGCAGAAGACAGAATGTCAAGGAATCTTGGAGAGAAAGGAGAAATGAGATGAACTTGGCATACTACGGAAGAAATATTGTAAAGAAAGGAATTAGATAAGAAACATGTCCAGAACAGCCGGAAGAGAATTCGAGAGGAAAATAGTATCCGAATCGAATGATAATCCTGAAAAAGATATTTACTTATGTGAACTCAAAAGTTAGGGACAAGGCAGCGTGCTGGAGATATATATGTAAATATCCGGACAGCCCAATTCAAAAGTTACGGAAGACGACAAGAAGAGAGCTACCATATTTGCAAAGTCTTTTGACGGTTCACAAGTTGGAGGTGATAACTACCCTGGGGAAAAAGAAAGATTGATATGTAGATGCCACCTTTGGTAATAACCAGAGAAAAAGTTTTGAAAATCTGGAAAACCTAAAGCCCAAAAAAGCAGTTGGTGTCGATGAGATCTCGCCTAGAATACTTTGAGAGATCGCTGATGGAATTGTGGATGTAGCAGTAGAAATATTTAAAGGGTCAGTCAGAAGTACAAAACTAGTGGCTACATACAGCCATTACTGTTATCTTCAAAAAAAAAAAAGGAAAGAAGTCACTCGCGGGAAACTAAAAACGTGTTACTTTGACATGAATCATGAAAATCTTGAAAAAATTATTCGGGACCATGTAATTGGTTATATGAAACGTAACAATTCCTTTACTAGATATCATTATAGATTTTCATCAAGATGATCGGTCACACTCCAACTACAGAATGTTTCTGAAACTCTACAATCAAGATGAGATCGTATGGCATCAGTGAATAAACGTGTAATTGTGTTGAGTTGCCCCGATATAGAGCAGTTCAGCAGGAGTGGTGAGCGCATCAACTTTCAAAATAATGAAAAATGTACCTTGACAATCACAGGGAAAATCGTCCCATGAAGTATGACTACAAGAAAACAATATAAAAAGCTATGAGTACTTAGGTTTTCCCCTATATAAAGGTTTCAATCTAGCACACGTGCTACTTCTTCTTCTTCTTCGTCTTCTTCTTCTTAGCAGCAGCAGCAGCAGCAGTAGCAGCATACCAGCTACCTGTTGGCCGCCGCTGGAGTGACAGCAAGTCTCCTCAAAACTCCAGCCCTCATCGTCACACTCTCGCAGTCCTCGTCAGTGCTGTGGGTTTCAGCGATAACCAACAGTTGCCAGGTGGTTAACGCTGGAGGCTAAGTGACTGTAAGTTTTCACAGGTCTCCAACCCTTCTTTCATATCGTCCTCACCTCTCACAGCAGTGCTGTGGTTTGTACCGTCCCCACCCTTCCCTTTTCTTGGCTATTGGGCCACAGCTAATAGCTGTGGTCGTAGATCTCATATTTCCAGTACTGTCTTAAGCATTCGTGCACTCCTCAGTAGTGCTGTGGTCTGTATAGTCTAAATCCTTCTTCTTATCGCCAGATCCTCCAATCTTATTTTCAGTGCCTTTGGTATGGTTCCAAGTGCACCTGCTACTGCTGGCACTACCCTTAATTTCGTTATTTGTTTTCATTATCTTTAGTGATTGATGTAACAAGTGTTACTGGAAAGTTAGGTTCATTAGTAATACATGATATACTACTAAATTATTCTCAAATCGAAATCCTATTCATGAAAAAATTTGCAAATCCCTCTTTCACTCTCTCTCTCTCTTTCACTCTCTCTCTCTCTCTCTCTCTCTCTTTCTATATATATATATATATATATATATATATATATATATAAAACAATCAAAGTTTGAAGAAGTTCTATGAACTGAGAAATGGTCTGTAATAACTGAAGTTATAAGTATGTTAGTTTATATATATATAAATATATATATATATGTGTGTGTGTGTGTGTGTGTGTGTGTGTGTGTGTGTGTGTGTGTAATACTGTCCATGAGTATTCGAATAAAACAGATAGGCAAGAGACAGATAAGAAATAAAGATTTTGTGCATGTTCAAATACTTATGAACATAAGCATACAAATGAACCTTACAGAATGAATGTGTTATATTGATACACATATAGTAATTTGGTTAATATATATATATATATATATATATATATATATATATATATATATATATATATATATATATATATATATATATATATATAACCAGTCTTTTGAATATATGAAAAGTATTGTTCATGAGTAATTAAACTAGCACAAACTGTTGCGTTACTTGCTTATGATTTAATCCTTTTCAAAATGTGATAAGTCTAGTTTAAGGCTATTTAACTAACGAGCCAGGTAACTAACCAGAAAAGTAACGTTAGCCAGTCATTCCAATTTCCCTTTTAGTAGGTTAGGAAAGAATACTTGCTTCGGTTCATTTTGCAATTTAATTCAATTGAAAAAACGTTTCCAGAAAATCAACAAACAGAGCCACTAAACAGGCCTAAATTGATGTTGTTTGCTGATTTCAATAACATTTGTTTTCTATGTGCTCAAGGTCTTCATGCCAACATAGTCGCATCAAGAAATGTATTCCAAATGAAGAGAAATTGTGTAGTCCAAAATAGGTAGATACAAAAAAAAAACAGGTAGATATATTCTCACATGCACCTACAAATGCATATTTATGTATACGTTATTCATACATACTTATATATACATTATGTATACCTAAGTTTATAGAGATCTGCCCGGTAGCAGAAATATTTCTAATGCTTATTTTGGGGGCGGTAAGACATTCTCTACTATGAAGGTTGTTTTTTGCAAATGAGGTTTTAGTTTACATTTTAGAAAATTTTTTTTATTTATTTATATATATAATGATTTATGATTATTACTTGTGTCATCCTCAGACAACTGTTCTGTTGTATTACAACTCTTCAGTGTGGCTATAGACTATCTCATATCCCTTCCAGTACCGCGAGGTAGGATCGAAACCTGCGTTTTGGACCCTGAGGCTGATGTTCTACTCCTGCCCTACGCGAACTGGACGGTCAGTAAGACCGAATTAAGCAATATATGTACTTACACAAAGTTCCCCATCCACCAGAGTGCACCATTCCAGAATTGGAAGAGCATGATATATATATATATGACCGTAACCTCAGTCTTAATTCATGTGAACTTTATTTTCATACTGTGCAGTGGATATCCACAGTGAGACATTACTGTTAAGCCTACAGACGTCTAGGTAGCGATTTATATCATGTGCTTCGATCACACATCATGGAAACAATCATGGAGAAATACAGCTGTACTGAAAACATCCGAGACCGGGGGGACAAATTACGGCCACCGCGAGGGAAAATG
The DNA here is from genome assembly GCA_963457665.1 of Thysanoteuthis rhombus. Taxonomy (NCBI): domain Eukaryota; kingdom Metazoa; phylum Mollusca; class Cephalopoda; order Oegopsida; family Thysanoteuthidae; genus Thysanoteuthis; species Thysanoteuthis major. The sequence continues at coordinate 27,842,837 of OY735209.1, read as the reverse complement.
GTGACGAAGTCTTAGAGTATCTAAAAGAAAATCGTCAAGCCTCAATACGACGTCTCTCAGCCGAGTTGATCATAATCATCGGTCCTTTATCGTCAGTCGTTGGACGTAGACCTTCCCTAGGAATCTGCCTCAATTCTTTATCATGGGCGTCGCGGAGCCAGTATTTTCTAAATTTGTCAAGTTCGTCTCTCCATCTTGTATTCTGTCGGCCTCGGTGTCGTAAGTGATCTCTGGGTATTCATGTTGTGAGTCGTGATGTCCATCGGTTGTCTGCCATTCGTGCAACATGACCTGTCTATTGCCATTCAAGTTTTTAATAGATTCTATGATGTCTCAGACTCCCATTTTCTCCCTGGTATACTGTGCTGTCTTATGATCTCTCCATGTAAGGTTGAGCATTATTTTCTCATACGCACGTTGCATGCTTCTACCTTGCCGAATTTGCATCTTATATCTTGACGGTTACGTTCTTATTCTCGATGTGATTGTTGCAGGTGACTTTTGTTTTACTGAAATTCGTGTGTAGGCCGACTTTTTAACTGAGGCAACTGATGCCGTACAATCCAAGATTGTGTCATTCTCCTCGCGGTAGGTGATACCGATTGACTTGTTGAATTCTTTAGGTCCTTCCAAAAATGTTTTGTAGGCACGAATCATACACATTGATTGTTATTCTTAACGAGAGGAACCTGCGACTGTACAGTCGAGAGGGGCTTGATCATAATTGAGAAGGTCGCTAAATGAGACGGCGTGGTGCGAGAGAATGGCCAGTGATATCACCTGACTTCTCCACCTCGTTCTTTTTCTTTAAATAAATTGGCTGTATAAACCAGTCACATACAGTAACTAGAAACCAGAATGGAAGAAATGGTTTCCCTCATGAACGTAGAGCTATGCCACACTGTGTGTCCATTAGTAGCTTCCTGAAAAAATACATAGAAATGGACGGCAGTCACATTCTAACTTTCACATAATGAATTGCATATGCCTATGTTTATGTTTAGTTGTTTATTACATTAACGAAATCGTTTTGGGGACTATAAGTAACTCTCGATTCCTGCACAATTTTCTTTATGATGCATGCTTGACATTTTGCATCCTCTGCTGCGTTACATCCAGCTTTCTAGTAATGTCTCAGAATGAAAAGCGATTCGTTGTTCAATAGTCGAATGATAAGTACTCAATCTAAAATGGAGGTTATGATCGAATCACGCGAGTTAACGCTGCTTCTCGTCGAGTCTCGTCACTACCGAGTTATTTCTCTTACAACTGGAAAACTGGAACTGGACAAATCTCTGCAACCCCCCTCTCTGTCTCACTCTGTCTCTCTATCTATATCTATATCTATCTATCGATCTATCTCTCCTTATATATATATATATATATATATATATATATATATATATATATATAGAGAGAGAGAGAGAGAGAGAGAGAGGGAGATAGATAGATTGATAGAGAGATAGAGAGGTAGATAAATATGAATATAGATATATATATAGAGAGAGAGATAACTTCATTGTCCAAATGGACTTACTTCTGTGGTTTTCCTCCATTAAACTTACTTTTGCTGGTTTTCCTCCCTTTAACTTACTTCTGTGCCCCCCCCCCCCATTGAAGTCACTTTCATGAGTGTCACCCTGTTGGAGTTTGTGAGGTACTTTTGACAAATTCTTTTTTTTTTTTCATAAAAGAGCATTTAGTATACGAATGTACAGTTAGAAATTGATAAATAATCCAAACCCAGGGTTGAGGTCTGAAAATTTAAATAAAATTTGGCATTTCTGGAGTCGAATTGAAAAGAATCATAATCATTCCAAAAATATCCCCCTCTAAGAACAGTACCTTAAAACTAAAATGATTTACATTTTTGCTCAAAGGAAAGTGAAATCTGAATAATTGAAGTAGCGTATTTGATGGCGTATAAGACCCCCTTTACTACAGCCGGAATAAGAAAAAAAATAATTTCCCTGGATTCCATCCATTTCATCACCAATTTCTTATTTATCTCATTCTCAAGTCCTATCCAATGAGAAGATAGACAGAGAAACATATTGGGGGGGGGGGGAACAGTGTCTTATATGCCATCAAATACGGTAATTTCGATTAACGAGAATAGAAGGATAGATTGCATTTGTTAGGAAAAAAAGAAGAAACGGCTGAGAATTCGAATAATGAAGAATTAAGAGGAAACGAGTATAGAAAGATAACAATGAAGAAAAGAGAGAGAATCAGATCAGTGGTTATTATAAGAATGGACAAATTTTTAAAATCACAAGAACGGTATGTGTGTGTGTGTGTGTGTGTGTGTGTGTGTGTGTGTGTGTGTGTGTGTGTGCGTGTGTGTGTTTGTATGTGTCTTGATCAGGCCTCCTCATCAAGGGCGAACGGTTTTGGAAGTTGGAGCCATGTACAGGTCGGGATCAAATGACAGTTGGGGAGGGGTCAGACTATGAGCACTCTCCAGTCCCTTACAACATCTCACACACACACACACACACACACACACACACATATATATATATATATATATATATATATATATATATATATATATATATATATATTAAGAAATGGTTGAAACTGATCTTACAGAATGATAATTTTCCTTTTTGGGACCTAATCAAAATTATCATTATTCGAGAACTTTTGGATACATTGTGTGGACACACTGACAAACATGAGTGAATACATATACCTCTCTCAACTTCGTCAGCCGCATTGAAAAAAAAACCAATCCTTCTTTCTCGACGAATTTTTGCAGCTCAATCCGGAGATTCGAAATATCATAGTTAAAAAGGAGAAAAACAAGGCCTCAGTCTGTTTCATCAGATAAAAGCTGCTTAGCTTTTTGAGATTCTAAGAAAAAATTGATATTCAGAATGAAACTAGATTCACTAAGACATAGATTGATTAATTGGATTTCTATTGATTTTACGATTTATCAATATTGGAAAATTATCGTGAAAAAAAAATGTAAACACAACAAGAAATGACTTTTTAATCATTTAATTGTCTTCTACGAGGGTTCCGTCAGAAAACGTACAGTGAAAGTAGAAGACTTTGCTTTTAGGACTTGATACAGATTAACTGCTTCACATTTTTGCTACAGCCCTGCGAGCTCAATGCCTTCAGTGTTTTTATAAAAAGTTTTTCAATTAGTCTTATCTTTTATATCAATTACATTTATATCATTTCATCTTTAATATGAAGTTATCATTATGCTCATTAGTGGTAGGTAATTGGTGACAAGTCAAAGCATTAGAGAAAAATTGGGTCACAAAAGCCAACACTTTGAATATATATATATATATATATATATATATATATATATATATATATATAAGCAACCATACAATATTCTTGGGATGGAGCACTCAGGTAGATGGGGAATTATGCGTAAGTAAATAAATCACTTAATTCGGTCCTACTGACCGTCCAGTTCTGCGTGGGGTAGGGTTGGAGCATATGCCTGTGGGTCCTGAGCGAAGGCTTCGACCCTTACTTAGCAGTACTGAAAGGGATATCGAGTCTATAGCCAGACTGAAGAGTTGTAATACAACAAAACAGCTATCTGTGGATGAAACAAATCTCAGTTATATATGTATGTGTGTGCA
>OY735209.1:27724220-27834220 GCA_963457665.1 Thysanoteuthis rhombus | reverse complement strand
TTATAGTTTTAAGTCTTTGAATATCCTACGAAATTGAAGATGGACTTGAAAGTGAAGTCACCTTCTAGAAATCTAAAAAAAAAAGTCTCAATAAAGTATAATTTTGTATCTCCGAAATAGTGCAAGGCTAAGGAAATATACAATACCTACATTTGTCCCAATGCAGGCCAATTAAATATGACATAACATGAACACAAAAAAAACGACTAAGCTAAACCCAAATCATCATCTTTGTAATTAACACTGAGAAACATGTCCGCTCATCGAAGTCCTGTCTCACTACAATTGCACACGTACTGCTTTATATGAACGCATACTAAGCTCAATGGCAGAGTTTATCTGTCCTGATCGGTTCAAACAGGCCTTAATTAAATACCCAGCCATGTGTTAGATAAACGAGAATGGCATATTAAAGCTGATTTCATATCATAAAAAATGGCTGCGATACGCTATATACAAAAACGATGATTTGGTTTGGGGCAGTTGTTCTGATTCTTGCTGTTTTTTGTTTGTTTGTTTGTTTTTTATTTTTTTTGGAAACATGTACCATCGTAGTTTAGTGAGAGTGTCGACTTCTGACGGTCTTTTTGGTGAAATAAAGACCAAGAGTAAAACACACCAATCCACGCGCGTTTTCGACATCCGGAAGGGTTATGGTTAAACGTAAGTTTTTAGACGCCAATAAGACTAGTTCTGACGATGACATAAATGTCTTCCAGCATTTTGTTCATTGAATTTGTTCGTTTGATCACATCCTGGAAAGGTGTGAAACTCAAGAAGATCTTTTCAGAACCCAACATTTCATCTGCCTGCCCAATATCAATATCACGTTTTTTTATCATCACAAACTGTTGTAAATACTGTTCTCGTCCATGACAGTAGATAATTATGTAGTAGAGGTAGACAGGCATCGGTGTCTGAACAGACAATGTAAAGTTCATGAAACGGATCTTGTTTGGTTACATCAAGACTATGCAGGATGAACAGAAAGAGCTAGTGCCAAGAGCTGTATTAAGATTCTCAATATTCGATTGATAAATTGTATCATAAACAACTGCATGTTTCCAATCGGCTTTGAAAAAGCAGTTTAAAATCTGCCACTCGAAAACACTGTAAGGTCATGTTAGGTTTCAATAAGTGACAAACATTCTGATGTTCGTTGGCGTGCAATGCTGGCGTCATTGTTGACTTTATGCTTAACTTGTACAACCTTTGTCCGGGAACCCCTTGTGTACAATTTAAGGGAAGGCTCGGTTTATTGATCTAATACGACACAAACTTCATCAAATCTCATATTCGTTGAACGAATTGCTATTCCATCAAATATAATCTCGAAAATCTCATTGATACATGTCAGCATTACCACCTGAAGAAGAAAGCTGTACATTCGCCAGCAATGGTTCAACTACGGATGATCTGACACTAATCGGATAGAGTTCACCACCTGAAGTAAATAAGGACCCTGGTACAACAGGAGACTCGTATTCTCCGAGATAATTTAGTAAATCTATGCAATTGCGAGCCTGACTTGCAAGTAAAAAGTGGGATATTATCTATATTCTCCTTTAGCATTCGCGAGTTCGTCCTTTATTTCCACTGTTATGGAATGACATTACCTTTTAAAGTTGGAAGATTGCTTTTCATTATTGTATCCGAAATCGATGTGTCACTATCTAATTTTTTTCACTATCTTTATTTTTTGTAATAATAGTGTTCAGAAACGTTAGGCCCTCAATTTCATGAGAAATAAACTAGTCTGCTCGTTTGGGATCTAATACCTCCTTTGTTATAGTGTTGTGTAGATATTTGGGATTGTTGAAATTTGAGATTCGAAGACGCATTCAAGTTTCTCGACATTTTTCATAATTCTTTTATTTTTGCTGACAGTCAACTCCGGATACTCATCTCTTTTTGTGTCCTCTATATTGAACCATCAATCATCATCATCATCATCATCATCATCAGTCTTTTAATGTCTGTCGTTGGACATAGATCTTCCCCAAGATTCGCCACAATTCTCTATCATGGGCGTCGCGGAGCCAGTATTTCCTGAATCTGTCTAGTTCATCTCTCCATCTTGTGTTCTGTCGGCCTCGGTTTCTAATGTGATCTCTGGGGATCCATGTTGTGAGACGTGATGTCCATCGGTTATCTTTCATTCTTGCAACATAGCCTGCCCATTGCCATTTGAGTTTTTTCAATAGTTTTTATGATGTCACGGACACCTGTTTTCTTCCTTATATATTGTGGGGTCTTGTGATCTCTCATTATAGAAACGACTGGAAGTACTTTTCCAAAACCAATCCACCATTTGCAATTCCCGTAAAAACTCCAAACACCTTCATGAGCCCATTTTTGTGCTCGATAGCATGGTCAGTGCCAATTGCAGAGGACGGAACAATGGTCTTGTTGACAGAGAAGTTACCGTTTTCGAATTAGTCCCAGATGGCTCTGTCTACATCTTTCAAATCATACATTTGTTATACATATACTGGTGTTAACCGACCATAGTCTTACATGTTGTATGTAAAATTGAAAAAAAGTACATTGCATGTTCATACAGGGTTGAAAGGTGTACTTCTCCTGTTGATGAGTAGCTCTGATAAAAAAGAACCACTTGTTCGAACAATCTCATGGGATTCCAAAGGAATTCTCGCCTGGTTTCTTAGAGAAATTTTTAAAAACAGCTGAATAATTGAGAAATCGATTGAGTCCATATACGAGACTACGTCTTGACAATTGTCACTGAATGAAGCCTTACTTTGTGAACGATATTCTTCTAATAACACAATTGCTTTTATTACAGTTTCACGGAGTTCTCTTTCTAGCAAAGGATTTGTTTCTCTAGGTTTCTCGGGTGTTTCTTTGATGGTTCCAAGGATATCTCTTTTCATCATTCCAACTGGAAGGAATAATGATTATTCATGAAGAGCAATGGACAGTTCTTGCAATTCAGCATGCAAATAGTTCTTGTCATGGTATAAGAATAGAATCTCAAAACAAGTTTGATGCCCCAAAGATAAAGAATGGGTTATTTTAAGCAGGGGAGGACAGTGAACATGCATTTAAAAGATCATGTGACAGGCCCGGTAATGGTCATGAAAACAAGGCCACATGTGCATAAAACATTTTTCTTATATCACATGAATAAAAAGTAATTTTTCAGATATCCGATATTGTCGATTAAGGAATTTCGACTAATACTTGGTCAGTAATCAATTGTTTTAAGTTTAGACAATTTCTCTCAAAATCAACCCCGCCCAAAATCACACGCCAGCTTATTTTTTTCTGAGAAATAACTGACACGTTAACACTTTCTTGCCAAATAACGACTTCTTGGCGAATCAGGCTTACATTAACTGTGTACAAGCGTTGAAAATGATGTAAAAATTACTCGAATCGCGTCTGTTATTGTGAAAAACATGTTTTTAGGATTTTAATTGTCCTCTGTCGGCCTTCAGACTTGAAGTGTTTTGTTTTACCATGTATGGAAATATGAATTTATGACGTCATTATTATTATCATCATCATCATCATCATCATCATCATCATCATCATCACTGTAAGCTATCCAAAATGTTGGAAAAAAAAATGAAAACAGTTTTTTTTTCTGAACACCCCCAAAAGCCACAGCATGCCCTCGTCCAATGAAATTTGAGCGAGAACCTTGTTATGTCACAATTTAGCCTCACAAGTATCCGGTATTTGGTGAATCTAATCCGTTTTAATTAACCATACTGTAGGACAATAGCAAATGTATAAAGACACCTACTTGTATTATCTGCTCTTTTCTGGGGAAGGTAGCTCGTCTAACGTAACATGTCAAATTGAATACAAAGTTCTCATTTGTTATAATACTCCCGGCTCTCCGAATTGTCTTATACATACATACATACACACACACGCACACACACACACACACATATATATATATATATATATATATATATATATATATATATATATATATATATATATATATTTACAAATTGCATTGTATTATAGAGAAACTTTTTTTCTACTGAAATTCAAATGATATTTGAAAACAACAAAATTAATTTTTCAATTAACCCTGAAAAAGTTAATACTTGATTTTCAGTTCATATTCACTTTTGATAAACAATTCATCTTAGTCGGCCATTTTTCCATTCACATCATTATTACTTAAATTCGTCTCTTACATAAATGCCTATTACGCTAAAGAAAAACAAACGCTAAACATATGGGAAGTCAACCAAAATCGCCAAGCATATTCAAGAGACATAAGGGAAAGTTAAAAAATAAATGCTTTCGATGAAAGAAGATCTTTCATTGGTTTTAGAGGGAGTATTATTTACTATGTAACTATAATACTAAAGTGGGACCCCACTTTCCGTCCATATACATATTTTCTTATTTCACATTTATACATAATTTCTCTAATGGGTATAAAGTGAATACTCATAAGGGCTCAAAAGTGACGGTAGCTTTTTTCAGTCTCTTTGAATTTCTACTCTCATATGTATCCACTGCAAATTTCCCGAAAAAGATGGCTGACACTTGTCGAAATGCATCGAAAATTCCCACGTGATGATAATATTTTTTTTTTGTGATGTAACATCTGTTTTTCTACTTTCCAATTGTCATTTTACCAACTTTTAGTCGGGTCATCTCCCATCCAAACAACACACACACACACACACACACACACACACATATATATATATATATATATATATATATATATATATATATATATATATATATGCGTGTGTGTGAATATTTATATATTAAACAGAGTCCAGTTCTGCATAATAGCTATATAATAGCTAGAGCCCCACTCTGAAACATTTAGAAATGCTTTTTCTTTCTGAAATCTTTTATATCTAATTTTGATTTAGGAAAAAGTTTCCTACTTTTTCAACTCCTTGAAGGATGAGTTTCATTCAGGCACTTAGCAATAAGAAGATTAGTGTATTGGTGGAAAGTAGGTTCCCCTTCGGCAGTAAAGTTACATTGTAAATAGAACCTCTCTCTAAATTCCTTTCAAAATATTTTTCTCGAAATATTTTGTTTCAAAACCTCTCCCAAACCAGGTCCATCGAGTAGGTATGCCAAATTTGCTTGGACTGAACTCATGTTCAGATGCTTTTCATGACGTGATAGAAATACACACCAACAGACACATCTCTTTTGTATATTCAAGATTATATATCTCTTTCATGAGAGAGGTATCTGATTGCCTGTCATGCTATAAAAATTAAACATATGCTTGTCCCCATCAAATTTGCCATGCATACTCGAAAGTCATAGGAGAAGGTTTTTTTAAAAATATCTACGGTTGTAGACGGTAGAATGTTTTCTCTTTCAAGGTTTAAAAAATGAAGGGAGATTTTCCTCTTTCTAAAGAGTCAAAAATAAAGGGAGACTTTTGCCCCCCTCAAGTGGCCAAAACAGAACTGGAGACTCTTTCCTCTTACGAGGGATCAATAGTGAAAGGGCACTTATCACGGTTTAAGGGGACAAAAGTGTAGATAAACTCCCCTTCTTTCAAGGGATCAGAAGTGAAAGCTTTTTTTCCATCAATGTGGGGTCAAAAATGGAGCAAAACTTTTTTTACGTGTCTTAAGTTCTGGTATTTTTTTATACCTGAAATATTTTACCTGGCATGAACAGGTACTTCAGCTATCTGTATACAAAAAAAAGGGTTTTAGAGGAGAATCTATTTACAATGTAAGTATAATACCCAAACGGAACCTTATTTTCCATCTAATATTAATACCTTCTTATTTCATATGTTTATATATAAATTTTCAAGTTGTCTAAAATAAAAGGACCCCCTGCTCTTTCAAGGGTTAAATTGAGCAGAGACCTTTTCTTAACAGGGGGCTTTTTTTTATCTACTTAAAGGGATCAAAAGAGAGAAAGACTTCTTTCACCTTCTTGAGATAAAATGTACAGGGCCATTTTTCTCTCTTCAAGGGGTCAAAAATGAAAGGAGACTTTAAAGAGTTTAAAGAATCAGTAGTAATTAGAGAGTCTCAACAACCTTAATGGGTAAAAAATGAATGGAACCTCCCCCATCTATTTAAGGGGCTAGGAATGACTGGAAACTTTTTTCCCCAATAAAGGGTCAAAACCAAGACAGGGGCGTAACTGAGGGGGGTGTGGGGGTCTATTTTAAAGCTTCCCCGATGCCCTATACAGTGGCTCCCCTTATGATTCATAAATAGTAGTTCGCCTACAGCATTTATACTGATATCATACAATAAATACTCTCGCATGTTGGGGGCCGTTAAAGGAAACAAGCCTCCCGGGTCTCCAAATCTTTAGGTACACTCCTGGGTGGAGGAAAACTGTTCTTTTTATGTCTGAAAGCTTTAGTACTCTTTATTCCCTAACGTATTTTACTTTTTCAAATGTGTAAAATCATGATGGTAAAATAACTATTTGTAAAATAACTCATCAAATGATTTGAAAGGGGGGGGGTATGTTCAGAAAGAAAAAAAAAGATTTCTTCGCGAAATTTGGATGATAGTTTCATAATATCATTGAATTCTCAAATTTTGGAGGACTTATAGCTCAACCGACTTGATCTGCCCCTGGATGCGTCAAGTTATGAAAGGAAACTTTCCGTAGGATTGAGTAATCCACAGTGACATCTCATTTATGAAATCACAGATCATTCGACATAAGGTCGCAAGGGAACGGGGGTAATGCTGGTCATTAGTTGTCTATTTTACTATTGACTAGATTCATTTGTGACCCATCCATACTACGATATACCTTTGACAAGGAGCAATCGATCTTTCTCCCAGACATTACATTCACCACGGTACCATATTGTTCTAAGGGCTCTCAACCACAACCCCGTGATCTATATACGTTGAGTGAAAGATTGGATACATGTGAATTACGGCGGGAGGTAGACATCCGTATTTTGCAAATAAATAGAATGATTGGGTTAGTATAAAATCCTTCCTGTTCTTGCTAGGGGAAGAAAGTCCGCTGGTTTTCTGGTGGCCCAGGAACTAGTGAGACCCCCTCTAAGAAGGTGGGGTAGATAGGAGAAGGATAATAGTGGGGTCAGTATTTTTCAAGATGCCGAAAGATTGAACAAAAGAAAAAAATGGTCGGGGATCTTGAAAAGAGAAAAGAGAGCACAGAAATATCACTCTCCTAACCAAAGAAGCTTACCTTAACCAGGAAAAAGTTCAGCTACGTAATAGCTATAGAAGCCACTCAAATCTGGTATCTCTTATGTAAGTCAGGTTTGTAACATTCGCCCATCTTTTGGTGAAATCCTCACTGAAAAAAGTGAAACAACCACGTCATTCACTGTCGATGTTTATATAGGTGCAAATTTGAAATCATGGTCTGCAATTCAAACCTGTTTTGTTAAATCTGCCTTAGAGCAAATAACACTTGAGGAGTGACTATACAAGTTACTTTCTTTAAAAGATATGAAAAGATGAACCTAGCTGACAAGGTGAGTGTGTACTTGAACAAACAATAACATAGATATTTCCCTAGAGTCCGAAGAAAGACACGTCAAGTAAAATAAGCCGAAGATATCGTTCAGGTAAAATGCCGTTCGAACAGATAACAGAATCCTCAACAGGACAATGAGTATTTTTAGATGATACTTACTATTAATATTAATAACAGAGATCCACTGAATTAGGGCAGTGTCTGACACCCTACATTCTTGATAAAAAAAAATATCGGTCGACAAACAAATCCTAGGATGTTTTTTCCACCAAACATTTAGTTATTAAGATTTATTCCCTATCGTTCCATTTACCTATGAATAAGATTCAAAAGACACTATCCCGCATAATTGTCTATTATCAGATTAATGTCAAAAATATTCGCTGTTTTTTTTGCGAATCTAACATAACTCTTTTTCTGTTGAATGCGATGCGCGGAACAACAGATCATAATGAACTTTATTTCTCAGAAGTCACCCAGGTTATATCGATAGCTGAACGTTTTGTCTGGCCTGTCGAGAATACAGACATTCGGTTATGGGCACAATGATGTATACGATGCCAAAAGAATAGAATACATAAGCACACTAAAGTTGACTTGAGCACTTTCAATAACCCAGGTGCAAGTTTTTTCACACCTAGATATACTTAGTCCACTCAAGTCATCACACAGCAATAGTTATATTCTAACACTGATAGATTTACATGCTGGCCTGCAGTAATTCGTTTAAAAAGATATTACAGCAGAAACTGTGACCAAAATGATTTTAGGTACCTGTAGAGTAAATCCCTTCTAACGTCACCACTGACAGACGTTCTCGATTTCAATCAGTATGGATTTACTAATCTCCTCGGTGCAAAACACATAAAAACCGCTGCATACCACCCATTTGCGAACAGACAGGTGAAATGGTTTCACTGTCACGATAAAATCTTTCCTAGCATCACAAATCATCATCATCATCATCATCATCATCATTCTTTTAACGCTCGTCGTTGGACATAGACTTTCCCCAGCATTCGGTACATTTCTCTATCATGGGCGTCACGGAGTCAGTATTTTCTAAATTCTGTCGGCTTTAGTTTAGCATGTGATCTCTAGGGATCCATGTTGTGAGTCGTGATGTCCATCGGCTGTCTGCCATTCTTGCAACATAACCTGCCTATTGCCATTTAAGTTTTCTCGTAGATTCTATGATGTCTCGGACTCCTGTTTTCTTCCTGATATACTGTGCCGTCTTGTGATCTCTCCATGTGAGGTTGAGCATGATTCTCTCATGTGCACGTTGCATGGTTCTCAGTTTGCAGGTCTGTCTCTTGATTAGGTTCCATGTTTCAGCTCCATGAGTGACTGTCGGTAGGATGCAATGGTTGTATACTCTTCTTGTAAGCAATATTGGCATGAACGTTTACGAATAGAATTCTTATCCTAACGTAATCTAGTAAAAAAAAACGACATTGGTTGCACCAAGACAGAATTAACTCTTCCAACATTTTTTTTACCGGGTCAATTTTTCGAGCGAAACGATAATAAGATTCAACCAACACCAGAATTTGTACATAGATTGAAAAAAAAATGTCGAAAAATCCTATTTACACTCACCATAAAACATCACAGACAAGCATACACGCCATCTGACTTGTGTAATAGGAAGTACGTTTTCGTCAGAAAGGATAACATTAGAAAACCTCTACAACCCAATTATGACAGACCATCGCTTGTAAAATTACTATTGTATCTATATACGTCAAAAAGTCACCAATTATAGTGATTTCCCATGGTGAGTGAGAAAGATTAGTGATGTAGTTGGAGTTTTCTATAGCGACGAGATGGTGTAGTTATGGAGGACAACGGATTTTGTCTCCACGTGTTTGGGTCTTCCCGCCTCACGCCAACGTCACTGGAAATGCTGAGGGAGGAAGGTGGGTGATAGTCGGCATGACAGTGTGTAGGATTTGCTCGCCAAGTATGGTCGTGGACGCATAGATTGGGCAAAGTTCGTAATTGTAATAACGACACATACAAATGTTTAAACAAACAAATGAAACGCACATTTAATAAACAGACATCTATAACAGTACAAGACAGAAAGAAAATATGTTTGAAGTAACATTGGTACGATCGGACGAGAACCGGTGTTTTTAGCGTGATAGGGCCGTCATGCAATGTGCACATGAGAGAATTATGCTAGGCCTCACATGGAGAGACCACAAGACAGCACAGTACATCCGGGAAAAGACATGAGTCAGGGACATCATAGAATCCATTAGGAATCTCTAATGGCAATGGGCTGGCCATGTTGTAAGAATGGCAGACAACCGATGGACATCACGACTCACGACATGGATTCCCCGAGAACACATGCGCAACCGAGGCCGACAAAATGTTAGATGGGGAGACGAGCTAGACAAGTTCAGGATGTACTGGCTCCGTGACGCCCATGATAGAGAAGTGTGGCAATCCTGGGGAAGGTATATGTCCAACGACGGACGTTAAAAGACTGATGATGATAATGATGATACGATCGATCGTGATCAGAAGAGAAGAGACCCGTTTAGTATATGTGTTTATTTCTATAGATTAGAATGAAATATAGGAGGGAATTATTAATTAGGAAAACCCATGGCATAACGAGTCTAATGTGGTTTGGTTTATCTATCAAATGGAACCTGATTAGTAGTGTCTGTAATGAGTGGAAGGTTTAACCAAGCTATATTATCAAAAGGCGGTTGGTTCAGGTTAGGTACAAGAAGGAGCTGAAGGGGTGAAGTAATAAGTGCAGTGTTTTCATTATCGCCAAAAAACAAATAAGCGAAAAGGTTGCAGTGTTTGCATTGAGTAGCTTTAAAGGTCTCACGGATTCTCACGTCGGAGAAGATTAGGGACAAAAGACGATATATATAGTCACGCCCAAAGAATGAGAAGTACGCCGGTTGCGAGGTTAGAAAGAAGGAAAGAAAGGGAACGGGAAGGAGTTAACCGACAAAAAAAAAGCCGGTGCGTCCAGGGCTTTTATAGGGAGTAGACAGAGGATGGGGCGTTTTGTATATTTAGCCAAGTGTGAGGCGTCATAGCTAAAGGTAGAAGTTGATTAATTTCATATTTAATTTCAACTAAAGATTAAGGAGCTATTACATGTATTTGAAACAGATCAAACAGTTATCATAATGTCCACAAATCTGACAATTGTTCGCTTTAAACCTGCGCATATAGATCAACGCTTACAACGATCACAACAAAAGTAACAGCAATAACTGCTACAAGATTAATCATAACAACAGAAACAATTATCACGAAACAAAATCTCATAATATCTGCATAAAACCATATCAGACATAAATGTACACTTCCCACGACATTTCAAGACATACATACATATATCAGTCCTATATATCTATATCGATTAGAAGTTCAAAAGATTTGAAGCGATAAACCCAGCTAACAAGGCGAGGTGCGTTCTTAAACAAACAATAATGGAAGATATTTTCTCAGGTCCAAAGAGAAACGTGTCAAATAGAATAAACAGAAGATACCGTTCAGGTGGAATGTCGTTCAAACGAATAACTCAATCTAAATTCTCAACGGGACGATGAGTATTATTCAAACAAGCTTGGCTGCGCTAAGGCCAATGTCCCTTGTTTTACTAAAATCTAAAAATAAGAAAATAACAGAATTAGTTTCTCCGTACAATATTATTCCAAAAGAATCAGTCCGATTTCAACTCCTTCATAAGTAGTTCCTATAAATGTGATTTGCAAACTGTAGCCGACCAGGTTGACCTGAGTTGGGCTTCAGAAGAGGGAATAAATCCGTCATCAGTTTTTGCGTTCGTCACTGTTCTCCGTGCATGACGTCAGTGTTTTATAGCCATTGTCATCTATCATTGTTGCTGTTACATACGAGACTAAATTCGAGACTCAATAGTAGGAATTAGACAAAAGAAAGAAAGATAACTTCTTTTCAGCCTGATGGTTAATCAACCACTAGCCTCGAAACCAACGAAGGGAGAATTGAAGAAAAAGCCTACTCGACCTAAGGGTTAAATGATCACGAAAGCGAAGAAGATAGCCCCCGATTGGATTCGATCCCCAAACCTACTAGTTACAATCCGAATGCCTACAACCACTGATTCAGATATGCTGAGGTATATTTGACTTATTTGTGTCTAAAGATAATGCTATGGTTAGATAATGAACTGTTTTGATGAGATATCAGTAGTTTTCGCCTGAAAGACAAACAAAACATTAATACGCTCCGTTATTATTAATTTTTGCTACTATTTGCCTTCATCTTAATTGTTGTTGTTGTTGTCGTTTTTTTTGTCTCAACTAAACTACTAAGATGGAGGTAAATGATAAGGGCTGTTTCTTTGGTAATGGTTATTTCGTGTTAGTTTACACATGTAATCAAACAAAGTGTACAAATGATTTTTCCATATTTCATTTTAGATTATTGATGAATCAAAAGAGGAGAAACTTACTTGAAAACATTTCTGCTAAATCTTTGTTAAAACAAAAAGCCTAGTTGTAGTCGTGGATGATGAAATATTTTCGTAAACTAAACTGAAAAATTGCCTATTGCAATTTAGTTGTAGACGGGAACGAATTTATCTTTAATTTAATCCTATTTTACAGGGAAACCCAAAAGAAGTGTAAATGAGGTTGAGATCTTTTTTTCTCTTAATTCCAAAGTCAATCGAGATAAAACAGCGGTCATTTAAACAAAAACAAAACACGTATTCATCGAATGAGCAACGACATCTGTTTGACCGATGGTAATAGATTCCTACTTGATAATATTCCATCTTTCTGTTCTTTTGTTATCCACTCTGTTAGAATTCAATGCTGAAATCGACAAATCTTAAATCTTAAGATCTGACTAACTGCAATGATAAAGTCAACTCTCTGGGAATTTGACATTAACTGAAATCCCTAAATTTGGCCAGTCTCATACATTCTTGATAAACAAAATAAAAATATTGGTCGATAAACGAATCCTTTCCAAGATTCGCCAGACCTCTCTATCGTAGGCGTTGCAGAGTCAGTAATTTTTTTAATTCGTCCAATTCGTTACGCATTTTTCTATTTTGCCAGCTACAGTTTCGCATATGATCTCTAAAAATCCATTTTGTGAGTTGATTCTATGACTCTTACTCTTGTTTTTTCTCTTCTTTAATATACTGGGATGTTTTATTGTTTCTCTGTATAATTTTTTCACATGATTCTCCCATGTGCACGTTACATGGTTCTCGGTTTGAGGGTCAATCTTTTGGTAATGCTGAACTGGACCCACCTTGATATCTTACGAGAACATTTCATTCTACTCACATTTAATCATTGAAAAATGTTGTACATGACTTCATCTTCTGACAATAATTTTTGGGATGAAAAACGAGGGGGCACAATGTGCAGCCCTTCTGACTTTTTGAATGATATTATGAGTCTAATATGATCTGAATCCTTCACCCTCGTCTTCTTTCGCCCGGTTATCTTACTTTTCTGTCATATTAGGCCAGTGGGGGTCGGGGTCCCATACTAGTGATTTTTTGTAAATATATAACATTCATAGGGAGGCAATTTCAAATGTACAAGATATTTTTTCTCTTACCCCCTCACACACATGAAGCTGTGAATATTGGATTCGATAGGATCTCCATAGAGAAACTGTGATATTTCTGGTTAATGTAGAATGAAATAAATACTCAGAATAAACGTGTTATAGTGAAAGGAATAATGAAGTGCGAATGGTTCTGTAAATGAGACTAGCTAAGTTATTGTTAAGACAGAGAAGACAGGCCCTATTCCCCAACCCCCGTTTTTCACCTCGTGTAATGTTTTTCTATGTGTTTAACAGAAGTTGAAAATAAATATGACAATGATTGACAGTGATCACTTGCTTAGATTAATTCAACGAAAATCGTTGAACAGTAACAATATCCCTTTTCACAAAAGGTAGCGGTTACAACGTTACAAAAAGTAACTTCAGAAAATTGAATTTATTGTCTTAAACTACGAATCATATATTATATCTGTGTTGATATTTTTTTCTTGGGAGCTCGTACCCAATCGCATAATCACTTATCAATATTCAGCAACCTATTCATTCTTTTAAAAGCGATTTTATGAATCTAGGTAAAAGCTCTCAGAAAAAATATCAACATAAATAAAGAGAAGAAATGTTACTGTATATGTTACTGTATAGCGATTATATATATATATATATATATATATATATATATATATATATATAGTCACGGTTGAAGAATGGAAACTACGTCGACAGCGAGATTAGAGAGAAGGACAGGACGAGAAAGGAAAGAAGTAACCGACTAAGAAAGCCGGTACATATCAGCGAGTAAATATGTGCGTTCAGAGCTTTTATAAATGATAGCTAAGAGGAATGACGTTTTGTATATGTTGCTAGATTCAAGGTTTCGTATCCAAAGTTAATACTCATTTATTTTCGTATTCAAATTAAACTGAAAACAATGGAGCCGCTACACTAACTTGGACCCTTCCCTTACTTTCCGAATTACATGATTTTTTTCCCATCCTCTAGGAATATTTATTTTATAAATTCTCTGATATCTTTCAATTTTTGTAGCATCCTTTGGAGAAAAACAGGGCTTGATTTTTCAAGTATTGTTTTAATTTTTTTTTAATTATATTTCTTTGAACAACGTTTGAAAATTCAGAATTTCGGTTCTGTATTTTTTTTTTCAATTTTCATTAAGTTTGTAGGGGTAGATCTGCGTGGGATCCCCCTCAAAGCATAATAAAAGCACAAAAAATTATTTGCGATAAAAAAACCCAACTCACACAAGGGGAGTGACCAAATACTTCCGTGCAAGTGTCAGAAAGTAAGGGCCCAGTTTAGTATTACAATTACATTGTAAATAGATGCCATCGCATTACGTTAAAATTGACTTTTTCCGAACAGACAAATTTCCTCGGGAAATGGACGTCTTACAAATGGAAATCGCAAAAATACTTGCAAATATTTTTTCCAAGGAATCAAATCAATGAAATTCAAATTAACAAAAATATCAACCAACATATTTTAAAAAAGTAAAATAAACAAAACAATTATGCGTGTTGGGGTCTTTTTTCAGGTTGAAGAGCGTAAAAATAGTGAGAAAATGTTTTGTTTCAAAAACTCTTTGTTTAAGTTGATCAGTATAAAAACATTTAGACATTGCCAATCCCACATATGTAACAATGTGAAAATAATGGAAAGTTTGTGTCCACTTCATCATCATAGTTACATTGTAAAAAGGACCCCCCTCTTAAAATCTTGAAAAAAATCAACTATTTCTTTGGATACCACGTGGTCTTCTGGATTGAAAGCACGAAGAATAATCACAGAAATATTTTCTTTCCGATTTTGAAGAGGCTTGAAAATGAGATTCCTTTTCTCAAGAAGTTCTTTAAGAAGTAGAAGCTCAGTCGTTTAAGGGTGTGTCAGGGTCAAGATTGCCAGTGGAAATGTTTGGGAGCAAAACTATGCAAGAAAGGGGATCTACAAAATGTCTACATATCAAATATTCAGTATATCTCTGAATTTTTGCGATGAGGTATTATTATTATTATTTCTATTATTATTATGACTATCCTCATCTTGGTTGTTTTTCATGGACACATAGCGTAGTGGTTACAGAATCAGACAAAATTACTGCAGGTAATCTGATGGTTCTCGGTTCAATCACAGCATGAGACAATAATGCTAAGAGGGGAGTGTGGTCAATATACCCCCGTCGGTTAAATAAAGGGTTCAGTTCGTTACTTCCCCCACACCTACCAGATGATACCTGATGAAGGCCGTAGAGCACAACGGCCGAAACGTTGTATGGAAAACAACCAAGATAAGGATAGTCCGAATTATTATAGAAATAATCAAATATCCAGGTTTACATCTAACATTGAGTCTAGATACATATAGATTCTCTGGCTACCAAAAATCTAGGAAATATATCACAGATCATTATTAAATTAAATATGGCTTCAATGGTCAGTATTTACATTACCAAAATAATACTTATTTTATTGAAAATATTACTGATTTTATTGAGAATGATACTTATTTCACAATAGATATTACTGCTTTCATTAAAAATATTAATTATTTCATTGGAAATATCATTGATTTTATCGAAATTCATCTAAATAGTAATTTATGACATCTTGATACAAACTAAAACATCTAGATCTTAATTTTTAAAAAACAACCTAAATTTGCAGCACTGTATGAAACATTAAAATACTGCAGTTCACAGAAAACAATTCATTGAAGATACAATTGCTTTCTCGTATCAATATTCAGTTTAAATAACCACTGCATTTTGACAGGAGTAATATTTTCATTCAACAATTTATTTTGCAATAAACATTAAATTTTGGCACAACTTAGCAAAGTTATGTATGAATTTTGAATGTGACGATAAAAACAAACTCAATGCTCAAACTGACGCATAAATAAAAAGGAATAATCATGTTGAAGTTTTTTTCTAAATTGTATCAGGCGGCAAATGTATGGATAGTTTTTTTTTCTTTTCTAGTCTTTCGAAGAATATGGAATTGCACGGAAAAGAATGTAGTATTCCTGTTTCATAAAGGTTTGAATTTCTTAAACATTGTAAGCTTGCATACAGACATAATGGATGACATCATTCCTACCCATGCATCTGTCGATATATCTGCGAGACTCAGAATTCACTTTTGAGTCACTTGTCAGGATATCATCGGCCATGATTATACACTGAACAGACGACACTTGAATGTCCCTTATGCAATTGAAATCAATGTTTGACTCTAAAGACTATATGGCAGAGCATCTGAAAAACAGTTGTTTGGGTGTTTTAAGGGTGTTTGTACAAAACAAATATTTATGGTTTCTTTTGGAACTCACAGAAGCAGAAATCATCAGGTTTGTTCAGTAAATATCACACATCATTATTAAATCAAATATGGCTTCAATGGTCAGTATTTACATTAGTTCAGTAAATTCTGGAATACCCGAGAAACAGGAGTCAAGTTTTCTAATGGGAGTCATTATTCTGATAGTGTCGTTGCTGTACCCTCAGACGATTCAAGTACAGAAGACGTGGGTGATTCTAGTTTTGATGTTCATGATTCGAATGACTGAGCTAAAAATTGAGCCTAAAATTGTCTCTCTCTTACTGAAGCTACAACATATTTATTCCATTTCTAATGTATCAGTTGAAGAACTCTCGCATGAGTGTGACTATTTCATAAGCGCTTCATCTGAGACTCTTATGCGTCAAACCATTGCTCATCACTCTGTGAATGGTAATTCTCAAGTAGATTCAACTAGCATCTAGTCTTTGTAAGTAAAATCTGATCACAGCTCCTTTTGGCTGCTGTGGTCCACTTTCCTCTGCTTGAAAGAGAAAGATGTACTACAAAATAATTTATTATTATAGGATCTCTTGAATTTTTGCTTGATTCACAAAATAGGAAGTCCTTCCAATACATCTCTGTAAGACAATCTTTACAGCAGATCTTGAGCTGTAAAATTTCTTTGGATAAAGCAATCAAATAGAAATCTCCCCATCGAATTTGAACTGATAAAATACAATATAAATCATCTGATGATAGTATTAATTATAAAGAAAATTCGCAGTTGCCAAAGGTGTGTGCTATTTCACTTGTTTTGTATGGAGATGATTTGAAATCTGTAATCCCTTTGGGACATTCAGAAAGAAAAAAACATAAACATCTCTGGGGGTATAGTGAGCATTGGGGCACTTACCTGATAGTTTTCACCCATCAATGTCCAGTATACATCTAGCTGTGCTTATTTATGGTGAGGATGTTGAGAACAAGGGCTATTTATTGCAGATTTGGAGAAAAATGAAAGGTTTGGTTCATCGTGCAGTAGCAAAAATCTCAGAGCCCTCAGGGTCACAGGTTTCGTGGAAAATACTCTCAGATAAATACAGTTACATATTTTGTACAGTACAAAATTTAGACATTAAAACAGAAGAAGTAAAGTCAATTCTCATCTTGAAGCTATTGAATAAAAATCAATTGGCCTGTCTTTTTGATGTGAAAAAGAAATATGTATGCTGTCTGAGTGTCGAGCTGTAAATACTTTTAAAAGACATCAGGATACGGCATAATTTTTGCTTTATTTTAAAAGTTTTATTTAGATAAATTGTTTAATGTAAATGACAGCTGTTTGAGTAAATATACTTCTTGGCAGAGGCCAATATTTCAGTTTCTAACGATTGAGATCTTTTGAAAACAATATTCCTGTCTTTATGTTCGTATCTGTGAAAATGGGTCGTTTTCACTGATTTGATTATAAATTGTGTTGTATTAAAGGATCAACTCAGATTGAAAACAACCCTGACATCTTTGACATGTTTATGCCTGTGAATGTATATCCACTTATAAAATAGAAAAAAAGAAAAGGTTAATGCATAAGGATATAAATATACACAGATTTGTTATCAGAAGAATGAGAACAGAGGCAAAGGGAGTGTGTGTGTGTGTGTATATGTGAATGTTTCTTAAAATACACCCACCCTTATTCTAGATTAAGCTTAATCTCTCTTTATCTCTTTACATACATACATACATACATACATACATACATATATATATATATATATATGTGTGTGTGTGTGTGTGTGTGTGTGTGTGTGTGTGTGTGTGTGTGTGTGTGTGATCATAAATTGCGTTATATAATACTGGAACTCTATATGAAACGATTTCCTGTTATTACACGGCCAACATATCATTTGGCCTAGACAGCATAGATAGAATAATCAATTACAGAAAATCGGGCTGCTGCAGGAATCGAACCTGCGACCGATAAGGTGGCCACTTGAAGGTAGTATTGCTCGTACCATTAATCTGAACAGTCACCGATGATGCAAAGCCCCCCCCCCCCCGAAAAAAAAGAGGAAGAAATCGGGCGAAGAATCACTTTAGGTTTGCAAAGTCAACCTTCAAGAATCCTCCTGATAGTCACCTATGGAGTTGAATCATGGGACCTGACTAAAAGACTGACTCAAACTGAGAACCATGCACCGTGTACACGGGAGAATCATGCACAACATCCCATGGAGAGATCACCAGATAGCAAAGAATATAAGGGGTTATCGATATCATCACAAAACTCAAATGGCAATGGGCTGGCCATGTTATAAAGAATGTCAGACAACTGCTGGACATCACAACTCATAACTTTGATCCCCAGATATCATATGCGAAACTGCTGTCAGCAAGAAATGAGATGACGTGACAAATTAGACAAGTTCAGAAAGTATTGGCCCATGAATCTAGCGAACCCAACAACTGGTACTAAAAGGCTGCTGCCGCTGCTGCTGAATATCCTTGTTTTGTTTTGTTTTGTTTTTTCTCACAAAAAAAGCACTATATCGCAGTATGTATCTGATACAGCATAGCAACCATTAAGAATATTGTATATACATACATTTACAAATATATCGTTCGAAAAGTTGAAAGAACAAGTTAAAAAAATCTTGTTATCTTGTATCTTTTGCATCTCATATTTTTTAATTCAGGGCCAACTTTTGAAAAAAAATGGTCTTCAGTTTCGTATAATCTTTATCCCCAGGGACTTATCTATTTAGAAATAGAAATACTTCTTGCATCCAAAGGATATTTTATTGAAATTTCATTAAAAAAACATTCGAAAAAGAAAAAGTACAGATTTTTTTTTAAACCGTCTCAATAGTTAATTTATGGTGATTTTTTTTTATCCTTCTGTATTTTTGGCAAAATTTCTCTTAACCAAGTTATCAAGGTAACGCCAGTTCGCTCAATGTAACGAATTTCCAAACAATTGTCTCTAGGTTTACATAGTTAATGCAAAAAAGTTTTTTTTATAAGAGAATTTTCTACAATCCTCGTTCTTATCAATATCATAAAGATTGCCGTAATAAAATTGATAGCTTACAAGTTTCTAGCGTCGCGCTGTTGTCAAACGTGTGTAATACAACCTCCTGGTATGAAATATACTAGCGGAAACCCAGTCCTATTAGGTGAATTTCCAGCTAGTTCAAATAATTATGATTTATATCATTTCATGTAAAATCAACTAAGGCGATGAACATTCTAAAATATAGTGGCTGTGGTTGTTGGGGCTCTCGATTGCCAGTCATATTAAAATAAAACTAAACGCTCTATCAGTTATTTCAGCTATCAATACATTTTTATTTTACCATATTGTTGGGAAAGCACTGATTTTTTTAGTTCTGATAGCTGGTATATTTTCGTTCGAATAAAAATACAAATAGCAGTGTCACATTTCTCTTTGGAAATATAGATTAAACCCTATCGTAGTGGAATATCTAAAGCATAGAAACGTTTTCTTGGAGTAAAACGTAATTTTCGAGAAGGAAATTGCTTTTATCACTCTAGACAATTTCCCATTACTGTAAGCTGATGGATGTATCATATTCTTATTTCATTTTCAAGTGTTAAAATAATAAGGGTATTTTAATGTTCGAATCATAAGCTAGCAGAATAAAGTGCTTAATATTGAACTTGAAATACGTTCTAATATCTTTTTTGCAATGGCCTCAAAATGTTCCAGCTATTGGTCAAATTTCAAATTTTTTCGCCGGCTTACAGCACCCCGAAAACCAAGCAATATAGGCCAACTGCGCTTGCCAGCATTACAACCTAATTGGCCATTTTCAAGTTTTTGTCAGGGGTCCCCAAACGCCCCTGAACTTGTCAATCTGAAATTAAAAAAATCAAAATGTTATATTCTTTTGTTGCAAGGATAAAGTTGTTGATCCCTTTGGCTTAATGTTGCTTCCAATAATTATGATATGAACTTATTTTCTCCAATTAATACATACGTGTTTGATCTCGTGTTTTCTTTGTCCTCTTTTTGTGTAAATTAGTCAGCGAACACAAATTCGAGATTACATGCATCGTCTCAACTTTTTACGTTTATCGTTATCTAAACTTAAAATATAATTATTAATTGTGGATTATATCTTGAATAGATAAGAACTAGTTAGTCATAGCCTATCGTTTTAGTAAAGCAATTCTCTTCCCAACGGAATACATATATATATATATATATATATATATATATATATATATATATATACATATACATATATATGTGTGTGTGTGTGTGTGTGCGTGTGTGCGTGTGTGTGTGTGTGTGATGATTGTAGAGATGATTTATTTGGAAACTTATTTTGTCCGGCACCGGAATTACCCGAGTAGCAAATCGACCAGCCGACCACGTAAATGAATGAAGAAAAATGGGCGCTGTATAGAGCAGAGACACGTTTCGTCTACTTCCAGGAGCACGCTGGTTCTCATTTCCATCATTCATTAACGTGATCGGCTGTTCGATTTGCTACTAGGTTAACTCCGGAGACGGACGAAATATGTTTCTAAATAAATTTTATCTACAATTATCACATTCTGTCGAGCATATCCAATCTAATGATATATATAGGTATACATCATCATCAAGGAATGAATCTACCACGTATAGATTGTAGATTTTTCAGTACATATATACTATGTATTTTCTTGTAAGATGCTCAATATCTAGCTTCACACTTTTGGCTGTAACTTATCATTTACATCAGTGGAAGCCTTTGGATTCGTCCTTGGGTTCTCCTATTATTACTCGACCCAACTACAGGGGATCCGTTGCCCCGGGTCAGCAAAGTCTCATTACACTTACAGGGACAGGTAGGGCTCGTTCTGACGCTTTTAGCGGTCGTTTTAGCAACCACGGTTACTTAGCACACTAAGTCGGCTAGAGCTTTTTTTCGAGGGTGTCTCCTATTTTCCCTACGTAAAGCCCCGACCACGTGTCACATTTTGCTCTGGTGGCAGAGTAAATAAATAGCACACAGATACAAATGTAATAAAATACACTGGCAAAAAGCTTCTAGAATCTTCTTGACATTGCCATAGATATGTTTTTTACTCTAATATGCCTAGGTCTGCTCAGTATATCCTGAATCGGAACGGGACAATCGTATCTTTTAACATCTTTCGCCTTTTTTTGCTGTTTTTGTCATGAAATAGAGTCAAGATATGTTTCCATCTGAATTGTAACTATTTTTCTGAATTCCTCGGATCAGAATTGTTTGGGAAAATGTATTTATTTGTTTCTGTATATTGTTTACTTATGTTATGCAATTTTTTTAAATTTTTTTTTGCGCCCAGGTTCAGGTTTATATTAATTCTTTTTTACAAGAAACTAGGCATGAACAATATGGCTGTGATTTTCACCAGAAAATTGACACATGAGAATTTTTGAAATCCAGCAAAATCAGCATATTATTTGACTTTAATAAAAGTTTCTAGATACGTTTATTAAAGGACAAATTTTAAGAATGATAAGTTTCCATTCCAAATTTCGGACTCAGGCGTCTTATTTTAGGAATTAAAAAACAGGAAAATTAAGAATAATATTTTTCTTCTCGACAATTTTTTTAGTTTCTTCGATTGATTGTAATTTAGGCTTTTGATCAGGAAAAAAAAGATTTCTATCATATTTCACCATTTTATTGATTATTCAGACCAATCCGATATTTTTTAAAAGTACATCTCCTGTTTTTATGTTTATATGAATTCCGATGAGAGGTTACAAATTGGTGCAGACGATACGACGCGCGTTTTTGTATTTCGTGCACGGCGTAGCCATATTGCATTTTCATGTTGTAAATTTCACTGCATGTCCTCTCAGTCTTCCTTACTCAGCAGAAAATGCACCGTGTATCAATATATGATGAATCATTGAATACCGATAACTACCTTGGAAACGTGCTAAATGATAGTTTTAGGAGTGTTTTTTCATTATTTATTTTTTTACACAAAATATCGTACATTTATAGCGAGCGCAGTTAAGCTACGTAACGATAAAATCAAGTTTTCCTGCTGAAATCATCTGAATTTGACAAAAGAAATTGCAGATTTTTAACGCTTGAATCTTAAATTTCTAAAAATAACATTTTCTGTCATCGATACTGGCATCATAATTGATTTTTTTTTAGCTTGATATAGGAAACATTGAATCTATAACTGTCAAAATATACGTTATAATTGATTAAAATGTTTTTCTTTCCGTTTAGAACAAAAATTTGCTTTAGGGAAAATATCTAAAGAACTGAGAACGGATTTGGAAAGAATGTTATCAGGTTTTTTAAATCAGATATTTATTGCATGTTGAAAAGTTTTGTTCAAAATTGTTCATGCCTACAGGAACCTTAAAAGAAAGAACCATGGAAGCTACCAAATACTTTGAAGGTGTACTTCCGTATGTCTCAAGGGGAACTTTTCATAAAATATTGCACAAGGAAAAATGAAGGTAAATTAAGTAATACTACTGTTGATATATCACTCTAATTCAGGTATAGTATTCATATAAATTACAGCATATTTTCAAACACTATATTTCTCAACCTTTCTTAAGGAATAAAAATTATTTTCTCACGTCATATATTTGTCTTTTCTCCAATTTATTTATGAGAATATTTTTAAAAGTTTGCTTTAATTTTCGTTGAACGATTTTCTTCGGTAAGTCTCTTAATCGTTTTAAAATTACTTGGAGAGGAGATTTTTTATCTACAATAGACTTTGAATTGACCCTAGTGTTAATTGATTCAAGACGGACTTCGGTGCTTGTGGTGAGTCATCGAAATCGAAAATGCAGAATAGGAGAGAGTAGAACACTACAACTACGTAGGACAACGATTCTTAATGAGGTAATCAAGAGAAGAAATCAAGCAAAGAATCACACTAGGTTGGCAAGCGTTCGGTAGAGCAAGCTCGACTTTTAGGAACAAGAAAATCCTACTAGTCCTAAAAAGATGGGTATACAACCAATTTATCCTATCGATAGTCACCTATGGAGCTGAAACATGGAATCTAACCAAAAGATTGACCCTCAAGCTGAGAACCATGCAACATGCACAAGAAAAAATCATACTCAACCGCACAAGGAGAGATCATATGACAGCATAGTATATTAGTGAAAGGACATGAGTCAGAGAGATCATAGAAACTTAGAAAATTCAAATGGCAATGGGCTGGACATGTTACTAGAATGTCAGACAACCGCTGGACATCACAACTCACAACGTGGATCCCCAGAGATCAGGTGTGGGGCTATGGCTGATTATAAGATGGCATGACGAGCTAGATAAATTCAGAAAATACTGGCTCTGCGATCCCCATGATAGAGAAGTCTGACGAATTTTGGGGAAGGTCCATGTCCAACGACGGACGCTAACAGACTGACCATGGCGATGAATCGCGGCTTCGTGGTTGTAATTCTCCCACCCCACAGCTCATCCATTTTCTCCTCAGATTCTGCCGGAAATTTTCGTTCATACTTATTTTAATACTATGGAGAGATGCAACACTCTTATTTTCTATTAATAAGTAGATTTGCTCGAAACGCATTTTTGTTCGTTTGTTCTTGTTATATAGTCCACTATGTTGCTAAGAGCTCGGATTTTAGCCACAATTTGTGGTTATTTTCCAAAACATCAGCTCTTCAAGGAAAAATTGTACAAGAAGAATAAGCTTGCCCTCAGAAGCATTCAAATGGTCCGGTTTGGTGTGGCCAATTGAGAAATTTTGTATTCGAAGTTTAGCAATTTGGGAACAGAAGTGAAAAGGTAAATTGCTTACACATATAAAACATGTAAAAGTTAGGAACTTAATCCAGAGAATATCGTATACTTGGCGTTCATATTTTTCTTATCGAATAACTGAGTTCTCTTTCGAATCATTTATTGTGATAAAAAGAATTATCGTATCAAGAGAGAGTAGAAAGGTTCTGAATTTGTTATTTTCACTTCGACTTTTAAAAAAGTAGAGCCCATTAAGAGAAATGATTGCAATGACTCGTGTTGTGTTTAAGCGCAAAAGAAATTGCTGGAAATGCTCTTTACACCAAGGGCCCTGAATCAAAACACACCTGGAGCACACCACCCCTCCAGGATCTTCTGTATTTTACTTTACTGATCTTGACAGGTCTGAATGGGTTACGGTTCGGATTTACGGACTAGTCTACTATGATATTATTAATCAGTCCCCATATCCGTGACGTAAGCTGATAAGTATATATACTATACTTTGCTCTGAGCTCAAATACACAGACGCCGAATTTTGAAAGGGACCACAGAAATACGATTACACCATGTATTATGTAATCATCAAAGCTAGGTGCTTTCAAAATGAATCCTGCTACCACAGTTTGTTTTCGTTTCTTTTCCCCCTTTTTTTTTCTCTCTTTCAAGGCCAAACACTGTTGGATAATGTGGATTTGTACAGCGTTCAGGGTGGTCAACGATGACAGGTCCTTATAGAATGATAAAAAAAAAGACCGCAAAACTCAAGTGGTGTTTGTCACCGGAGAACCGTCAGCGTAGTTTCAAACATAATAAATGAAGACAGGTCCTTCAGAAAATGATAAGTGTTGACCTTCAAATCTTTTTAGACGAAACAATTATCCTCAAGTGGTGTTTGTCGCCGGATACAACACTTGTCCATTGTCATGATTGGATCAAGGCAGGGATCCTTCTCGCGCATGTTATCAAGATCCGAATCGAAGGGCCTATCTCCATTGAAGGCCGTTCATAACCTGCGGTCAACGGAGTGCACCCGAAGAGGTGAAGCAGCAGTCTTCATTTTCACCTGGAGAGGAAAGGTCGTCCACTTTGTTCAACATCTCAGCCGACTTTTCCGTCCTCTGGCCATCTTCCTCGCCTTGTACCTTGCATCTGAACTAGACGCCAGATTCAAACGACAGCATTTTCTTTTTTTTCGTCTCAGCTACTTTTCGCTTTTACTGAGGAACACACAAATCAAGGGTCATACCTTTTAGCTGCCGCATCATTTAACTCGGTAGTCCATTGCACAATACCACGAGTGGACGAAATCTCGAGCAGATTGGGTGGGAAACATAGGGCATAAACTGGCACAGACAAGTATTCGCAAATATTTATTTAAAAACAAAAACAAAAAACGTATGGAACAACAGTTAACAAAAGGTAACCTACACGAAGATCTGGGCTGCTCAATAGGTAAGCGAGGCACGATCAGGAACAGCCACATCTGCGCATGACTGTACCAAATTCACATGCCGTCTATCATCATCATCATCATCATCAGTCTTTTAACGTCCGTCGTTGGACATAAACCTTCCCCAGGATTTGCCACACTTCCCTATCATGGGCGTCGCAGAGCCAGTACTTCCTGAATCTGTCTAGCTCGTCTCTCCATCTAATATTTTGCCGGCCTCGGTTGCACATGTGGTCTCGGGGGATCCATGTTGTCAGTCGCGATGTCCATCGATTGTCTGCCATTCTTGCAACATGGCCAGCCCACCGCCATTTGAGATTTTAATAGATTCTATGATGTCCCTAAGTCTTGTCTTTTCTCGGATGTACTGTGCTGTCTTGTGGTCTCTCCATGTGAGGCCAAGCATTATTCTCTCATGTGCACGTTGCATGGTTCTCAATTTGCGGGTCTGTCTCTTGGTTAGGTTCCATGTTTCAGTTCCATAAGTGACTATTGGGAGGATGCATAGGTTATATACCCTTCTCTTTAGGATTAATGGGATCTTATTATTTTTGAAGGTTGAGCTAGCTCTGCCAAAGGCTTGCCATCCTAGTGTGATTCTTCGCTTGATTTCTTCTTCTTTTGAGGGTCTCATGGAGATTCATTGTTCTAGGTAGATGTAGTGGTCTACTTCCTCTAGTTGTATGTCCTCGATTTTGATCTTAGTGTTTTTATCCCTGATGTGGTTGTTGCACATAAGTGACTATCAGGAGAATGCATTGGTTGTATACTCTTTTCTTTTTAAGGATTATTGGGATCATCTGGTTCTTGAAAGTTGAGCTTGCTCTGCCGAAGGCTTGCCATCTCAAAGTGATTCTCCGCTTGATTTCCTCCTCTATTGAGGGTCTCATCGAGATTCGTTGACCTAGGTAGATGTAGTAGTCTAACTTGCCGAGTTTTGCATCTTCTATCTTGATAATTATGTTCTTATTCTCAACATGATTATTGCACATGATTTTCGTTTTACTGAAGTTCATGTGTAGGCCGATTTTTTTCGCTTTTTTCGTGTCGATCATCTAACATTAGTTGGAGGTCGTGTAGGTTCTCTGCGAAAAGGACGATGTCGTCTGCAAATCTAAGGTTGCTCAAGTATTCGCCGTCTATTTTGATTCCTCTATTCTCCCAGTCTATGTTTCGGAAGATCATCTCAAGGCAGGCTGTAAAGAGTGTGGGTGAGCTGGTATCACTTTGTCTTACTCCTTTTCGGAGCTGAAACGGTTCAGAGTTCTTATGTAGCCGAATGAAAGGGTTACTGCGGTTGTATATGTGTTGCAGTATTTTAACGTATACAGGGTCTACACCTTGTAGGGTGATAGCCTTCATGACCATGGGAATTCCTACAGAGTCGAATGCCTTTTTGAACTCTATAAATTCTACAGCAAGTGGCATTTTGTATTCTGCTGCCTTCTCTTTCAGCTGATTTCTTGAATGAAGATGGTCTATGGTCGAGTAATTTCTTCTAAATCCAGCCTGTTCTCGTGGTTGATTGTCGTTTAGTGTTTTAGTTATCCGGTTTATGATGATTTTTGTGTAAAGTTGGCTAATTTGGAAATGTCATAATTCTGCGGTTGACAGAAAACTTTCAACGGTAAAGTTTTTGAAATGCTCGGACGCTGGGCTTGCTGTCAGTTAGTATGCATGCTTGTTTCTTCGATTGAGTAATCTATGGGCTGAAGTTATTGATACTTGCTGTAACACACAATGCTTCGACATCGCATGGCAGCCAGTCTTTATGACTTTTTTTTCAAAATCTTATTTGGTGCTGTAGAAGCTGGAGACTTTTGGTTTGCCATCACCGCTTGCTACGTTAGCCCCGAGATTCGGCTTTCTGATGACACTGTCTGCTGCTACAATTTATAGTTGGTCGTCAGCACGGGGCAATACTATAGTCTGGGCAAGTAGCAGCGCACCTTCGGCTTCGCAAACTGAACAAGTTTTTAGACCATTGTAATTTTTTGTTTGACTTTCGTCCTGCAACGGCTTCGTCGAGAAGCGTAAGGAACGACGAATATTTAGGAATGACACCGGCGAGAGACCTGTCTGCGCCAATGAATAAGCAGATGCCTATGGCTCTTAAAAGGGATCACATGCTGTTAAGGCCGAGATCTAGTGGGGGCTTGCACGTTAACTTCCCTTAAAGCATATCCATCCAAGGATGATAATGGATTTAAGGGCTACGACCAGGGGGGGGGGACTCGACCCTTCATTTATGGGGGTTGTAATGGACCAATATTCACTATTGGTTTGACGGGGCCAGCTGCTCCGTTGTTGTCAGGGAATTCGGGGGTTAATGTACTATTGAACTTTTCATGTAACTGTTCGAACTATTTGACAATATTCAAAGGTAGCCACTTACCGGGATCAAGGTTAATGGAAAATTAATGTAAGGTGAGTGATTTGTTTTTGTAGTAATGGGAAACTACTTAGTAGATCAAGGGTGTTTGGCATTCGAATATGTTAAATTTGTGACGTTGCAGGGGGACGGCCATAACCAACAGATCAGTGGTTCTTTTTGTTATCGCAACGGAGGATTCCTGAAGTGGTGAGGCGAACGGCGATTGAGCCTTGTGGTTGATATTTGTTCCCATATGGACCTTTGTTGCCGTTGGTGAATATAATCTGATGCAAGGTGGGCCTGATGGTTATGTCATTGGATGGCGTGAACGGGATACTACCAAGAACCTCAACATCGTTTTCTTTACGACGAGAGATTGGAATGAAAGGGACCCGTTGTTTCGGGAGAGGTGAGTTTTGCTAACGACTCCCATCGGTGTACTCCATCGGCTTGGAAAGGTATTTCAGTAGAGGGCAGTATGGAGGCCCCTATTAATTTAGAGACAGGGTATTTAATCAAATTGAATCAACTTGTTTGAAGACTAATAGCGAGACAGTTTGGTTTGAAAGCGATGAACGTAGTTGGGAACTTACTTGAATTGTTCGGTAATGGATTCCTCTTAGGGTATTTCTGTACGAAAATGAGTGTATGATCCAGTGACTCCTTCATCTTGGTGGTATTCTTAATGGATGCTATCAAGCATATCTTGTCAAGAGCCGTTTGTCCTTCTCATACAGACAGGTAGGCGCATAAGATGAGAAAATGGTTGGTGTCGGTTCGTCCGACTTGTTTACATAAATGGTACTCTCTTGAGTTTTGGTGGCGTCGTGACGGGTAGGGGTACGATGTCGGACCTTAGACTCAGTTGAGTATCGGACCAGGTATTGGTGCGCACCGTGGGGTGTGGTCTGTTTGGGATGGAGCGTATGATCCGAGCTTACCAAGAGCTGAGGACGACGGAATAGATTGGAAAATTCCAGATTTTATGGACGCCAAATTCTCAATCTAAGCTTTGTTCCGTATCATTGCTTGATTAGATGGAGTACCTCGGGGTGAGTGAGTTCGAGTCACGATAAAACTGTAAGATTCTCAACGGTACGAGCCGAGTCCTCATCATTTGTTACATTTTCGCCATGATGTGTTATACACCCGTTGGCTTTGAGGAGACGGTCTTCAATAAAGGTAGCAAAGTTTTGGTTTAAGTCCCGAGGGCGTTCATCGATTTCGGCTAAATCAAAGAAATGACCATCATTGTACTGGAAACCGTGATGGGCTTGAATAGTTTGCCATATGAAGTCACATTCTTCATTATATTATTGCAAGGGATGATAGGACAGTAGTTGGCTATCAGTACATACATAAACTCAGGGTGTTTGATCTTTTGGACGGCGTTTCGACTCTCAGCTTCAGATATAGGGGATACATCGTCTGTGAACCCGCGGTTGATGTTCTATTTCGTTCTCTGCTGCCATGAGGTGTTTGGACGAAGAAAGTTTCCGAAATTGGAATCAAGGGAGAGAATATACCTCAAGCTTTGTTTCCAACTTTCAAAGTAATGTATCTTTTCCATCTTGGTTAGGCACCACTGTTTAAGTGTTCTTATTGTGTTCATGATTGCAGAGAATGAATTATAACTGACTGACCAGCGACGTTAATACCGGATTGTTGCTGGGTTTTGTTTCCAAATTATCGCGCCAACCACGAGCGGACAAAATCTAAAACAGGTTGGGAGTTGTTAAGAAGCTAAGGATAATAAATAGTACAGACAAAATTTCAAAAACCATAAGAAACAACGGTAAACAAACGGTTGAAGCATAGTAGGTAAATTACTGGGAGATTCGGCTGCATCTACACATGAAAATACCTAATTTACATGTCGTGTATAGGCCATGTCTAAACCAAGCCTGTTGGTAAAGTTTCTCAACACACACGTTGTAGGAGGCTATTATTGGTGGCGCCATGAAGGTAAGAGGAGGGGCCACCTGATATTCCAGTGGTCATGACGCAGTCATAGCACAACTGCTTATCATATTTGGCAAGGAAAAGTCATTCATTAACTTTGATGATAACAGTGAACACTTGATTAAATGCTAATAGACATAAACACACATTGTACTCTTGTACAGCAATCCATGAGAAAACCTAGAGTATTTCAGTCCAGTTTTTTTTAAATCTTTGAAAGATCGAGCCATAGAATTTAAAACCTGAAATTCCTGTCATTTAGAGTTGATGGGTTAATATATTTGGTAGGAAGAAAATCAGTCATTCCTTTTGATGACAGTATCTGACCAACTTTTTAATCACTGTTTACAGACATTTATATAAAGAACAATGATTTTTTTTCTTATCCCAATAGCCCAACCTATTAACTACAGAAGGTGGTGAAGAGTAATAGTTATCTATTGCAAGATGATCCATGGCAAAATAAAAGCGCTGGCTCACGGATAGAACTGAGTTGCTATCAATCACAATAGAACACAAAAATTTAATCCAGTTAAACATAAAGTAACAATGATTGGAATTCCCATTATTTGCAGTTGATATTTTGCAAGAAAATATGCATTTCTTCTGATGACACCATCTAACCAACTCTCCAATCACTGATAAGAGACATAGATAGATTAGATAGCCTACTGAACAGCAAATCATATGAACAAGAGTATTTCATTTCAGGTTGGAAAAATTTTTTTAAATTTCCACAGTAAAGAGAATGAAAAACATTACAATCAAGACTGTTTTGAAAAAATTCTGCAAGCAAACAATTTTTTAAAAAAATTAGCTTTCCATGTCCATTGTTAGACATAGGCGTTCCCCAAATAAATAAATGTAAGACATGGAAGGTGAAGGACCTCACCCTGCCACGATGTGTTGACAGGGGGGAAGAGATGGTTAGATGCGTACCCCAAGGTGGCCGATGAGAAGAAAGCAACCACATTTTACAACCAGAAAAATAAAGAAAGCATTTACACCTTTCTTTAGGAGGTCTGTTGGAACGTACTCGAGATATTCCATCATATCTGAATGCTTCTTTATTCAACAATTACAGCTTGAACAGATAGATCTGCTCAGACTTCTGAACAAGCAATGTCTTTGTGACTTGCATGTTAACTTTTCTTGACTTGCATGTTTAATGTTAATTGTAACACGTTGCGTGATCATAATTCAGCCTCACATTTAAGTTAAAAATGAGCAACACATGAACTTCCATAACTATTATTTTGATATGTTCTTCAAAAAAGTCATAACTGAACCCTGACTTTCCTGTCATACTTTTTCGTACTTAATGTGCCAGCTGGAAAATTTACTTTCAAGTTTTTACAACCATTTTCCCCGTTATTTCCTGCCTTGGTTCCAAACATGAAACAAAAACTGCAATTTCACGATAATACATAACACACAGTGTAAAATAATAAAATATAGAATATAACAAGTTGATTTTTGTTTCATTATATATATATTTTTTTTAAATGCTCCCTCATCAGGTTTTTAACATGACCCATGATGATGGAAGTGTGAGTGGTGTAATGGTTAACAATACGGACAATGGAGTGCAAACTCTGGTCGAGGTGGTTTACTAATGCCTTGAGGAAAGGCATGAATCCATCTCCTCTACCTCCAGCAATAGTTAAAACAGCAGGGTAGGAAAGGGATATCCATTTAAGTGGTTGGATACCAACTTTGATACCCTTTTAACAGCCAAACTAATGCAATATGTATAGCAATCCACTTTTTTTGGACTACATCAGCTAAGGCAAGGGGGGGGTCTGTCAATTAGGCATCCAAGGATCTCCATGCACTTTGCCTCAGCTAGCACATTGGAGGGATCACTTTAGTGTTGTATTATTGTCAATGGACATAGAGGGAAGCCTTTGAACAAAATGTTCATTTTTAAGTTTTCAACATGAATCATATACAAAAGCAGATCAAAATACAAAAACGAGTAAAAAAAGGATTTTGATCCAAACAGTGGCTTCACAGGTGAATTTTATATAAGTCAATTGATCAGAAAAAGTCTTTAAATGAAAAATTGAAGACCATATCCTTAGCCAAATCCCTTAAGTCAAGTTAGAAAGGTAAAATTGCGTTAAATATTCAGGAACAAAGATATGAGGAGGTTTTCTAATTTATAAACTTCCTAAGCCTGTTTTCACGAGCCTAATCTAAATGAGAATAATGTCTACATTTTGCACAACATTATTTCTTTCTTTTTAGAGTGTATTTTCACACATTGCACCAAATCTAGCATCTACAAAGAAAAGAGATTGACATACTTCACAATACTTTATAGTCAATGCATATCCTGATGTGAGTTGTTGGATTATTTGAAAATAAAAAATCTCCACTTTCCACAATAGTATGGTCTCTTTCCAGTGTGTGTGTGTGTGTGTGTAAATATTACTGTTCTGTTTTCTGAGGGACTAGGTACTTTTTGCACACCTATCTGTCCCACTCTTGTCAGGTAGGGAGAGAAGAGACTTTCTTTTAACCAATCCTCATTTTGAAGGGACTTTGTGATATTAGCAAAGTTGTAAAAAGAGCAGAGTAATATTTTCCTGAGAATACTGCAACTGATGATGACTTTCAACTTTTCTGTTGATCTCTTTTTATAAAGATTTTCTATAAAACACTAGAAAAATCAATTAATGTTTAAAGCCAAAAGTTGGAGTATTTAATGAGGTTGTAGCAGAAATATCACCTGGCTGTATTAATCAAATAAAAATCTGACTCAATTTTACTTGCAAGTAATATTCTACAACAAATATCCATCTATTTTTAACATGAAATTTAAATAGTAATCATCAGCAACTTGCTGTCTATTCTTCTATGCATGCAAGCATTGTTGAACATTGTTATTCTACTTTCCTGCTTCCACTTAGCAGTAAAAAAAAGAGGAGCTGATAGAAGAGTACATAACAACAATCTCTCTGTGGAGAATGAAATGAATTAAACAAAGCATTCCTTGATAACATGGTTTATATATACACACAATGTTAGAAAGCTCTTTTTTCATCATGAATGAGGTGAAAAGTTGAGATTTTTTAGATTGCATTATGTTCAATAAGAATAGAAGTTTTAGAGAAGTATGCAACATTCAAATACTAGAATATTCACTTTAGATTATCTAGAAGACTGATGATCAGTACCCTTAGACAAGCTTCAGTCACATTGCTTAACTGGCTTTCAGTTTTTGTAGATGTATAACTGCCTCTTTGATGGACTCAAAAGATGATCTTTACCCTTATGACGATGTTCCACTAATTCTAACTTCAATGGAAAAGAAAATTCACATATTTTGCAAAGATACGGTATCCCTCCAGGGTGTGTTGGTGTATGTTGTACTAAGAGTGACTTCAATGTAAAAGATGAATCACACATTATTTAAGAATATGGCTTCTCTCCAGTGTGTGTTCGCATATGTTTCACTAATTTGGACTTCAATGTAAAAGATGACCCACAAAGTTCACAAGAATACGGTTCCTTTTCAGTGTGAGTTCGCATATGACGCAACAAAGTCGAATTCTGGGTAAAAGAGAATTCACATACTTCACATGAATATGGTTTCTCTCCAGTATGTGTTCGTGTATGATATACAAAATGTGATTTTGATGTAAAAGAAGACCCACATACTTCACAAGTATATGGTTTCTCTCCAGTGTGCCATCGCTTATGCTGCCTCAAATTTGACTTCTGTGAAAATGAAGCACCACACACTTCACATGAATATGGTTTCTCTCCAGTATGTGTTCGTACATGTTCTACTAAATTGGACTGAAATGGAAAGGAAGATCCACACACCTTGCAAAGATATGGCTTCTCTCCAGTATGTATTCGTGTATGATATACTAAATTTGACTTGGATGTAAAAGATGAGCCACACACTTCACAAGAATAAGGTTTCTCACCAGTGTGTGTTCGCATATGTTTAACCAAAGCTGATTTCTGGGAAAAAGAAAATTCACACACTTCACAAGAGTATGGTTTTTCTCCAGTGTGTATACGCATATGTCGTACCATAGTTGATTTCTGAGAAAAAGAAAATTCACACACTTCACAAGAATATGGTTTTTCTCCAGTATGTATCCGTGTATGATATACTAAATTTGACTTGGATGTAAAAGATGAGCCACACACTTCACAAGAATATGGTTTGTCACCAGAGTGAATTTGCATATGACGTGCCAAATATGAATTTGATTTAAGAGATAACCCACATAATTCACAAGTATATTTTTTCTCTCTAGAATGTATTTTCCCATGTTGCACCGAAAGTAATTTGTGCTGGTTTTCTTCTCCAGTTCGTGCAGATGTATGCTGCAACAAATTTGGCTTTCCTGAAAGGGAAGATACACATATTTCTCGAGTCTGTGGAAATTCACATTGGCTCTCATCATATGACGACTTCTCTCCAGTTTCAGTTGGGGAGTGTCTGTTTACCAATGAATTAGCTGGAAATGTCGATCCACAAATTTTAGGTAAATATTTCTTCTCAGTCATTATTTCTAATTCTCTTATGTGGAGTCACCAACAAAATTTCAATTAAAGTTGACAATGTTAAGAAACGATTTCCTTTTTAGTAAGAGGCAATATTTTTTGGTGTTGGAACATCTGCAAAGAAAAAAAAAGAAAAATAATTCAAGGAATGATGTATGAACTCAACATACCAATTGTGTTAGCTTGGTTCTAGTCCATTCAATTCATGTACATTTGATTTTTTGGCAATTAAGTATTAGAAGAGATGCTGGATGGCCTAATGGTTATCAACAAACAAGGTTCAAATTTCAGCTGACGCTGCTTATGTTTACTTAGCACTAATGATCTTGGTAAAGGTATGAATCTACATCATAGCATTCTGTCCCATTACCAGATATCTTAACAAAAAAATGTCTCATTGTTAATATGCCACAATGGTTGATGGAAAAAGAAAATGATCAAGTGAGCACCTGGGATAAACACACTCTCATAACTACTGACCTGCCATTAATATTTAGGAAATTTGTTACATAAACTTCATAATGGCCAGCATCACATCACTTCTAATCTAATTACCATGATATCTTTTTAAATACGTCATCACACAAGTAAAATTCTGAGACGTCAATATAATTCAAGCAATTTGGTCATGTGCTTAGGTATGAATCAGTCAGAAATGGTTTTTTTCATACTTTTTAGATTGATCAATAAAAGAGAATATGCAATTTAATTTGATAAGACTGGCATTGACAATTTTGTACTGAAGTCAGTAAATATGTGATAGTTTTGTACTTGATGAAAAATTATAGACGAGCGACAAAAATATTTTTAAAATAGAATAATGAAACTATAGTATATAATGTAAATCTGTAGCTGTTTTTACTTTCATTTTTTTTAAAATATTATCATTAGTAGCAGCAGTACATATAAGCATAAAATATTCGTAAATTTGTGCTCATTACAAAAAGGACAAAGTAGAGGTATCGTCATTCTTTTGTTATTTTTCATTAATTCATATCAAAATATTAAGATTTAGATAAAACAGGTTGTCATCTTGCACAGACTTATATTAAAAATTAGTAATGGCCACTGCACCAAGTAGTGATGCTGTAATAAAGCCCTCTGGGAATTTCCAAGTTGACTAATAAAACCAATTGGACATGCTGGAGGGACATCCAGTGAGTAAGAATATCTTGAGTAGACATTCCAGATCAGATGCAAAAATATCTTAGTGCCACTTTCATAATTGCGTTTTTTTGCTGTGGTACCCTACACAGAAAAAATTAAATTCTCATCAAATATAGGCATATTGTATACAGTTAGAAAGGAAATTTCATGATGAGTAAAGTTTACAGAAGAAGCATATGCCTCAGAGCAAGTGATTTTGAACTATTTATAAACA
Organism: Thysanoteuthis rhombus; assembly: GCA_963457665.1. NCBI lineage: Eukaryota > Metazoa > Mollusca > Cephalopoda > Oegopsida > Thysanoteuthidae > Thysanoteuthis > Thysanoteuthis major. The sequence continues at coordinate 27,798,438 of OY735209.1, read as the reverse complement.
AATGTCATGAACCTTCAGTGAGGACTGATAGCTTTAACATGGGAAATAATTGTTTGTGGAGCTGCTCTGAAATTCAATCACTTCTTCTGTAGTCTATTGCCAACCCTTCCACAGAAATTCACTAAGAACATTAGGAGATATATCATTCCTATGGGGCCCTATTACAAAGCCAGGACTGACCTGAACACATCTTTTGTATCAGATTTACATATTTTTTATCAAACATTTTATACATTACATTCATAGGTAAGGAAGGTAGATTCCAAGAATGAGAGTGTAAAATGAAGATAACTCTAATACCATTTGAATAAATCATGTCCCCCTTGAGAAGAAAACAAATAGTAATTGCTTAGAGTGAATTAAATGATCAAATTTTCAGGTATGCTGTTTTTAATATTGTGTGGGTGAGTGTGTGGAAAATTGAAGGTTTGTATGGAAATGAAGTTCTTCTCATTTTATTTATGCACAGTTTTTAACATCAAATGGTGGAGTGTATGAAACATTCAAAGTTTCCTTTGAAATAAAGTTGTTTTTATTCATTCTATTTGTGTGCTGCTTTTAAAAACTGAAAAACAAAACGCAATATAACAACAACAAGAAACAAAAAAACATTCATCTACATAGACAAGATGTCTCTGGCTTTTGTTCATGAAAAATTTTTTTTTTCAGTTGGTAGGATTTGATTATGTTGAACATCAATTTCCTCGGTCAATATTGGATTGATATGAAATAGAAATGTTCACATGACTGAAGGACGACTTCAGCTTTTTATGATTACTAATGAGACGCCAAAGCATGCTTTTTGCATATCGGTATCTAAAAAAAGTTTTTTTCAAAATTAATGTGGGGTCTGCATTTGCACTCTCTCTCCGCTTATCATGAATATAATACTAAAAGTTTGATTCAGTTCTCCTTAATGTGACCTTCAAGTAGCCAGTGGTGAAGATTTCAGGTACCTCAGAAAGAATCAATTTTTATCTATTAGAAACAAAGGCCCAATTTAAGTCTCTTGCACCTATTGTCTGGGAATTCCATCTATAGGTTGGGTATTTCAGCTAATTTAATATCATTCATATTTTTCAAAATAGTATCCATACAAAAGTTTGTAGACGAAAAAATTCAGGAATATTCATTCTTAGAGCAAAACTATACCAAGTCTCTTCATGACTAGAGGTATGTTGACCAAGGAAATCACAATCGTTACAAGTTTGGACAGGATTTTCAACCAATGGAGAATGTCTGGAGCTCCACAAAGAATGAGAATATTCTTGCTGTCATTAAATTCAGCATTAAATCTCACAAAATCTTACTGATTACACCAGAAAAGATAATAATCTGAACATTGATAAATAATTTGGCAAAGTTCAAATCAACTAGTGTCAACAATTATGAACCAATCACAACAAAGAATCACACCAGGGTTGCAAAATTAGCCATTTGTGACTAGATATGGCTGATTTTTTCCATTTTAGTAAAGTAGTTGCATATATTCATGATGTTCTCTCAGGGACCTTAACAATGACACTCACTCAATGTAAATAATTCAAACAGAATGAAAATAAAGGTAATTGTTTGGAAGAGGATATATATATTAAAGCTGATATTTAGCAAGAAAGATAATAAGTAGAGACACTAAAGCTGCTACTATTGTTGAACTGCTACAGAGAAAATTTTCGGATGGCTAAAAGTGGCAAGATTTTCACCGATGTTTGAATGATGTTATTTTTGGAAGGGTTATTCAGTAGGTTTGGATCAAGGGTCAGTGGATCAGCTTGAATCTAGGGTAAGTGGGTAGGTTTGGAATTAGGCTCAATGAGTAGATTAGGAATTAGGGTAAGGTAACTGTAAACCAAACACTAATCCTAATATAAACACTAAGTAGTAACACTAACCATGTCCTTTCCAGTTAAATTTATTGAATTACTGTTTCAAATGTTCACAATCATTTCCTCCGTGAGATGTCTTAAAAATCTAGCCATTTTCAGTCATTTCTTCCAGGAAATTTCTTCAAGATCCAGCCACTTTTAGCCATTCAAGGATTTGCTACGTAAGTAATAGCAGATATAGCGTCTCCATGAATTATCTTTCTTCCTTGACTTGCCAAATATCGGCATATTGTAAAATCTTACCAATTTCAAATAATTATCGCCAACCCTATATTTCATATTAATCATGTTTTTTTTCTATATGATACCAATATAAAACTTAGTAGACAATGAAAATTCGGGAATTTTCATATTTTTCAACTTACCTTCCAAATGTAAAATGATACGGCACAGGGTAACCGAGGAAATTTACGTAACTGTCTCCGTTTTCAATTTGCCTTCCAAATTTGGCCAGTTGGTTAGGATTCCTCAGCCAATTTCGAACAGTTTCTTAATCGTTCGTTCAATAATGTTGTGGATGAGAAAAAAATTATGCTAATGAACCAGAATTAACAAACAATACAACCAGCAAATTATCTTCGACATAATATTTCGTTTAATGACAAAATAACGAAGAAAATAGCTAAGCGGTGATGGAATTGATTCCGTTCCTTACAAAAAGATGGTCGGATCGTTATTCTCACAATCAGTCATTCATTCCAAAATTGAGAGGTTTAAAGCTATTTTTAGCTAAGATTAAAATAAAATCGAGAACGTCTATCTTTGCTATGAAATATAAGCAGGCTATATTCGTCTCTGGCACAGGACCAGCATAATAATTAGTTATTTGAAGGCTAGCTATTGATCCAGCAATGTTGACGAATTCAATTATTGAACATTCTTTATCCAAAAACTCTTTCAATATAATTGACCTTTCTTAAAACTATAGGCAGTAACAAAATATTGGTTTGAGTAAATTCGTCTCGTCAATAAACCACGAAACACATTAGATTCTAGTTTGATCACTTTCTGTCATCTTTTCCCTCGAAATTTCTATGAAATTCGAGGCAGCCATCCTAGGCAGTCATCCCAGATTGTTGACGGATGTAATAATTGATTGGTTATTTTTTATCTGAAAAAACTCTTTGAATGTTAATGATTTTGGTGGCCAGACGTCTGGCTTTACGCTGGACAGTCCGACACTAGTCCTCCTTTGAGGTGGGGCTGAAAACTTATTCAAATTACCTCAGATATACAGTAGAGAGTGAAAGCCAGCAGCTACTCATCAGTCTTTCAATGTCCATCGTTGGACATAGACTTTCCCCGGGATCCGCCATATTTCTCTATCATAGGTGTCGCAGAACTAGAATTTTCTGAATTTGTCTAGTTTGTCTTGTTCATCTTTCCATCTTGTTTTTTGTCGGCCCCGACTTCGCAGGTGGTCTCTGGGGATCCATGTTGTGAGTCGTGATATCCATCGGTTGTCTTACACTCTTGCAACATGACCAGCCCATTGTCATTTGAGTTTTCCAGTGGATTCTATGATGTCTCTGACTTCCATTTTCTTCCTTTTCAGTTTGTGGGTCGGTCTCTTGGTCAGGTTCCATGTTCCAACTCCATAAGTGACAATCGGGAGGATGCATTGGTTGCAATTTCTTCCTTTTAGGATTATTGGGATCGTCTTATTATTATTTTTGAAGGTTGAGACTTGTATCAAAAATACGTCAGCAATTGATAACTGTTTACATGTTGTTGCTGTTGTTAATACTGCAAATGAAACGCAGTGTAGAGTCACATTGTCATCAAGTGGGAGAGGGATCAATCAGTTAGCAGATTTCTTTTGGAAAACTTTTTTCGTGAATGGAATTTCCCAAAATAACACCAGAATAGTTTTCTAGAGATACAAAATGTTCAAATTCAAATGATTAGTAGATACATACTAAACTGTAACAACTACATACCCGTATTTAGCTCATACACTATACTAGTAGCTTGGTAGAAGAAAAAGAAAGGAGTTAAGTGAAAGGTAGGAGCTCTGTGCGATAGTCGTATTAGCCGTGGGCTTATGAAGAGGAGATATCTAAAATGCTTTGAATCCACGATGTTCGGTATTTCGAAGACCAAAGAATAATTATGGAGATAGATTATCAGTTGTATGCCTTACTGCCAAATAGGAAACAATGAACTGCACCTGAATTCATGATCACCAGGAGAAATGGGTGAGGCATTCTCAGACGCTGAAAAACACACGACAGAAAAAGTCACAGAAACGCGTGGAGGTTTAACCCATGTGCGCTTCCTGGAGTAAAGAGAATTAGAAGACAGAAGGTAATTTTGACTGTTATGTAGTTAATGCATTGTCATTCCATTCACGGGAGATTGAAAAGTGAATACGTGTTTTTGAGCAAGAGATGAGAACATACGATTCAGTCGCTGACCCTATAAGAGGTATCTCAGCATTTGTGAAAATGAAACCTGCAGGATTTAGAACAGTGATTGGCCACGGTGGAAAATACAGTAAAGTTAAAAATGAAATGATACCGGCCTCAGAGAGAAGGAAAGGAAGAGAGAGAGCGAGAGAGAAAAGTTGAACCGACTAAGAAGGTCGAGACTGAAAGAGCGCGTTAATCCAGATCTTTAATAGACTGAAGACGAAGGAAGTGAGAATTGAATAGAATAGAATCTATAAATAACCCAAGCGTTTATAACGATGAAATTTATAATTTCGAGTTTCGGGTGTTCTATCGACATCTATTGCGTTTTGTCAAAAGATCGTGGCATGGAGAGGTCCTTAACTTTACTTTTCTGAGAAAAGTATTGTGTTTGAAAGTTATTCACAAAATTTTAAAAAAAGAAGCAAATTGTTTGAGAACATTTTACAGAACTTTTGCGGCGAAAATATTGGGTTCGAAAATTCACTATACATTCGCAAAATTAAAAATAAAGAAGCAATAATTCCGACGAAGCATCTACAGTGGTGAAAGGAAATCTCCAGAAACTTTTCTGGATCCTTCGTATCCAAGTCTAATTCAGAAAACCTGTTGTGGCGCAGGCACTTCTGAACACGTGCATGTTGGACGAACAAATACCAAAATTCCACACACATCCGATGCCTGACGAATATCCCCTGCGTTAAATATAAGTCTGTGGCGAGTTTTTTAAAATTTATCATTTTGGAGGTTGTAAGATATAGATTAAATTTATGGTAAAATTATGCAAATATAATGGTTATGTGACTCTATTACACATTCAAGATAGCCATCATATTCCGGCATTTCATTCACATATGTGTGCGTGAAAGAGAAAGAGAGTAAGTACATAGTTAAAAAAATTACATACTTTTTATTTTGTCCTATTGGTTCTGAAACAACCGTTCCCACATACAACTGACAACTCTAGTTAATCACGTGTCAGTGACTTTGATCTTGCCAAGTCATGTATGGCTCTACGTAATCTTGTATCAAGAGTCAGGATGGTGCAGGTGGGTTAGTAAAGTCTAAGGTGACAAAGATTAAGTTCTGAAGCTGGCTGTTTTGGAGTGAAAATTAAAACGCTTTTATGAAGGCCTTCGACCTGATTGATTTCGGGTGGGGTGGGGATGAAAGTTAATTTTATCACTTGAAAATATTTTTTAAAAATCAAAAATAGGAATGGAAACATCTTACAGAAGAAATTAGTTCTATAAGTACCAAAATTTCATCAAAACCTAAAAATTAGTTGATTTGTGGATATTGTTATTTTTCCTCAGATTATTTTTTAGCAGAAGTATTACACGGTGATTTTAAAAATTGCCGAAACAAGTCCGGACTGAGGGGGAGTGGGGGGATGGAACATGCTTTTCCAGGCTATGGAATATTCTAAATTAAACTGTCTGGACACAGGAAGATGCTCTATTGTCGCGTTTGAATTATGGATGATGCTGAATTCTCACGTCCGAATCTAGAAGGGGGCTTAATTGAAATTACCATACCCTAGTCCTGGAACATGTTAAATTCCAATATCTGGAGCCTGGAAGATGTTGAATCCCAGCATTCAGATCTTGGAAGATGCTAAATTCCAACCTCCGGGTGCTACAAGATGCTAAAATCAAACATCCAGATACTGGAATACGCTTTAACTCAACGTCCAGGCTCTGAACGATACTAAATCATTCGACCACTTCTCTTAAATTTCGGCAGTTGACCACGAAAATATTTTCAATATAATAATTTCTGCACAAAAAGCTGTCAAAGATAGTTCGGGCACTGGAAATATTTAATTCTAATGTTTGATATTGGCCTGACTGGGCCTGTGCTAGGGTTATATGAGCCTGACTGAGAATATCAGATCTGATCGGAAGACTGATATAATAAAACTCCACGAAGACGCTTTTGAAGATCGATCTGCAGAGAAAGTCATTATCAATAAAACGATATTTAAGAAAAGGATTTTGAAGCAGATCTGGTATTGCTGAGCCACGAAAATAATCTGCAAATTGTTTGAAATTCAATTGATAAGAAACTGAAGAGAAGGTTTTCAGTTTTATACAGCAGCGTACCTACGGAAAATGGCGCCAATGGCAAGCATATGTGCCACCCTGTCATAGCATTTTTAGCTGAAAAAAAGATTTTTGGATTTTAGCCATTTTTGAAGACAGTTTTAGCGATAAATAACAAACTATGCTTGGCAACACTGTTTGAGATTCATGTATTGCTACAGGTAACTGAAATTATATGAGTGGAAGTGGATGGCTTATAAATGATGTGGCGGTACGCACCAACTCGTCAGTCTATCTCTTTCTCACTCATTAAACCTACAATAATATAGAGGAGTCGTGATCCGTAGCAACTCTATAATGTAAATAGTGGGAAATTTACGCAGCATAAAGTTATTACCAGACTAGCAATTTTTTTTTCTTAAATTTGAGTGTGATTATCAGATTTTAATTTTTTTTTTTTTTTAATGGAATAAATAACACTGTAGCCTGGCAGCACATACTTTGAAAGGTCTACAACTGATACATCCTCCTGATAGTCACCTATGGAGCTGAAACATGGAATCTAACCAGAAGATTGCCCCTCAAACTAAGTACCATGCAACGTGCACATGAAAGAATCGTGCTCAACTTAACATGGAGCGATCACAAAACAGCGCAATATATAAGAGAAAAACAGGTGTCAGGAATATCATAGAATACATTAGAAAACTCAAATGACGATGGGCTGATCACATTGTAAGAATGTCAGAAAATCGATGGACATCACGACTCAAAACGAGGATCTCCAGAGATCATACGCAAAACTGTGACAGGCAAAATATAGGATGACGTGACAAAATAGACAAGTTCAGAAAGGAAAGGCTCTGCGAAGCCCATGATAGAAAGGTCTGGTGAATCCTTGGGAGTTTCTATGTCCAACGACGGACGCTAAAAGGCTGATGATGATGACTGGCCTGCGGACTGGTGTTTAGGGACCTCTGTTCTACCAACTATGATTCCAGCTCAAAGTACAAGTCAAGCTCGTTAATCCTTTAATTCAGTGATATTTGAATGTTTTTCTTCGAGGACCTGTTATCGTTCCCAAAACATATCTATGGACATTTAACAACGTTTGAAATTGAAAACGACAAGTTAACGCGCATTCCAATAGGAACCCGACTGCTATGATAGTAGTAAATAGAATTAAAATCGAGCGAATTTTCGGCCCATCACTGTTTCTTTACCGTCGAAGGATAAAGGTTGAAAAAAGTTGCAAGGGTAAAAGCAAATGGTAAATTAAGATGAAAATAAATTGTCGTAAAAATCTTAAAATATCCCAATTGGCTACATTGGATTTTAAAACATGATTTTTCAAAATCTAAATATTGTCAACACTGGACGAATTGGAAATAACAAAATAAACTCATCTACATGGACAACCCTAGATGCATCTGTATATGTATATGTTCGGCATGTATGTTTGGTTTTTGCATTTCCAATGAAAAACTGTGCCGCAGTCAGCTTCCTGCTTTATTGCTATTTGCTTTCATTCTCTGTATATCTTAATCTTTTTCTTTCTTTCTATTATTTATCGCACATTCGCTGTCATCGTGACTCTATGCAACACAACGATACATTTTGCAACATGAGTATCAAATGTTTGGCTTTTTTTAGAGGAGAGGCTTTCTGTTATCATATATTGTTGGGCTTCATAGTCATGTTTCAATCCGGTAGCTTATCCATAGCCTAAAAAAAGAAGGTACGGGGCACAGGGGGAAAACAAGTGGGAAAAACTATGCACTCAAAGAATTGAAATTGTCACGAAAATTTGAAAAAAATCAATGGTAACATTGAAAAAAAATAATGGTATTCTTTTTCACTATCCAAGAATAGCTTGACTGGATTGGGAATTAAATACGAAACCTTTCTTTTAGCTGGATATTGAAAGCGTCACTTCCTCCGACGACCCCTATAAAAGCCCTGGACGTACATGGTCAAATGCTCGTAGGCGCTGGGACTCCTCGCTGGTTACGCTTTTGGCCCCTGGCACTTGTTGTCGGCTACTCTTTCTCTCTTTTTTCTTCTCCCCAAGATCGGTATCATTTCGCCGATCTCTCGGTCGATCCGATCTTGACCATTTTTCCACTTTGACCAATCTCTGTACTAACTTTGCCCATTTCAGTTCACCGATGTCGAGGCATCTCACATACGCACAGCTATGCAACAGTGTCCTCGCCACGTACTCCAAATGCGTATATACCTCTCACTCCCATAAATTAAATGGCAATGCTTTTTACAATCCGATAGTCACGACGATCTCTCCTAATTCTCTTTACTTCGGGAATAAAACTCTGCGTTCTCTATCTTTCATAATCTGTCCATCGAGTGTCCACTAGCGTCGGATAATAGCCCCAAGTCACGTGCTCAATTTAGCAGTTTGGCACACACACTGAACCCGGCTTCCATAATCATTCCTTGGTATACATCGAGCCACATTGATCCAAAAGTAGTTCGGACTCCTCCGCTTCGATTCCGACGCCTGTACTATCGATGACAACAAAGCTCCCACCTTTTGCTATCTCTTCTCATCACTTTACACGATCGATCATATTAATGTTATCATTACATGCATTTCATTTTCATTCGTTATTTGTCTTTACTCTTTCAGTATTGAATATACGTTCTATCTGTCAATCCAAATACTTGTATACGTGTATTTTTTATTTTGTTTCATCCTCGCGTCTACGTCCATACTTCGTGTGCATCCTCTTCGTACATCTCCCTTCCTCTTTCCACATCTCCAGTTACGTCGACGCTACCACCAAACCATATGGAAGCAAAATCCTTTGTCCCAAACATCTTCGCACAACCCATTCTTCAACAAGAACTACTTGAACTATCCAGAACCATATTTTCTACGAACCGTTACCTTCAAACCAGAATACATCCCATTATAGTTGAAATTTAACGTCATCTAGCATTCGCACTAGGGTTTGCAAACCGGTATTTAAATGTCGATAAATACCGGTTTTGCCAATTGGTGAGCAATACAGTTACTGAGACACCGAGACCAGTGTCCAAAAATTCCTTCATTAACTCTGAAGTCTTAAACTAGAAACGTCTCAACAAGATCCACTCGAAAAGAGAATTTTTGAAAACATCTCAAATATTCTTAAACATCAAATATAAGATTTGATTTATAAAAGTGTATGAGTCGTATTCACTACCTTCTTAAACCGATCTTGACTCTGAATAGATCCACGGAATGTAAAAAAAAATTAAATGGCAACAACCCGTTTATCTCAGGAGAAGGATTTGTTTTCCTTTGAAAAATGTAATGCACACTTGAGTAGTATGGACCAAATGAATTATTATGCGTACTTTTAAAAATGAAAAGAAAGAAACAGACGAAGATTTTAAACGCTTCTTCGTTTGTTTGTTTGTTTCATTACAAACGTTCAACATCAATCGGTGAGTCATCATCATAATCAGTCTTTTAACGTCCGTTGTTAGACATAGACCTTCCCCAGTATTCGCCATAATTCTCTATCATGGGCATTGTAGAGCCAGTATTTCCTGAATCTATCTAGTTCATCTCTCCATCTTGTGTTATGTCGGCCTCAGTTTCTTATATGATCTCTGGGGATCCATGTTGTGAGACGTGATGTCCATCAGTTGTCTTTCATTCGTGCAACATGGCCTTCCCATTGCCATTTGAGTTTTTTTAATAGTTTCTATGATGTCACGGACACCCGTTTTCTTCCTTATACGCTGCGCTCTCTTGTGATCTCTCCATGTACGGTTGAGTATGATTCTCTCATGCGCACGTTGCATGCTTCTCAGTTTTGTAAGTTTGTCTCTTGGCCTGATATTGAATATTAGTTGATTTCTTTTCTTCCGCTGCCGATGATGGTGGGGGGGGAATACTTCATTCCCTCACGCTTTAGTCTTGTTCCCTCTACTCTTCATATTGTCACCAACTCTTTCCAAGTGAGGAATCACCCTAGAATGGCAAGATTTTGGCAGAGCAAGCTCAAAAACTAGACGATTCCAATAATCCTAAAAAGAAGAGTATACAACCAATGAAGCGTCCCGATAGTCACTTACGGAGCTGAAACATGGAACCTAACCAAGAGACAGACCCGCAAACTAAGAAGCATGCAACGCACACATTAGAGAATCATGCTTAACTTCACATGGAGAGATCACATGATAGTACAGTATATAAGGAAGAAAACGGGAGTTCAAGACATCATAGAATCTATTAGAAAACTTAAATGGCAATGGGTAGGTCATGTTGCAAGAATGGCAGACAACCAGTGGACATTACAGAGATCACATGCAAAACTGAGGCCAACAGAATACAAGATGAAAAGATGAACTAGACAAATTTAGAAAATACTGGCTCCGCAACGCCCATGATAGATAAATATGGCGGATCTTAGAGAAGGTCTATGTTCAACAACGGACATAAAGAGACTGATGATGATGATGATGATGATGATATGATGAAACGTGTTCAGATTCGAAAGTGGCCAAATTAGTATGGATGCCAATTAATTCTTTTAGAGGAGACCTTTTTTTGTCGATCACCACCAGGTATACCCCGAGGGAAAAGGGCTTATTCACTTTCTTTGTTGATATATTGAAGGGGGGGTACCAAAATTAGCCAACTTTACCTCTCTCAGGTGTTGACTGCGATGCTGATTCCTCATGGCATTAGCTTATGCTTTTCTCAGACTTAAATGAAGGGTGAAAATGTGTACTCACAACGATAAATATCTTATTCTGCCTTAGAAGGATAATTGTGTAAGAAGGGGGTGCTTCGAAGGAAAGCAAGTGACTGAATGTTGTGAGTTGTTTGTAAGAGTTCTTTGTTGTAGATAGATCGAAGTCTTTCTAACGGATGTATATGATGTATAGAGATCGAAATCTTTCTAATGGTTATAGACGTTGTAGAATGATTAAAGTCTTTCTAACTGATGTATGTTGGGAAAACACTGAAAAAGTCTGTGCAGGGAATAAAGTTTGTTGCGACACTTTCACAGCTCACTAGAAAGAAGGTATGGAGAATAATGAAAACCTCATTTTCTGATGCCCTTTTGTGAGAAAGGATGGATGTATTGGTGTAGGTGCATGTATAACACTTTTGTTCAGATACATTTGGTCTAAAATAAGATTGGACATGTTTCTGGTCTTTAGCTTGGAAACCGATGCTAGTATGTAGCTGTTTTATGTCGAGAATTCAGCTGGACTGTCCAAGCTAGTAGTGGGCCATCCTTTATTCATCTTTGGAGGGCCTGATTGTGAAAGGTACCGCCCTCTTTGTTCCTTTGAATCTCAGCTCCTCTTGCATTTCATTTATTTACATATTTGTTAATTTATTTATCTCAACATCACTTCATTTACTTATCTGAATATTTGTTATCCCCTCCCTCTTTCAGCAGTAATAAAATTGTGGAAGCTTTGTACAAAAATCGCATGGACTTCAGTCCATAATAGGGAATTCTCAAAATCATCATTTGTCTACTCCTGAATATTCTAATCTTTTGACAAGAATCAATTACCAACGGAATTACAGTTTGAATCAAAGTTGTGATAAAAAGCAACTAAGAATTAAGATGAAAGCAAAAACTAATCAAAATTGATGATAAAAGTATTGTGTTACTTGTTTCTATTTGTACGACTAATGACATATGAGGTGACATCAAATGAAGAGTCAAAAAGCATTCCTTTTCAAATTGATAAATCTTGGGGAGTGCATGTTCCCTGTACTGCCCATTTTTTAAAGAAAAATAACACTGTCAAAAATGAGTGTCTATTCATCTATTTATCCTTCCAAATCACATTCTATTTGATCAGAGTTTCCTATGATACAGCACGCACTTGTGCTTCAAATTATGAGAAGTCTGCCATGTTCAAATATTTTTAAAAAAAGCTAACACATCATTCTTTTATTTGAGGTGTGCCATAAAGATTTACACAGCAGTTTTTTTTTCAATTCATTGAAGATAGAATAGAAGCACAAACATAGCTAAAAGAATTCCACTATTTATACAAGATCTATGCAAACAGTCATTTTCCAATACGACCATTACTCAAGTGGGAATATATATTTAGTGACTATCATGCATATGGTTCTAACTTTTTTCAATTTGGCATGATGTTTGATATGACAATATCATTTTCATCTTACAAGCATTTTACAAATTGAACGGCTAATTTGGGTGTGCAAATAAGGATACACATATCTGAAGAGTAACTGGGCAGTCATCTCCCATCCAAAAGGAGATGGATCTGAGTGTGGTTGATCAGCATATTCCCACTTCACCACCTTACAATGAGCTCTTAAATTTGTACTCACAGAGCTGATCAATATTTGAGGTCTTTTTTACAGGTAAGTAAACTTAACATATAAACCTCTCAATCAATTGTCACACCTTTTCCCTACTGACCAAGCTTTCACTCAAAGACTCCAGTATTCCATCATTATAAATCAAAGGGATTACAAACTTGAAAAACAAATGTAGGTATTTCTGCGAGAAATAAAAAAAAAAATACCTCCATTTGAATACATCCAAAACATGATACAAATTTATATCTGCTGTTATAAATTGTTGTACAACTGCGGACATCTGAAGAACATTTCAAACTGAGAATTTCAGTTCAAGATGAAAAGAACACCTTAATATTCATTATCCATATCTTTATAATGATAAAAAAAACTTGTGATCAAAAACATTTCCATCAAGACTGCTCTATTTGCAAGACAACAATCAAACATAGGCACAAAGTGAACATGAATGAAAAGAAAACAATTTTACCTTGCAGAGTATTTTACTTTATTTCAAAATAGTGAATAACTGATTTCAGAGATGAGAATTTCCAACATCTTTTCAAAATGTGAAGTTTCAAAACAATGACCAACAAATATCATAAAAATAATGGGTCAACAAAAGAATTTTATGTAGAAATTATAAAAAAATATATCCTGGGACTATAATGTATACTGATTAATCCTTTCAGAGGATAAATGCAGATCTAAGCCCACAACAAGATTTTGGTTTCTAATCGGCATGAATTTTATAGCTGAATCGACTTGATGTGTATAACCACTAAAATCTTGAGAGCAATTTCAATTTCCAAGATGTGTTTACGTTTGGTTTCTTTCCAAACTTGACATTACTGAAAATGTATGTCCACATTCTCAAAACATACTGATTTATCTCCATTATGTAACTATATATTGTACTAAATCGTAAGTTTGTAAAAATGGAGATGTACATAAGTAACAAGTATGGTTTATGTTAACACACTACAGCAATGTGGTTTGCATCTGTTGCATCATTAGGACAATTCACACAAGAATATTTTTTATGCCCAAGAACTGATTCCCCAAATATCTTTGAAAAAAATTGAGATGTATACTTCAAATTAATTTTGTGAAAAACAAAACATTCACATACTTTGCAATTATATCATTCCTCTTTATAGTGTGATTGCATAAGTTGTAGGAATCTTGTGTTGTGTGAGAAGGAAGACCTACAAACTTTACAAGGATACACTTTCTCACATGTTGCACCAAATTCATCCTACCTATTAAGGTAAATCTAGATGTTTCACAAGAATATGGTTTCTCACCAGTTTGTATCAGCATGTCATCTGATTTCACTACAAAAGCAAAATAAATTCACAAGAAACTAGTTTCTCACTAGTGTATGTTTGCATATATTGCACTGTGCATTTTCTGTAAAGGATGTTCCATACACTTTACATGAATATGGTTTCTCTCCAGTGTGTATTCTCATATTTGTACCAAAAAGAATATTCACAAATTTTGCAAGCATATGAGTTTTGTATAGTGTGTATTCTCATATGTAACATTAGAAGTGACTTTAATGAAAAGGTAGATCTACACGTTCAACAAGCATAGTGACTTACCAGTGTATTGTCATGAATAGCACCAAGCTTGACTCCTCTGCGGAGAGAGATCCAATCATTTCACAAGAATATATTTTCTTGAATTCGATTGAATATGGTGCATTAAATCTGACTTTTTAACAAAGGCACATACACAAACTTCTCAAGAAATATTGTTTCCCTCCAGCGTGAGTTTGCATGTATTATAGTAAATGATCTGTGGAAAGGAATATTCACACACTCTGCCTGAACATGGTTTCTATCCAATGTCTGTTCTCATCTATGCCACCAAACTTGATTTCTACACAAGAGAAAATCCACATTTTCCACAAAATTATGGTTTCTCTTCAGCATGTTTGCATATGGTATACTAAAGCTGACTTTCTTATACACACAAATCAACAAACTTTGCAAAATTATGGTTTCTTTCCAGTGTGTGTTCTCATATGACGCACTAATTTTGACTTTTGCACAAAGGAAGATCCACACGTTTCACAAGAATATGGTTTCTCTCCGGTGTGTGTTCGTACATGTAATACCAGATGTGAGTGTTGTGCAAAGGAAAATCCACAAGTTTCACATGAATATGGTTTCTCTCCCGTGTGTGTTCTCAGATGTCGCACCAAACTTGATTTGTGTGAAAAGGATAATCCACATGTTTCACAAAAATACTGTTTCTCTCCAGTGTGTGTTCGTCTATGTTCAACCAAATTTGACTTTCGTGCAAAAGAGGATCCACATGTTTCACAAGAATGTGGTTTCTCTCCAGTGTGAGTTCGCACATGTAAAACAAGATCTGACTTTCGTGCAAAAGAAGATCCACACGATTCACAAGAATATGGTTTCTCTCCAGTGTGTGTTCGCACATGACACACCAAAGCTGACATTTTTGTGAATCCTAACCCACAAACTTCACAAGAATATGTTTTTTTCCTAGTATGCACATGCATATTTTTCACAAAGTATGACAAATAGGGAAAAAGATCTGTCAACCTCACAAGGATACAGTTTTTCTCTGGTGTATGTTTGCATATATTTCACTAAGTGTGCTTTTTGTGAATATGAAGATCCACACAATTTTCATATTATTTCTTTCTAGTTTGTGTTAATGTTTATGTTTTCATTTGTATTACGTTATAAAATGGACAGCTTCTAGTTGAAGGATACTTTCAGAATATTTTCAAGTTTTTGATGGGAGGACAAGTCTTCTTCCATTCCCTTGACAATGATAAATGTTTTGTGTATCACAAAATATTTCTTTCCTTTCTAGAATACCTGTGAATGAAAAGCAATAAAAGATATTAGTAGAGACATTGGATATTCTATGAACTCAGAATATATTGCAATAGTTACATGTAGTTATTTACCATGGATAGTTTAGTCTGGCACAGGGAACAGTAATGCAACATATAATAAGGATCAAACTCATTATGCCAAGATTGCTTAACCATCACAAATATATTTTTGTCGCAAATAATTACAAGGATAAATGCAATAGTGTTCACGCTTAATGAACAATGTTATTTCTATTTCATTTTTTTCAATGTCAATACCAAGATGTGTTTTGTATTTTGCTACTTGGTATATTTGGTGGCAGACTGGGCCCAAATTTCTAGAGGGAAAATGTGCAAAAGGTCCCACCCAATCTTAAAATTTAAAAGAAGAAACAAATAAAAGCAATGGTTTGGAGTAAGCGAATAAAATGCTACATTTCTTTGATATTTTATTTAGTCATGGTAAATGATATTGATATCATAGAATTTAAAGTCATAATCATAAAACAAACAATCCAAGTATTTTATAAAACGCAAATCAAGCAATCTCAAAAACTTTGAGTTTTTCACGAAAAAAGGAACATCATTCACAGAAATTTCAGCAAGTAAATCTTTTTCAATGCTCATTAGCATAAAAAATTTGAGTAATTCATCTAATAGCATGGAACATAAACAAGTTTTTACTAGAATTACTGATCATGTGTTTGCAACTGATTTAACTGAATGACAGAGTCATAAGATATTTATAAACTAAGAACAAATTTTGAGTATGCAAATATATACACTGAATACTCATATAGGATATAGAATCAGCAACGCAGACACTTCTCACATGACTTCCCAGAATTGCAATGTGAACTTTTATTAAGGAGTTTAAAATATCTGCAGTTCTGATTCTTAAGGACTGGTTGTTGGAAACTCTTCATTAAACATTTTCAAAAGGTTTTAGATGTGTCCACAAATCTCAATTAGATGCTTTTTGGTCGGTCTGTCCCACTTACATTGTACAAAAGAAATACGAAGGAAGAGGTGTGATGTCATTAAAAGAAAATCTATCCCAATCTATTTTTTCCACCAGCTGATAATGATTTCATAATAGATTTCCTAGGTCCATATTTTTGTATTTTTGAAAAAAAAAAAGAAAGCTAAATATGGCCATTTACAATTTTTATTGATGATAGTACTCGCAGAATATTTCATACCGCAATATTTTACAATTATGAGAATCAATTGAATCGAAAAAAAGACCAATAGCTCTTCATCCTCCAACTCATACCATTGATGGTGTACGCATCGTTGAACTTATGATTCTTGTTTGAAACTTCAGGCTGATATGTCCCAGCAAATGAAAGGGTAATCCTGCATGATGCATCTAAACTACGCATTTCTAAGGGTCGAATTATTATTATTTTTTTTTTTCTTAATAATCCAAAAATTATAAAACGGTAAAATATCCTCAGCTGTTGTATTATCGCAATGGTCAGTGCAACCATCATAGCTTCCAAGTGACATTCATGCACATTATGAACCCCATCTGCCGTGTTCCTGATGTTTTGCAGATGGTTTCATTTCGCGAATTCGGAGAGAAATTTTAATGGAAGTTTGCTGTGGAAAAATTTTTTTTTTAGTTTTTTGTGCACTAACTTGCATTTTTCACATCTAGTCAATATAACACGATAACAGGACATTTTGGCTCACTACTTGGGATATTGGCCAACCTATTAGGATCCATTCAATTATTTATGAATAATTTTTTCTCAAAGTGTGGGTCAAGTTTAATTCAATATTGCATTGTACGCGAGTTAACAGAAAATGATAGCTTCTAGCAGTGATAATCCAAATTAGTTACTTCTCTGTACTCTTGAGACGTTTTTCTTCGGAAACAGGTGCCAGCAATGTCAAACCTTTATAAAAGCAAACGGAATTGACTAAAACGGGATAACACAATATCTATTTTACATAAGATATTGAATTATTTGTATGAGTTTATATTTCATCAAAATTTCCCGTTATTTCTCAATGAATTTCTTTTTTTGTATTTCTCACTATTATCCACATTGAAACCTGACAGATGAAAATCTTGACATCATTTTAGTAACATTGTAATAAGAACCCCCCACCCCTCCCAATATTTGGTCTTGATGTTATACCACCAATAGTTGCATTAATGGTGTTGATTAATCAACTGTTATGTTTTTGATATTTGCAATATTGTAGGCTGTCCATTCTAATCAATTTGTAAAATTCAAATTTTTCCGTATTAGCTGGTTGTCCATATTCCGATATTACTTGGAATGGTGGATTCGATAAGATAAAAAGTGAGTGGAGGATCTCTTCTTCCATCTTGAAAAAAGAAGAATTTTTATTTTAATTCTTCTATCAATTTAAAAATAAATCTTTATTAAATCATCAATGAACAGAAATACATCCAACGTTGTTCTCGTCCCAAATATTTTATTCAATTTAATACTGTCCCTCAGTAAACATTTACTGCTATCAATACTTACTTGCAGTTCGCGGAGTGTGCAACATTAAAACATATTAAGCACGATAGTTCTCCATTCTATTATATTCCCAGAGACAATTTTTCGTTGATGATATTCAATAATAATCCTTCTTCTATTTATTACAATATATCAATAATCCGAAGTTTTGTTAGGATGAAATAAATAGATTTTAAATTTCAGGGGTTTTATCGACACCTGTCGCATTTTGTCATAAGTCCGTTGGGGTCCTCAATCATACTTTTCCAACAAAAAAGAAAATATCGTGTTGGAAAGTTATCAGCAAAAATTAAAAACGAAACAAAGTGTTCAACAACACTTTTCACAACTTTCGGATAAGAAAATACAGAGTTCGAAAGTTCACTGAACATTCGTGGAGTTGACACAAAATAATCGACTGAATTTTCAAGAACTTTTCCCACAAAAACATCTTATCCTGTTTGTAAACGATTCTTAATATTCGCAAGAATAAAACAATAATTTCGCAAAAAGAGACAAAAATATACTTGAATAATTAATTAATCTTCTTCTTAGCCGAATTGTCCATGCCGTAGAGGGTAGAAATGTCGACAAACCGGCTTCGAACCAAGTCGGCCCTCCACAGCCGTTGACATTAATAAAGCGGTAGGTAGTAAAAAATAGAACTTTTTTTCAATAAAATGAACTACAGGTTTTGAGCCTAAGCCGATTGAGATTCTACTGTTTCATGACTAGTGGAGTACCCCAGCCCCCGAATTCGACCCTTAGAAATGCGTATTACCGATGAAAGCTTACCAAAGTCATTCTGGTGTTGTCAAAAGAAACTCATCTAGCGAAATAAACAAAATCCCACCTAATTTCAACATCAAAATATTTGTCGAGAAAACAAAATCCGGTTTCCTTTTTTTCAATGACGACTAAATAGAAAAGAATAGAAAATATTTTAATGGGGCAAGACAGTACATAAGGGCAGTTTTTTTTCTTTTTAGTTATCTTTTATAAGATCAAAATTATTAGTATTTTTCCACTCACCTTTAGACCGGGAAAACAGAGAGATCAAACGGGACGATTTCTTTTTGTATTCAAGTGCTTTCTAAATTTGGTCGCTTTGCTAGGATTTTTCACTGAACCGACACAATTTCTGTTTTATTCGTTCAATTTATAATAATAATGTCCAAGTTGGAAAGAATGACAAAAAGGAAACAGCATTAAGAAATAGAAAAAAAAAAGATGCAAGCGTGAAATTATTGTAAATAAAATGTATCGCCTGCCTGACAACAAGTTCTGAAGAGCACCTATCAAGGGAGATAATTAGAATAGAAAAATACACCAAAAGAATCTCTATTATTCATTTCTTTTCTCCAATAAATGAAAAGTTACCTCCCTTGGTAAAGTCATTTGTAAGATCAGTGAGTATAAATAAAGCCTACAAAATTCGATTATTTCGTTTTAACCATGGCCATTTCACGAACGTTTGAAGAAAAAAAAACAAAAAACAATGAATTAATAGTGGATTTTCTGTCCTTAACTTCTTGGACGAAGCATTTACCTATTCAAGATGAAAGAAATGAAATAAATTACGAAAAATAAATGAGGCAAATGCTGTTTGTCTAAACCAAGATTGTCAACAATAAGATTGTCTAGACCAAGGGTCGGCAAACTACGGCCTGCAATCACATTTCATCAGGCCCACCGACTTCATTGAATACATAAAGTTGCTTATAAAATTACTTGTTTTCCTTTATATATATATATATATATATATATATATATATATATATATATATATATATATATATATATATATATATATAATTTGAACTATAGTTCGACAATAGTTTTCCCCCACCAAAGCATTTCTTAGTTCGATTGATGGAATATGGAAACTTATATAGGTATATACTCATATAATGAAAAACATTAAAGTAATAACAAACAAACAAGCTGTTTCCATATCCGTGTAAAATCATGGTTTGATCTATATCCACCTCAGCCCTCAAAGCATAAAATCCTCTCCGTCTCTCAAAATGTTTGCCGACCCCTGTCTTGACTAAGTTAATAGTAGTTACGTTTTGACAATCTTGCTGTCGACAATCTGGGCTTACACTGCGTGAAAAACGGTCAACCAACAAAACGGCGGGGGGCGTAGATGGAGAGCGATTGACAGGAAAATTAAATTAAAAAGAAGAAAAAGTGAGAAAGAAAGAGAAACATATAGACAAAAAACTGACAGAAAGGACAAACGCACGAAATGAATGTTTGAATAAAACGAGGAGAGAGGAGCGGGATTAATAAAAGATTAAAGATTAAAATCCCAACTTCACTAATCAGACCCAAAAAGATGGAAAATACGATCCCGTTCTTTTAAATAACGTTTGCAAGGGAGGTAACTTTTTCGTGCATTTTCGCAACCCTTTTTTTAGATTCATTTTCTTTCACTTCTGAACCTTCAAAGAATTATACATATGCATACACTTAAGAAATAAGAACTTATATATATTGAACGGATGTCAAGGGTAGTTTGGCTCTATTGTTACATTTTAAATAAAAATCCTCCTCTAGAACCCTTTCAAAATATTTCTCAAAACTTTCTATTTTAAAACCTTCAACTTTGATTGAACTGCATCCATGTTTGATGGTTTCTATAGCTTGATAGACGAATAGACAGAACGACAGATTACTTACATATACAGTATTGATGTTTCAATAATGATTCTAGGCTCCCAGCTTTTTCTCGGACACATTGCATGAATGGAAGATTTTTTTTGTAGATCTCAAGTTCCACCAAATATACTAATTGCAACATTTTCATTAAAACATTTAAATTACAAATGGAGATGGGAAATTTGGGCACGGTGGATCAGGGGCAAAATGAATCATGATTGTTTTTACAAATGCGAATACTCAACAGAACAGTAACTATTTTCTTTTCTCAAGTCAACGCATCCATCAAATTTTGTGAAAGACTCGCCTCCTTGAGGATTGCTGTACAGTTTGTAAGACTTAATTTCAACCCAAAAGTAACATTCAAGGGTACTCTCATTACCATTTTATAGCGAAAACTATTCAGAATTTTAAAATTATGGTATATCATTTTATTCATTCATTAAATAAAAATGCTTCTCTGCACATCTCTGTAAATAATCTACACAAAAAACACGTACTCAATATTGAAATACACATTGATTCAAATTATAAATATATAAATGAAACCTAATTTAAATGACTACAATCTTATCAGTACTGAGAAACATTCACCAGGAGTGTGTTATTCATTTATTTTTCCTAAATTCTTCTAAATATTCCAGCTGATAACTTCCAAAATTGCCTTTTTAATTTATTTCCTATACCAGATGATCTAAATTCTTCCAAGTTATTCTTTAAATTGTTTATACTTAAACTACACAACATAAGATTATAAATCATTCAAAATTCAAGTACTTCAAAATTCTTTGGGGGAGAAATCAATTTATTTTATCTATTTTTGCAATAGACCTAACTTGTAAATTTCCCATCCTATCAATGGTATGTGTGGGGTACAGTGGATCATTTCTGAGACTGAGTCACTTTGATTATTTCAATTAGAATTGATCTTATTGATTCTTTACAAGTGGTTTACTAGGAAACTAAAGAGCATTCCAATTTTGTATCATTACTTTTTCTTGTCTTGAATTGCTTTTGAGATAATGTGACTGTGATTTTCTCTTAAATGTTTCTCTTATTATGCCTGAAAATTTTGCCAATGAATGTCAGAGATTTTTTTGATCACTTTTTGTAATTCAACAATATTTTAATAAAATACTTGGTTGATTTCATTCTGGGACTTCTTTGAATGATTCAATCTTACCTTGATTCACTGTTCCCTGGTGGATGATTCACTATGCACTAGGGGTGAGGCACAGTGGATCAGGAAAAATTGATTAGAAAATATAAATACAAGTGCTTACAAGTTTCTAGCGTGGAGAAAACCTATTTTACAGCCAACAGAGTTGATCTTCATTTTTTACCCAAATATATTGATAAAATTAGCTTCAACAACAAATAATTCTTATTGATCCACTGGGCCCCAGTTTTCCCCATATATATATATATATACATATATATATATATAGGTAAAAAGTTATGTTTTCTAAGGATTGATAGCTAATATCATTGATAAGAAGTGATAAATTATTGAATACCTCAGCGGACAAGACGACCTTCAGATAAGATGAGATCCCAATTTGTCTTAATTTCATGCCTTTAGCTCAGTTTAATCACTGTTTTTGTAGCTGGCCAAAAGGATGTCCAAGATTGAAAGGTCATGTCCATCTTTCTGTGTGTCTATCCGCATTATATTTCCAAAAGTACCCAACGGATTTCTATTAAATTTTGTGGACAGGTGGGCAATGAGGCAAGGAAGGATTGGTCGAATTTGGGGGCGGATCCAGGGATCTTTTTTGATCGAGAGATATTTTTCAATTTTTTATTTTTCATACACTTATGTCTATCCACACAATATCTCTGGAAGTTTTCAATCAAACTTTTCTTTTGAAGCGTGGACAATAGGCCACGGAAGAAGTGATTGAATTTGGGATTAGATCGGTGCACAATCATCTCCCTTTTGTCGTAGGTATTTGTCCACACCACATAATATTGCCAAAATCCCACGAATATCCACACGACATATCCAAATTTTCTCATTGGTTTCCCATTAAATTTTCCAGAAGGGTGGATAATAGACCACAGAAATGATTACATTTTGGGGCAGATCCATGCAAAATTACCTCCATTCTGTCGTAGTTATATGTCCACACGACATAATATCACCAAAACTGCATGACTATCTGCACAATTCTCCAAAAGCGTTCAATGAATTTCTAGGCAATTTTGTTGAAGGGTCATCAAAAGGAATAATCAAAGTTTGGGGGGCGGATCCATGCACAATTACTTCCCTTGACAATTGCTGTGCCAGAGGTATGTGCTCTATCAGTGTTTTCTAGTTGGGGGTGTTTTTTAGATGCTTAAAATGTCATCTTATTCATCAAAATATATGGTAGTTTATTATCTATCATTTCATTTAAAATTCAATTTGAAATATTGAAAATTCTATCTAGCTATTTGATGAATCGTTTCTTTCTAAAATTTTGATCTTAATACTCCTGATGTTGATTCTTCTTTTTAAGATATATTAGATCAGAATCAGCATTAATTGATAACATATGTCTATTAAATCTGTTTATAGTACAAACAAGATTGCATTTATTGTGTGCAAAGGTTTCCACGAAAAAACAGGCTTTTAACTGTGTATTCTGTCTCTAATCCTTTTTTCCAAGTGCTAGGAATTTTTTAGAAGAAAAATCTTGGGTAGAAAATATCCATTGACTTGACAAATTTGCAGGAAGTTCAGACTTGACACATTTGTTACTTAAGCCTCAGGAGTGCACATAGAGATAATCGGGGGTTGCATGAATACATGAATTTTTTTTTCATAGAATAATTATGTAACTAGTGTTATTTTTTATTATCTGTGTACAAATTTGTACAACTTCTAGTGCTTATTGTGAAATTGGTTCAATTCTCTTCAATGTTAACAAATTTTTGTAAAAGTAATTTTTTTTTCATTACATTTTAGCAATTTTTTTATTTTTTTCCTCTCATAATCAATACTGAAAACATTTTTTTGGATTGTCTTTCAACATTATTTTGGCCTAAGTGTGGAATAAAATTCATGATGAATTTTTGAAATTGTTTTGACAGGAGGCTTGGCGCAGCAGCCCATATGTGAATTGAGGACAGATGAAAAGTGATTTATACATTATTTCTTGCAATGAAATTTCGATAGAACAGTGAGAGGTTTTCAGCATAAGAATATTCAAGCTTGTTGAGATTATTTCATGTGTTGCAAATCGAGTGGTTGAGAGTCTGGAAACTGGTTGAACTTTCTGCTTCATTCAGAGGCATAACTAGGAATCTAGCTGCCCAGGGGACTTGGCTCCATGAGGGGGGCACCAGCAACATTTAGTGAGATTTGTTAGTAGAGATGCAGTAGGCAAACTACCAATTATAAAGCTTTTTGGCTCTTCCTCCATTGGGGGTCTTGGGGCATTTCTCAGAATTATCCAAGTAGGTTTCTTCAGTTTTTAAGTTGGTCTGGCTAACTGACAATCTGGATGGCTAGGTATGTATTTATCATGTGCACAAGCTACTACAGAGAGCTGAAAATTCAAACATTTCTCCCTTATTATACCTAGGGAAAAGAAAAACATGATTTTCAAAAAATTCCTCCCCAAAATACCTCATCCATGGGGGCTCAAATTGACAATATAGATATATGCTAAGTTGGTCCCTTGGTTAGTGTCCAGCAGCATTCACACTTGTTTTTTTGAAAAATCAGATACTTTCAGTGATCACTGCCCAACAAAAGGTGATGGATCTTATAGTTACAACTCCCCTTCAATCCAACCATCTAAACAGTATCATGATGAAGACCAGGTTTGATATGGTTAGTGGTGGTTCATCTCATTTGCTCCACTATTTCTTGTGTTCCATATTGTCGTAAAGTATCCACTTTTCATCATCAGTTACAATTTGTATGAAAAACAGAACATTTTGTCCCACTTATGTAGGGTTCAATAGGTTTTGTTTCTGCTTAACTTATGAGGATGCTACACATCAAACTGATGAACATAACCAAGCTGATTCAAATGGTTTCCATCACTTGATTTGGATATTCTGAGTAAGCTGGCTATTTCCCCCATATTGTTGATTATTCTCAAATAATGTCTTTGATCATAATAACTTCAACTCCTAAACCCAACCACAAAGCATCATTCAGAAAGAAATCTTCAGCGGATTTTTTTTTTTTCAGGCAATTTGAATCGGAAACCCGAAGAAGTTGCCTACCTCTCTGCGTGCTATTGTCTCCCTGGGTTTTCACCATGCTGTCTGAGACATTCACATGTCCGGGTGAAGATGAACAACTTTCTCTTTGTCCTTCATGATCATTGTAAGGGAAAAGAAATCTGTGCACTGTGGCAGGTAGACCCAGAGGACAAACTAGCGCAGTTGCCATCGATTCTCATGACTTTGTTTAGAATAAGAGTCAACAACTTCCAGTCATCTGCATTGTCCCCCTGATACGACACTAGATAGTTCATCCTCCGTGCATAAAAATCTAGAAATCTTTTCTAAAATAACTGTTCAGGAGTTTTTGCAAAACGGAGAATATGAAGAAGAAAAGACTGAAAAGCCAGGTCTTTCACCACAATAAAGGATGATTGTAATTACACCTGCCAATATAACAGTTTATGATGAATTCAAATGTTCCTTCCGTGTCAAAAGGGGTACGTACAGAAAAAAACTTAGTAAAGTTCCCACTGACAATGCTGGAAATAATTTGAGTACAGCAGAACAATCGAATCAAAACGAAAAATTTCAGTGTTAGACCTAATACTGTTGTTAATCGAAAAATTCAGATGCAATAGATACTGGGTATGCTCGTAAATGCCACACCATGCTTGTTACCAATGTATTGAGGAGAGAGAGAAAAAACAGAGGATGATGACAAAATAGATCACAGTATTTACCACATCACTTCTGGTTATACCAGCAAGGCAAATAAGGGTTACATGTTCTATTTTTAGAATCACTCCCTGGCTTGTCCAGACGAGTTCACTCTTTGACACCTTTGCCCTATAATACTCACTGAACTCAGCATCTGGGTTTTGCAGTGTTTTTGTGCAAATCCCAGACAGAGTTAAAATCCTTCTACACCAAACAGGTCAATACTCAAATAAAATGCCTCTGATTGCACTTCCTTACTATTTGCTCACCTGTCATTTCACTAACTAATAAGCTAATACTATTATCAACATCAGAAACAGACAGAAGAAAGGAACTCATAAACCTCTAGAAATTTACCGCACATGAGTACATATTTCGATATCCCAACTATTATGTACCCAGCAAATTCAGACTTATTAGTTTGTTATATAACTCTCCATGTGACACTTATGAACTTGTAAAATCTAATGTAACCGTATTATCACAATTTTGAAAGCCAGATTTTAACAAAAAAGGGTATCTTATAAGTTACAAAATACAGTAGAATTTTAATAATAAAACACATGTATTTGAAAGAACAATACTCCAAGCTTTTCCAGGCTTTATTAAAAACACAATGATATGAAGCGATAATACATATCAACATACTTCATAAAATAGAGTCGTTCTTAAAGGTCAACTGAAACAACATTCAGTATGTACTTTTACTTTTCATTCTAAAAGGCTTATCTTAAACCCTTATTCTATTGCCTACTGATCTCAGTAGTATTGTAAAAATCAATATCCGACTCAGTATTAGATGACTTATCAATCCTCTGCATGACTTCACAAGGGATCTCTTTGCAGCCTTTTTTTTAAAGTGATTCTGGCATCAACATACCTGAAGTCAATTTTTCCTCGAAGTTGATGGTTCAATCGAACATGTACGAACTGATTCCATTAAAATTGAATAATATTCTAATTTTTTTCCATATTTTTAAAATCAATGTATTTTGTCTCATCAAATATTACTGCTATTTTTTTTTCACACAAAAATAGCTTTTCGTACTGTTAACTTTATGAAAAATCTCTGGTTCTATACCGTAAAGTCACAGAAAATTAACAGCAAAGTTCTTAACACTTTTATTTGGTTTCTGAAATCAGGTTTCGATTTTCCGATTAAACTTTTTGTTTATGTCTACGTGTACCACATGCGTTTTCAAAACTGTTTTGTATCGTTGAAGTGTTCTTGCTGGAGGCCCAAGTTCAGGTTGCTTGTTTCCCAAAGTTTGCTTCCGTTCCATGGGAAATTCCAACAGGGTTTAATCAAATATTGAAGTAACTGCATTTTTCTTCAATGCGATTCAACAAAATCCCACTGATTTGATCATACAATATAACACTCATCCCTTCCTTCACAAGTGCACAACGCCATAATTACCGGCTTACTATAGGGAAAAACTCCAAATGATTTATTAGCCACAAGTGGGGATATATATCAAGGAAAAAAAATCTGAATATGATTTTCAACACATTTTGGTCATCAAATGCATGCCATTTGGATAAAAGAGATTCTTTTGTTTCAGTTGACCTTTACTTCAAGTCTGTTTTCTTAAAAATGGTTGAATTGGAAAAGCACAAAATCCTCTAACTGATAGATCACATATAGTTTCAAGCAGATGTACTCTCACCATGTATACTCTCTTGAAAATAAGAATTCAAATTGTAAAACATGTAAAACTTGTGAGTATCTATGGTTATCAATTCTCAATATGTCTAGTTCACAGCATGTGCCTGCATATATCTTTTCAAACTTGAAGAGACTGTAAATGTAGATCCACATTCATAACAGCAGTATGGTTTTTCTCCTGTGTGTTTGCAAATGTCACATCAAATGTGATTGTTGTGAAAAAGATGATCTACACAGTTCACATGGATATGGTTTTTCTCCAGTGTGTGTTTGGACATGTTGCACCAAGTGTGACCTTCTTGAAAAGGAAGAGCCACACACTTCACAAGAAAATGGTTTTTCTCTAGAGCCTGTTTGCATATGTTGAGCCAAATATGGTCTCTGTGCAAAGGAAGAGCCACATGTTTTGCATGAATAAGGTTTCTTGTCCGAGTGTATTTGCATATGTTGAACCAAATTTGACTTCCGTGAAAATGATAATCTACAGGTTTCACATGAATATGGTTTCTCTCCAGTGTGTGTTCACACATGTCTAACCAAATTTGATTTTTGTGAAAAGGTTGATCTACAGAGTTCACATGAATATGGTTTCTCACATGTGTGTTTTTGCATATATTGAACCAAAACTGATTTCTTTGGAAAAGAAGAGCTACACATTTCACAAGAATATGGTTTCTCTACAGTATGTGCTTGCATGGGTTGGACAAAATGTGATTTCCTTGAAAAGGAAGATCCACACTTCACAACTGTCTTTGTAACTTAGAACTTTTTTCACATAAATTTTAGTGTGCGAATCTCTCAATTTTTCGGGGTCTTTAGCAAACATTAAATCTTTCTTCCATTTAAATTCACTACTTTAAAAAATTGATTCTTGTTTGCATTTTTTTGGGCTGGAACATCTGCGAAGAAAACAAAATTAGGAAATTTTAGAAAATGAAAACATTGAAATGAATAAGATCTAAAACTTTTTTCTTTGCAACCTTTTTTGATGAGGCAACATTTTCTGTGACCCTCTCATTCACTTTTATAGAAGCAATGAATACTAAGACTATATGTAATTGGTCTTCAGCTATAATCTCACAGTAACAAAACATAGAAACAGATAACCACTAAAAATTTCCATACATTTATAATCTATACTGATTTTTTGGATTTTAATTGTGAAAAAATTTGATAATTTCCTTTTTTTGAATTACTAAAACAGGTCTGATAAGTCATTCAATAGAATCTGTTATGTGACCAACATCTTTTGGGAGCATACTGCGCCAAAGGGTGATCAATTGAAAAATTGTATAATGGAGTGATCAACGTATAAGTTACTTCTGTGGGAAACAAAGAGAGCAATTTAGCATTAACTTAAATTGTAAATTGAAAACCAGCCAGACCATTTTAAAAGTTGACAGTTTCTACCATAAAAACAAAATATATATTGAGAAAATTAGGGAATAGCATTGAGCTATTTTACAATGAGCACCACAAGGAGTAAATTTTTGTACAGAGATGATACAAAAAAAAAATTAAAAACAGATTTTCAAAGATTTCTGTGATCCCCAATAATCTTTGCAAAACCCCAACAGGGGCCCCTGAATAAGATTATATTAATACAGTTCATATTTTGATAGCCTAAAATATTATCATTTTGATACATAAATACCTATCAGAGTTTGTTTCAACTCATTTTTCCAAATATACATCAGGCTGCAGTATTAAAGTCTGTAACTTGAATGCCAATTTCACATAGGGTGGTCTTAAGAATATTTGAGTCCCCAGACGAAACGATAGTGTTAAAATGTAAACAGGTCTAGTCAGTCACTCAATAGATATCACCATGTGACAATGCCTTTTGGCAGCATACCTTGTTGGGGGGTGATCAATCAAAGAATTGGAAAGAGAAGTGATTAATAAATAAGTTACTTCTCACTTTTCTTTGACACAATTTTAAAAAAAAGATTGAATGTTGCTGAATACAAACTGAGGAACCAATTTAGCATATACTTACATTGCAAATTGAACCTCCCTACTGAAAACCCATTTTATCTGGACAAAGTAAGGCATACATAATCAAATTTTCAGCCTTCTAGCTTCATTGTAAGGGCCTGTACACATAAAACGAGTATACTTAGCCAGCCAGGCCAATTTAAAAACTGAAGAAACCTATGGAGACAGTTTTGGTTGATGGTTTCTAACATAGGCTTAGAAGATTCTCTAAATATTATTCAATAATATAAACCCCAATAATTGTTTTTCAAACTGAATTTTGGGGCCTTAAAAAGCCATGGTACTATAATAATTTTCTTTCAAAGCAAAGATCTCGAGAAATCTTTTACTTTTCGACTGTATTGTGTTCCACTTCTAAGCTAGATGTTTAACTTTACACATCCTATTAGTAGTTTATAAAACAAGGTTTTGATAAAAATGAATCAAACTGAAGTGCCCACAAATTAGTGTCAGCTACCTAACAGTGTGTAGCTCTTCACTCCACCTGAATAAATGTGGCTATGCAACATAGCATGGAGTCTATGAGGTACTGAAGTCATTGACTGGGTATATTGATCCAGGTACATTCCATAAACTGAGTTTTATTCATTTGGAGTGGCTGCACAGAATTCAGTGAGGTTCATAACTTGTCCAATATATGGTCAACAGGGTTTTAATCTAGCAGGCACAGAGATCAATGGAGTACCTAAAAGTCAGCCGAGAGTGTCTGGAACCAATTTCATATCACTTGCGTACGATTAGGGGTTGCGTTATCTTGCTGGAACTATCACTACCAGGAAACTTTTTGAGCATAAAGGGGTGCAAATAATCTGCAACAAGATTAGCGTATATTACATCCGTCACTATGGACTCCAGTTTCAATGGTGGTCCTTGCGAACTCAAACAGAAAACACTCCATACCATTACAGAGCCACAACCAGCTTGCACAACCCCCTGCTAACAGGCTGGATCCATCATCTGATGCTGTTCCTCCATTCACAGACAAACTGGACTGTCTGTCTGGAAGAACTAGAAACGTGACTCATCTGACCAGGCAACACAGCACCTGTCTTCCACAGTCCAATGGCGATATACTCTAACCCGGCATGTATTGGTGTCAATAATGGTACTCTTTCTGCTAGATGACCACTTGACCAATGAAATGCAGCATAGACTCTACAGTATGTCAACTGATAGGTTGAGCGGCACTAGCGTTAAATTGGGATTTGATCTGAGGCAAAATTTCCCGTCTTTGGGTGGTTACCATCTTTGGGTGATTCCAGGACAGATCACACTATTAAATTGGAAAATAACATCATCACCTCTTTGATTTTGCTGAAACTTAGGTAAAAACATGATTCTCAAGTTTTCAACCAAATCTGACCTGTAGTTCAAAAGTTACAAGCAAGGTCATTTTAGGTCAAGTTCTGACCTTGCTTTCTCCAAATTGATATGATTCTTCCCAGTTGGTTGCAGCTTTATAAAAGTATACTTATTTGGAATCAGATGGTCTGTAGTTTACAAAAGAGAGTGAAACCATTATATCGTGAAAAAAATAAGTTGCTGGCTGAAAAAAGAACATGAGGTTCTACCTGAAACACCATCAATGAGTAATGGAGAAGTAGTAACAAATTACCATCCAGTACACTGCTGTTTGTAATTTTTTGGCACTTCACTTTTGACACAAAGAACCAATTAATTATTCTGAATGAAAAAGCAGTGTACAAAAAATATTGCGTATAACAATGTTTGCATACACAATTTACTTGATAAGAGTCATTATCATTCAAACTTTAGTTCAGACAATCTAATCTCTACCCATAAGTAATCAAGAGTAATATATACTATCCTTATATGATGATAGAATAATTTTTCCTAATGATAATCATTCTTGAATGTTTCCATTCTATATTATGACATTATGAAAGAAACTTAATGATAACCATCCTTAAACGCTTGTTCTATACTATGACAAAAAAGATTTCAGTAACAGCCATTCTTAAAAGTTTCTTTCCTACATTATGATAGAATAAAAGAGATTTTGATAATAACCATCCTAGAATGTTTCAAATGATACCAATCCTCAAGAGTTTCTATTCAATCAGAGAAATCAATTTTCTCCAATATAGTCATGTTGTGTATTGTTGGAAAGGAAATTCCATGCTGAGTAAAGTTTATAGAAAATCCATTTGTCTCAGAGCAAGTCATTTGATGCTATTCACAATAAAATGTCATAAACCCTTGTTTTAAAAATGACAGATCTGTGTGGACAGACAGCAATAAAATAAAGGAGGTAATTGTAGAGGATTCAAAATTTGATCACCTCTTCTGTATTCTATAGTCCATCCTTCCGTGAAATTTCATTGAAATTCAGTGAGAACTATTGGAGATATCAGATGGACAGACAATTAACCTTTGGAGCTATTGATTGGATAAAACAGTTAACTAGAACATACAGAGATGATTGCTCATGGATCCACTCCAAAATATCACTTCTCTCAAAGCCTATTGGCTACACTCCTCCAAAATTTAATTGAAATTCATAGAGAACTTCAGGAGATATTGTGTGAATAGACTGAGAAATTATGAAGACATTGCATGGTGTGGATAGAGAGCTACAATCTAAGGGAAGTAATTATGCACTGATCCGCTCTAAAATTGAATCACTTCTTTTTTAATCAGATACTCACTCTTCCACAAAATTCCATTGAGAACTTATTCTAATAATTACCATCCTTAAAAGTTTCTGTTCTACAGTGGTGGTCATGAATTTATGCACAACCACAGGTTTTACAGTAATGAGATACTTCTGTGTATTCTATATAAAGTGTTTATCATTTATCTCCTCAAAAAGTACCAGGTATTAAGAACATTTCAATGTTTATATGAATCTGAATAAAGCATATTTTTAGCTGAAATAATATTCTAAATATTATGGCAGGGACAAAAGTATCAGCACTTATTCCATTATGTCTTTGCATGTCTCCTCACACACATTTAAGGGTAGGTATATATGAAAATTAGACCATAAAAATATCGGTGAGCAAATTGCATTTCTGTCTCTCCCCTGCTTTTACAAGGGAGGATGTCATCAATAAATGTACCAGTATCATGGTCTCTCACTTCAGGGTTGCCAGTAACTAATTGGATAGAGGTTTTTTCAAACTGGCAGTTAAGCCCCCCACTCTAATATGTTAGAAAAGTTTCTATCAGAACTAATTTTGTATTGATTAACAGACCATTTGCAATGTGATTTTACTTACATTTTCTTACTTCAATTTTTCACCCTGTGGAGCTATTGATCTGATACATGAGGTTTATTTGAATCAATACATTCTATTTTGATCATCAAATGTCTGCTGACATTACACATACACATAATGCCTTTAGGCC
This sequence comes from Thysanoteuthis rhombus, assembly GCA_963457665.1. Classification (NCBI taxonomy): domain Eukaryota; kingdom Metazoa; phylum Mollusca; class Cephalopoda; order Oegopsida; family Thysanoteuthidae; genus Thysanoteuthis; species Thysanoteuthis major. Next base: position 27,765,856 of record OY735209.1, on the reverse strand, counting down.
TGCATGGGGTTGTAGCAGAGGGAAGGGGAAGGATGATATCAAATCGGGGTGGGGGGGCAAACAAGCTGGGGGGGGGGCATTCTAATAACATTATACAATAACAAATTACACCGAATGTTGGAGGGGGCCTCTTTAAGGAATGAAGCCACACCCCTTGGTTCTCAAATCTCAAGCTAGGCTTGTGAAAGGTCTGCCAACTCAACAATCCCATGGACACTAGGCTTTTGAAACGTCTGCCCACTGAATCCCAGTAATCACAGCCACCAAGTCAGGAACCAATGCACTAAATGTCAGATCGATGGGTGGCCCTTGAAGAATCTAAGCTTCCTGGACCCCTAAATCTCCAGCTAGGCTCCTCAGTCTTTCAGTAAGAAAAAAATTAATTGTAATGTTTAACAATAAAAATGAATTGGAAGAAACAATTTGATCACAGTTTAAATGGATATTATTTCTTTTTGTCAGTGTTTCTGTTCAACTTCCATTTATTCAGCACAAATACATGGATCATTATTCCTTTCATACTAAGAAACCATCAACTAAAACTATCAATAGGTCTGTAAAATAACATTTGCTGTATGATGCCTAGCTACCATATTCTACATCCATGAAAGCAAGGAGAACCACTATAAATTCCAACAATAATACATGATAAATCTTGAAATAATGGGCTATCAATTGGTGAAAATCCCATGTTCCTATCTTCATTAGTCAAGTTTTTAAGCTTCAAAAAGCATTACTCATGGGCCACACCAGGCTGGATCATGTCGTTTCTTTGAAATCCAAACAAATCTTTGAAACACCTCTTACCAAAGAAATATAAGTTACACAAGGAGGGCAAGTCATATAGGAGGTATCCCAAGTCCTAATAATGCCATTTAGTATCAATCTTGAGCCACAAATTAAGTGAAAATCAAGTTGCTCTATCATTAAGACAAGATCAGGTAGACCAAGCAAAGTAACACCCTAGACACTAAGGCTGATTGCATGAGAGGCCAAGAAAAACCCTCATGTTACATTATCTGATCTTCAGGTAACAGCACATGCAGCAGGAATTGATATCTCCAACCAAACTATAAAACACTACTTGGTCAAAGTTGAGCTAGTTGGGAGAGTGCCTAATTTGAGACATAAGCACAGAACTGATAGCCTAATTTGCCAATGACCACCATACCAAACCTACACTTTGGGATAAAATTGATTACAAATCAAGTCCCAATGTTAAAAGGTCAAATAATGCAAACACCTCTAATATTAAGCATGGAAGCAGATCATAGATATTTTAGTGGAGCAAGAGTGCCAAAGACTGTCGTCAGTTTGTCAAAGTAAAGAGCAAAATGAATGCTGATCAATATTGGGCCATTTTAAAAGAAAATCTAAAAGCGTTAGCAAGAATCAGATATTCCAACAAGGTTCTGACCCAATACATAATCAAAAAAGGTTAAAGGACAACTCTATATATCAGAATGGCCATCCCAGTTTCCAGATCTCAACTTCATAAAATGTCTGTGAGGGGAATTAGATAGGGTTGTATATGAGGGAGACCCAAAAATCTTCATAAAATGGAACAATATTTCTATGATGGAGGGGATAAAATGGACTTACAGAAGATCAAAAATCCAATTACAACTCGTCCTGAAAGACTGGAAGTTGTAATATTTGCTGGAAGTGGAAACGTGACAGATTGATTTAAATATACTTTTAATGCTTATTTGGTGAAATTGACTAATTATTTCCCCCAAAGTACTCAATGTGAAATTTTTTGGAGGGTGTGAGTAAATTTCTGATCAGAACTGCATATTGTAACAGAATAAAAAATTTTAATAATAACCAGCCTTAAAATTATCTCTTCTATATTATGACAGAATGAAAGAGACTTTCAAGTATTTCTGTTTCACATAGCATAATAAGAGAAACTAAATTTCAAAATTTAATAGAATTTTTATTGCCACCCAATGAAGCAATTTCATACTGTGTACTCTAACCATCATAAATAATCAATTTTGTATGTATAAGCAAGTTTATTAAATCTATCATACATATTGTTGTTGTACATATTGGAATAGAAACTGAATAAAAATGGATCCACCTTACGAAATACATCACATTAAATTTCAAAATATAGTCACTTGAAAAAATCCCTTGACAAATATTAAGGAACCAATTTCATGAATTAATAAGCTATGTTGACTTTACTGAGAGTCATGCAAATTTAAAATTAACATTTCGACGCAAAGTTTTGGGGTTCAATTTTCTTTTCTTTGCCCCAAATGAACTTTCAAAATATCTTTGACAATCACAAAAATTGATAAGCAAAATAGTTAAAGAAACACATTTCTAATATCAACTACAGTAGTGCCCCCTTTAGGTGTGGGAGAAATGTCCCAAGACCTCCATTGGTTCACTGAAACCATGAATAGTATCAAAACCTTAATATCTTATGTTTTTTCCTACACATATTCATGATGAAGTTCAGTATATAATTCAGGCACAAAAAAATTTCAACAATGAGTAACATAGGACAATTACAAAAATATACTGTAATAAAAGTTATGTTAATGTGGTGTCTCTAGAAATATCTTACTATATTGTACTCACCCTTCTTTGTTCTTCATATGATGATGATACGATGCCTACATGATGAGATGAACTGAGGTGAATGACGTAGGCATTGTGATGTAGTAAGCAACTACTGACCCGCTGACAATACAGAAGGAGCATCATTGAGCGTTGACGTTGTGGATGGCTGGGGATCCTCAGTTGACAAAGTTTTCTTTGGTGAAACTTTCTGGAAAAACATTGGGATTGGAAATTGTTTTTTTTTTTTCAACTCCTCATAATGTTCTTGCAAAGGTTCTAAAGCTTCGGTTATCATACGGGTTACTTTGATGCTACGTTCCATCTGAGGATCGTACTTGATGATTTTCTCCTTCGCCTCCTGTATTATTCTGAAGACCTCGGCAAATTTCTGCAATGTCCACGTTCCTTGTTCTGCTTCGGTTTCCTCATCTTCATCAGTAGCTGCCTTTACAAGTTCTTCCAATTGTTCGTTCGTCAACACTTCGCGGTGGCCTTCAATGTGTTCTTCCACATCTTCATCAAACATATTGACAAATCCTTGTCCACCAACTTGTCTCGCTGAATGAATGATTTTCCTAACTTCTCCGTCGATCTCAGGGAAGCCTTTAGAATCGTTGACAGCTTCACTCCATAGGTTCTTCCAGCAGGCATTTGCTGTTTCTGGTTTCAATTCATCCATTGCAGCTTTGATGCATGTTATTGCGTCGGCGATCGAGAATGATTTCCAGCATTGCATTATGTCAAGATTAGGGTCAGTGTCGATTTCTGATCGAATGTGTTCAAATACCAGGCGGGTGTACGTGTCCTTGACACACCAGATGATGCCTTGGTCAAGGGGCTGAAGCAACGAGGTCGTATTTGGAGGAAAGAACATAACCTTGACATTCTCATTTTCATAGCAAACAGATTCAGGATGGCCAGGCGCTTTGTCTATTATTAAAAGGACTTTGAATTCCAACCCTTCCTCTTCAAAGTATCTTTTCACTTCAGGGATGAAACATTGTTGGAACCATTCTATAAACAAGGTGGCTGTCACCCAAGTGTTCTGTTTATGTTGCCAAAACACAGGCAGATGATTCTTGTTTTTGAGAGAGTGTGGGTTCTTCCCTCCATACAATACACCTGGTTTTATCATGTACCCTGCAGCATTCCCACATAGTACCAGAGTTAATCTGTCCTTCCACGTTTTATGCTCTGCAGCTTGGTTGGCATTTTTATGAATGTAATCGGACATCTTCCAAAACAGCTCGGTTTCATCGCAATTGAAGACTTGCTTCGGATGGTATCCTTTCTCCTTAATCAACTTCTTCAACTCTGCTGGAAATGTGGTAGCAGCAGACATAGCTTCTCCGGTAATATTTATATTTTTCAATTCAAACCTATTTTTGAATCTGTGTAACCATCCCTTACTCGCGGTAAATGGCTTGGTGTCACACGTTTCCGGATTTTCTTTGCTAAAGTCTTCGTATAGGCTCAAGGCTTTCTGACGCAAGATGTTACCGTTGATTGGAGCATGTTTTCTGTTTCTGTCCTCCACCCACAAAATTAATGCTTTTTCCACCTTAGCTAAACACTTATTACGCACCGTGGCCCTAAATTTAGCGGTTTGCGGTGAGACAGCAAAGGTGGCACGAATTTCTTTTTCCTTTTTCACAATCCCACGGATAGAAGACTCGTTCTTACCGTAGATCTTAGCAACCTCAGCATACGATTTCTTCTCTTTCCTTATAAGGTCAAGAACATTAACTTTTTCACTATAGGGAAGTGCTTTACGGATTCTCTTGGGCGTATCCGAATTGCCAGCATCAGTACTTTTGCGCTTGGTATTACACATTTCTGGGGCTCCCGTGCTGGAGTCCTTGGGTAGGCTCAATGATTTCTGACCCGGCATGTTACCATCATTTTTTCTGTTCATGTCTTCCTCCGACAAGGTCGATGCTTTTTCTTCGTTTACTGAACCCTTATTACGCACTGTTGACCTAACTTTAGAAGTTTCAGCTGCGAAACGAGCACGGATTTCTTTTTCCTTTCTCACAATTTCACGGATGGAAGATTCGTTCTTATCATAGATCTTGGCAACTTCAGCATACGATTTTTTTTCCTTCATCAAGTCAAGAACTTTCACTTTTTCACTTAAAGGAAGCACTTTACGGCTTCTCTTTGGCACATCCAAATTACCAACATCACCACTCTTACGGTTTGGAACCATTATTAGGTAAAATTTATGAATTGTTTATTTCTGGGGTTAACTGCACGTAACTGAAACAGTGGATAACGAAACCGCTGATAAGGAACGGGGACCACTGTACTTTGGTTATAATTCACAGAACAAAAGTTTGAGAAATCAAAATTACCGTGGCATGATTGATAACGAGTAAGGCGCCTGCAACATTCATCTTAAATCTGCCGTCAGGCACTTTTTACCACTAGTAACTGTAATTTTATCCTTACGACCTACCATAAAAAGAAAAGAAACGGTAGATTTTCGTAGGAATTGACAGTCTCTGTTGTTTGTGGGAATACTATCTTGGAAAATATTCATGTACGTATTTGTGTAAAGCTCTGAAAGAACTGTGATACATTTTTCTTTTAAATACAGACAAAAAGAGGACGACGAGAAATGAGGAAAAAAGTCAGTATTGTTTTCCCACTCATCTTTTCACGGTAATAACACCGTAATAGACTTTCTTCGAATAATCGATATGATGAGTGATATTTTCCTACTTACCTTTCAAACATGGAATAATAATAAGACGAAAATAAAGACAAAATTGGGGGAAAAATACGCAATGACGACTTTTTGCGAGTGCTGTCCGAATTTGGACGACTTTGCTTGTAAAGATTTTTCCAGGCAATCTACACAATAAGTGTACAGTTCATTCAATTCATAACAATAATTTTGCAGTGATGACAAAGTAGCAATTAAAGAAAATCGCTAGGCGGTGATCAAAATCATTCCGTGCCTTGCGTAAAAAGTACCGTCATTCATTTGTAGTCATGTAAATTTCTTTTCTCTTTTCTGAGTCTTGTCCGAATTGGAGCGGCTTGCTAAGATTGTCCTGTCAATCTGCTCATCTGCTGAATTGCTCATTCAATTCATGGCAATAACTTGGAAATTGAGAAGTATAGAACCAAGAATGCAACATTATGAAATCAGAAAACAAGATAAAAATACAAAATAATTTTGAGAAAATGTTTCAAACGATGACAAAACAGTAACAAAGGAAATAGTTAACCGGTGTTAAAAATAATTTTGTTCCTTGCATAAAAATATTCTGTACTTGACCTTGTTTTATTAAACTAAAACAAAACTCTTCAAAAATGGCTTTTTCATTCGTAGAAAAAGAATAAATTTTTCAAAGTAATAATTTTATCAGAGTTTTTTCATGGTTTTATATCTCTATTTAAGAACAAAAATAATGGATGATTTTTATTTTAAAAAACAAGTAAGAAGTAGCTTCATTGGAATGACACATCATGACAGCGAAGGATAATTGCTCCATGTTTGAAATCCTGCAACCCATTGTCCCTACAATATTATTATTCAGTTGCAAATCACTCGGACTTTTTTTGTATTCTTCAAATTGGTGCATTTAGGGGGTTGATTCAACATCTAAATTTCGCGTTCAGGATAAAAAAAAGAAGGAGATGTCTAACCGAAAGCCGTTGTTTCGTACGATGGATGAAGAGTGAGGGTCCAGTTCAGTTGAATATATATATATATATATATATATATATATATATATATATATATATATATATATATATATATATATATATATATATATATATATATATATATTAAATAGAACACCAGCTTGTTTAAAGGGTTCTGTGTACGTTATATCATTACTGGTTGCTGAACAAATAGAGAAATGGTTTTTCCAAGAAAGTAAAGAAACCAAAATACTTCCGAGCCGCAGTTTGCTCTTGTTGGGTTGTTGCTCGTATGGGTTTCGTAAAAAATAAAATATAATTTAATTCGAAAAGCGTGTTTAATAAATCATTTGACAAAGAGGTGAAATAATATATCTCTTTCTTTATTCAATAACAACAACAACAGATAGTTTGCCTGTATGAATTGCGTGTATGCTTTCAGTCGCAGGTATACGTATCAGATTATGTGTATATGTATACAAACGTACGCATTGAAACACGTGGAAGATTATTGCTGGGTTATATTTATGTATTAATAACGTAATTAAACCAACATGGAAACCTTTTTGAAAAAAAAACACCACCACCAATAAATTTTCTCCTCTCAAGTTCAGTCATGGCTTGCACCAAACTTTTCAACTTCTTTTTTCTCCTTGTCTGGAAAGCTGAGGAAATGAAATCTTTCATTTCCCATCAAATAATAGTTTGATCAACCAACAACTTACACGACGTTTAGGCAAATCTCATCGAATTTATGACCGAATTCTCTTCTGAAATAACCTTCTGGTTCAGTGGTCGCAATAACTTGGAACAGCTGCGATGGTTTGTTTTCACCCCCTGTCTACTGCTAGGGGCCGTTGCTTAGCCCTACCGAATCGGTCCATTCTGTTTCCTAGTCATCTAGTTCGGCTCGTGTGTGCAAACAACTCAAACAGCAATGACTAAAGCTGAGAGAGAGAAAGGAAAATTGTGTGTGTCAGTAAGTGTGTATGCGTACGAAAGGGAGAAGAGTAGATGAATAGATTGAAAAATTCTTCAAGGAGGAAGTTGACGAAAAAACATGAATGAAATGAAATGAATCTTACGTATTGATAACAAAATGTGCATCTATTTGCAAAGATATAATTGTTGACTAAGTTTGTTAAATCGCTCTGGAAGGTCGCTACTTGAAGGAGATTTGATTGGTAAAAGTTACGGAGAAGTTCTGAAAGTTTATAGTTAACACGAATTAATATGTGTGTGTCCGTAGGAAGATTAAGTTGAATTATCTGTTGCTCGAGAAATGACACTGTATTTGGAGAGAGAAGAAAGTCGTCTAGTTGGAGTTGTGATAGTCCGTGAATGTATCTATAATCTGTTGACAGTTAAATGTAATTTCTTGCCTTCGATGAGTGCGCAGGCGAAAATGTATGTGTCTGTGTGTGTGTGTTTGTGTGTTGAGACAAGCGCCCCCGAGTACGCATGAATAGGAAATGTTGGGCTTGTCTTTTGAATCAGTCTTGGCGTTTGCTATTTATGATAGAGAATACGCTCCAGCAAACCGGTTTTTCTATTGGTCAGTTTTAGCAATGTCTTCTACCAAGTCCGCGCGTTTAATTTATGTGCCTGCTTTTGACAGACCTTGTACAAATCTGGCTTTCCATTGCCTACAGTATGAGAGCTCTTGACTGGTACGATCGTTTGTGGAGGGTTCCTACAAACATCAGAAAGGATTTAGTAAAGGAAAAAGTTATTCACAGTTTAATAATGCGTGTGTATGTAAGTTGCTATTCTAGGTTAATTCATCTCGGTTGGGAAGAACAGATTGGCAATTCGAATAAATCATCTTTTCCTTTTCTTAGATTCTCGCCAATACAACTAAGCAGAAGGACTTCAGTGGAACAAATAATAGATTTCCTGTGATTTGCCCTTAAGTTGGGAAATTGAAGTTTTCATTGCACATCTCTCTCTCTCTCTCTCTCTCTCTCTCTCTCTCTCTCTCTCTCTCTCTCTCTGATGGTCAAATAATTTTTTCTTTTTCTTTTTTTCGAATGACAGTTGCGAAAAACATGACTTGTTTTAATTTGTAATCGTGAAACCTTCATTTCAAATTACGATGAATGCTTAACATAAAGTAACCCACTTAGAAAAAAAACTTTGTATTGAGCTTAATTAACTCAAATATATCTACTCATTTGATAGCAAATAGTAAAATATCATTTAAACAGAACTCTTGAAACCTTGTTTAAAAACGCAAACCCTGATTTGAATTCCTCAAGCACGTAGTGATATGAAACAATAATTCCTCATCCTTTCCCTTTATGTTGATACCCAACCAACCCGGGTCTTCACACACACGCGGTATTTAGACTGACTACTACTACTATTTGCCTGGGCTGACGCTTTTCTCAAGTGATGTATAAAATAATTTTGAATCTTTTCAACGTGGTCACTGCTTTTGAACGCTAGTTATTTTACGTTTCGTACTTATCCGGCGTTTTTTCAGTTGGCTGGTAATATTATTTGATAACTTTGGATACGAATAGCAAAAAAATTAGTATATTATTGAGCAAAATAAATTGGAATCGATCATCTTTAAATATTTTTTTATACCTTTAACATATAAATATATAATGGCGTCATCTAGCGACCTCATCAATGCTTTGAGCAGATCGTGAGGTGGATATAAATCTCGAATAACGATAGCTATTGTAGTGCCCAACTTTTCCAGCTAAAGAAAAACATACATATACGGAGTTATCTGCCCTTTGGAAGGGATCTACTTACTAACCCCTACATCTCTGTAAAATGGTAAATTCCCTGTCGCTTCCTCTTTGACGTCACACAGAGCTACCAATAAGATAGCTGATTGTTATCTTTACGATATTTAAACTATGGCGGTAAATCTCTATCCCCCTTTCTGTGTTCCGACGGCCTCGAGGTAAGCTCGTCTCTTCCCTTTCTCTCTTTAGTTAGGATAGTTAGTATAGTTTTTATACACACTTCTTACACATGCATCATCACACATTCATCTCAAGAACACATCCTATCTAAGTCGAGCACTCTCATGGTAGTTAGGTTGGACTTCCTAGGATAACTTCATTGTGGCTACAACTAGGATGGCCAAACTAACGGACATTCTTTAGATTCTATCTCACATTTACTTGGTGAAATTCCTTTCCCTTCATTCTTCTTATCTCTACATCCTATCCTGGTAGATCCCACCACATATCTGTGATGGCAGAAACTCCGGTCCTCATTTATTTCTATTCACTCATGAACTAAACCTGGCATTGTTGTTTATTTCTTTGTTTGTCCTCATTTCTGCAGATTGTTAACAATCCAACTAACTGCGTACTAACCTTGTTTTTTGTGTTTAAGCAGTGAACACGTTACTTACCAGGATTTGTCTCTTTAGATCAATTCTGGTAATTTGTAATTTAGGGGTCTAATATAATTAGTAGCCCTAAACTATCAATGATTAAAAAAGGAGAATAGAGATCCCGACAAGGATCAGTTCAAAAGACAAGAAGAATCCATCTTGAAGCAGCTTGACTAAATTGATGATGTCAGCACACAAATGGATAACCTTTCTGAAGAAAACGGAATTCATTCCAACGACGTTAGTCGACTGTCAGATATGGCCAAGGAGCAGAGTTCAAAAATTTCCTGATCCAGTTCCAGAATTGTGAAGATACTGGTCGTCATTTAAATCCGCTTGATAAGTTGAGTTATCTGTGAAGTTATCTTACGGGGGATGCGTTCAAAATAACTTCACATCTTTACGTTACAGACGAAATTTATGACGTCGCCTTGCAATTGTTAACAAACAAATTTCTTGATGTAAATCAAAATGTGGATGAGACTTTTCAACAGATTATAAAAAGTACTCCCAAATATGATCCTTATTTCGTCAACGTTAGACAATACTTGAATGAGGATAGAGCTGCCTTGTACGAATTAAAGACATCCTATGATGTGGATTTTCTGGAGGAAAATACAACTGGTTCCATATTGATTAGTCAAATTATATTCGCAAACTCCCCTTAATGCATTGAAAAAAGAACTCGTGCATAAAGTAAATAGAAACTTTCCCTCTATACATCAACTATACGAACATTACAAGGATTTACTAAAAAAATTAGTGAGAACTAGCTATAGGAACGATTATAGTATAATGCCTAATAGCCCCACTAAACCACCTAAAATAGATAACCCACAGAAAAGATTTACCACGTTTGAAAACTTTCCCATTAATACAGAAAGTAGTATTGCTCCAACAGTTCTCTGCAAATTCTTCAATGTGCGTTGACATTCAATGATCTGGTGCACTAGGTACAACAATCTTGAAATGAGAAAAAATAGGTGTAAATAACTTTGACCACGTGAATTATGTTCAAGTTCTGGGCATAGCAATACAGATTGTTTTGGCAAGAACCACAAACTTAAATTTGGGTTTAGAACATGCAAATCCAAAAGTTACATTCCTGCCCTTTGAGCCCCTTCCCTACCAATATGCATAGAAACCTACCTTTCATTAATGTACGTTTACAGATATCTGAGAACAACCATGAGTATTTTAGTATTCAAGGGCAAGCAGAAATTATTCAAAAGATCAATAATCGATTGTTTTCTTAACGAAAACAGATTGTAAACACACACACGTACACACACAAAGACTAGAGACTGTTTCTCGCCATTAAATAGACCGACTTATACGGACATTTTTCCTGTTATTCTTATCATCAATGACAGCCAATTTTTTGCATTTTGAGGAATTAAATGTTTTGCTTGTGGTTGATTGGGCTTTTCTCCTAAAATATTGCACAACTTTTCAAGCCTTGCGTTATTCAGCAATTTCTATTCATCTTCAGATACCGAAAATTCGTCTGGCAAGGAGAGTATTTGTAACTGCCAAACACTAACAACAAGAAATAGTTTATAAACAACTTTTTAACGCGTCCAGATGATCAAAATTAAGATTTTATATGCTTTTAGATATGAAACTCACAGTGCATCTAGAAAATGTGTAGATATGTTTTAACATGAAGTTATAACTTGTTGTCTTCCAGATCACCGTCGCATCAAACAAAATAGAATAAGAAAGAATCCGAATCGAATTCATTTTGCTCAAAATCTGTCCTGGCGTCTCTGCTCGCTGCCTTTCGCGCGTTCAATATAAATTGAAGAAAGTAGACGATTTCGGCGCGCTTTATGTATGTATGCCTATCTACACATAACGTAGATATCAAATATCTTCGCTTCGAAGTCAATTTCTTTATGTTCCCATTCTAACATTCATCTCTATTTTCAGTATGCTTTTACACTAGTTTTATCACTTTGAACATTGCTTTAAAATGTTACACCATTTTTTCCTGCAAATAACATATACGTATCTTCTTATTGACATCTCTTTTGTACATGATTGAATACGTATATTCATATTTATCTTGCTTATATTTATTTTTCGTGTATTCTACTATTATATATGCCAAAATGTTATCAAAAGTTTTAAAAAATTAAAAAAAGTATCTAATTATATATATGTTGACTATTCAAAAGACACTACGAACATTATTATCGGGTGGCTAAGAATATTAACCCCCGATAAATCCCCAGAATAGATCTACGAAGATAAATTCTAGAAAATGATGTGTTCACACTTTAAACGCAAAAACAAGTTTAGTTCTTTGTTGTTTTATTATCCTATTGGTAGTTCTGTGTGACGTCAAGGAGGAAGAGGCAAAGAATTTACCATTCCTTCTTCACCGTGAGTTAGAAATCGCAGGTTGATATTAGTCTAGGGCAGATAACTCCGAATATAACTAATTTTTTGTACATAATTTTTGTGTTAAAAAGTGGGCACTACATTATATCATTCCTATAGTGAGATCATAAATTCATTTCTCTCCAAACAAATAACTCTTCATTACAATGGTGAACACAGCCTATTCAATATTTACAAAGGAATATTTCTCTGAGAAATTCACCTTCTTAACAGACTGTTAAGAACAACTCTCATTCTCAACGAATTTCTGACCCACGTTCAAAGAAACATTTATGACATCATAATATACTTGTAAGTACAGTACACCATATACATTGCATGTACATGTATATACCCAATCCATACATAGATCATATGTATTTAGCACTGATTACAAAAATACCTAAGGAGCAGTTTGAAAGGGGGCGGGAACTTACATTTCCCATCTGTCCTGAGATTACTGTCGGCTCTGCACGGCCCTGATCAAATGAGAGTTATCAAGGAATGCTGACCTTATTTTACCTAAACATGAAATAATGTCAATTGAACGGTGTAAAATATTTGTCCTGTAAGTCTCTCATGCTACAATTAGTTTATGCCGAAAATGCTCTCTGTATTTGTTTGAATGAATTATTTGATCGAACTCTCTCCATGATGAATAATTCAATTTATGCTGATTACTTCTTTCATGCTCTGGAATTCTATCACCTAATTTTACCGACTATTCTGTGGTAGACCATTCATCTGTTGTCAAATCAACTCCGATAAAGAGTCGACATGGTGAACAAAATATGGCTTGTTTCTTGACCTTACTCTGTAGCTAATCTCTTAAACATTTCATCGTTTTGATTTTCGTGCTTAAAGATGTCAACTGAAAAAAATATTGCTGCTCACTATCGCTTGGAAATTTGGGGAGCAAGGAAATAGGCCCGTTCAAAATACATTAGTTCTCAGTTAGTGGTATTCTCTTCACTATCGGGTGTTATTTCTTTAGGCTTATGTTGATGGCTTTTTCTGGGGTTTAGATGAAGTCACTTTGTTTTCAATTTGTTCTCGAGCAGACGGTTCAGATTCTGCTGTTGGAGGGGGGGGGGTCTTCAAGAAGTCGAGCCCCCCAAATCTCCAGCTATGCCACTGAGGCTGACACAAATTGGGTGATGCCAATGTTTAGAATACAAACTTGTTACAAGAATAACAAAAATGACCAGAAATTCCAGATTTTTTTGTCAGAAAAACAAAAAAGCAAAAGTGTTTTTCAGAGGAAGGATTCTGTCAGAATTATGCCAAGTTTGCGTGTTCACGCGAAAAATGCTGAATGATTGAAATGCGACATGATTGAAATGATTAAAAAAAATGTGAAGAAGAAGAAAAAACGAAAACTGAAACGTAAATGAAGAAAGAATGATAACACCTGAGTCTAGAATTGCTGAGAATATAGGTATGAGAAAAAAGCCATGCGTCGGCCGGGAGTCGAACCCGGATCGGCTGCTTGGAAGGCAACCATGCTAACCGTTACACCACCGACGCGGCTGTGACAGATGGTATGAAAATTTTATGTGTCTTTTGGTGCCTGCATTAAGCTTCATGCAATTCTTATTCTTATTTTTGCTTTTCGCAACTGACGCTATTTATATATCGTATTGAATATCATCCCCGCACTCTCGCCACGGAGTTGGGGTTCGGCTCCCCGCTTGAAGATTTTTTAACGAATTACCTTAGTCTCTTTCATTCTACAAATTTGACTTATCTTACGATTTATTATTCATGAATGCCATTGTCACAACTTCCCAGCCAATGTTTTGGTATTTATCACTCTTCTTTGTCTGTCTGTCTATCTGTCAGTCTGTCTGTCTCTCTTCTTTCACGTTCACTCAGTGCTCTGATGAATTGACCACGAGCATAATGTGACAGATCTTATTTTCTTCTCTTGAAATAAGAAGATTTCATTTTGTGGCCTGCAGTGGTTGTTAACTTGCATTTTAAAGTCACATTTTTTTCAAAATCATCATCATCATCATCATCATCATCATCATCTCGACTTACCTATCATCATTTACACATCACACCCTTTAACTGCTTGATGATGATGATGATGATGATGATGATGATGATGATGATGATGAACGTAAAAAAATATAGTGTACTCAATAATAATTGTTATTACAGCATCGACTTATTATCTATTATCATTTATATGTGTACACCCTTTACCTGCGAATCTTCAGTCGAATTATGATGCTATTTCCCTGAAGATGAAAATAGAATTAAAACTGCAATGAAAAAAAATCCTTCGGAAAACATAAGATTCTAATTATCTTCAAGAAATCAAAAATTTATCAAAACGGTCCAGTAATAAACATGACATCTAGCTCAAACTGAGTTCCTAATTACATTCAGACAGCAAACGAGTGACTCATTAGAAAAATAAGTACGCCCAACGTGGGGCTCGAACCCACGACCCCGAGATTAAGAGTCTCGTGCTCTACCGACTGAGCTAGCCGGGCTGATGAGTAATAGTGGCTCCTCTATTCATTCAAATCATGTGCTCCTGATAGACGAAGATTCTTTTTTTCCCCATTGTATGTGGGTAAATGTATGAAAATAGACTTGGTTAAGTGAGTGATATAATGAAAGAGAAACGGGATGAATTATCGAGCCCTCCAGTGGAGTTCCGAATTTGGTTGCAGAGGGGTGCACAATCCAAATACTCTTCCTGGCGGCAAACTTCTATCAGGTTGCCTAATTAGCAATATTTTGACTAGATCTGGCTAATTTTTTTCCCCCCAATTTAACCGGTAAAAATCTCCGAATGCCGATTAAATAAGTTTCACTGAGTAAATATTCATTTCTCTTCATTTGTTCTGGATTCTTAGTATATAGTTATTTGATTTGATATTCAGGCGTTCATCAAGTTTGTATATGAAACATCTAAAATGTATACAATTTAGCTGATTTTAGCCATTTTTAAAGAACGTTTCAACTATAAATAACAATTCGTGCTTTATTCGGCCAGCATGCGCTCTTTGGTAAATAAGAGATCTGCTCACCAAATTGTTAGCCTGTACCCGGTCCTCCAACAAACAATCATTCGTTACGCTCCCAGGGATATTTAGTGGATTAGCGATCCGAATTATCGTTTATGACCTCCTGATAAAGTTTGGTTACTTAGTCTTCGAGAAATTTGATTGAAGATATTTAAATGACGCGTTCGTTTCTCCATGGCGATAGGAAAGCATTAAAGAGATATTTTCAACTGATAGCGAACAATACCCTGTAATGAAACATGGTTTTAATTTTTCAAACAATTTTTTTTTTCTTTTCTTTTATTAGGACCGATTTAATCTCAAGACGTTCTCTATGAATTTCGATGAAGTTTTACGGAAGGTTAGGTTGGGATGAGGAAGAATTGGTTGAATCTGGGGTCAGATCCAGGAATTTTTTAGATTGAGAGATTTTTTTTCACACATTCATGTAATCGTTCATGCTTGTCCATACAATATCTCAAACAGTTTCCAATTAATTGCATTGACGTTTTGTCGAAGGGTGGGCCATGAGCTAAGGAAGAATTGACCTTTCTTTTTTTTTTTTACAGTGAGCTCTTCGACGTTGTAGCTATATATGAACTGATTTCCATCCTGTTTCCCAGTGACAATCATGTTGACGGAGATATATGCTCTCTGCAAGTGCTTTCTAGTTTAACTGTGACTTGAGTTTTTTCTCGTAAAAAGAAAAAAAATGAAGTCTTCCTTGCATGTTTAAGAAAGGTTTTTTTTTTTCACGCAAAACAGCTAACATATGCTAATGATTATCAAATGATTGAAATACATGCAAAAATGTATAAAAGAATCTTTTCAAAGATAAAAAAAACACACACTATCTTAAGACGAGTTATCACGTCCGTGTCACTGGACAGGAATGATGACTAACCAAGATAAATTATCTCGGTCATGGCATTAGACTGGTGACTTGCTAGAACGAGTTATCTCGTTCGTAGCAAAAAAAAAAAAAAAAGGATTGGACACAAGGTTCGAAAATCAGAACTATATTTAATACAACCAGTATTTAACGAACAGCCAAATTTACAATAAGTTTCATTCGATCAAACAATCGCAAAATGTAAAAGTAACAGGTTTGATTGGTCGCTCAATAGAAACCGTCACGTGAGCAACGTCTTTTGGCAGCATGTGTTGGGGTGATCACTTAAACGATTGGGGAAAAAAGGGGTTGATCAATAAACAAGCCACTTCTCTCGCCAATTGTTGGATCACTATAAAGCAAGAATTCTCGAAAAAAAAAAAAAACATTTAACCAACATGGACACTGCCGGACACGAACTACGCGGCCAATTTAGCCTAAACTTACATTGGAAACTGAACCTCTTTCTGAGAATTTTTTCTGGGGGCGGTGGAGGTTTTCCTTAGTCATAATAATAAGTAAATGTTTTAGATTTCAGCCCTCTAGTTCCATTGATGCAGTCTGTACACGTGACACATGCATTGATGGATAACCAGCCAGAATCACTTAGAAACTTAAGAAAACTATGTCGGCTGTTTTAGATGACGGTTTATAATAACTTTCTCTCTTCATACTCGCTCTTTTTCTCTGTTTCCTTTGTTCTCGTTCCCCCTCTTTGTTGTTCTTTATCAGACTCTTTCTTTTTTTTACTTTCTCTATCACTTTCCTACTTTCTTTCTTTCCCTTGTCTTGAGCGTGTTTTTTTTTTTTTTCGTTTTTTCTCTTGCTCTTTTCTCTCTTTCTCTTCTCTTTCTTTTAAATATCTTTTTCGCACAGTCTATCTCTCTATTTTTCTCTATTTCTCTCACATTGGTTACGCCTTTTCTTTCTTTCTTTCTTTCTTTATTCATTTCTTCCTTTTTTTTTCTTTCCTTGATCGTTCAGCAGTTTTCTCTCTCTTCCTCCTTTTTCTAAAATATTTTTTCGATCATTCATTCTTTCACTTTCTTCCTTTCTTTCTTTTTTCTTTCTTTCTCCTTGATCACCCTTTTTTCTTCATTTTCTTTCTTTCTCTCTCTCTCTCTCTCTTACTTGCCTTTTATCTCCCTTTCTCTCCTATTTCTTTCAAATATCTTTGTCGTGCATTCACCATTTCTCATTGTTTACTTCTTTCTTTCATCCTCTCCTTCTCTTTCTCTCATTGTCCACCGTTTGCTTTCTTTCTTTCTTTCTTTCTTTCTTTCTTTCTTTCTTTCTTTCTTTCTTTCTCCTTCCTCGTCATTTTCTTTCTTTTCTTCCTTTTCAGATAAGGTTAAAAGGTCGATTTCTTAAAATCTTCAACTAAATGTTTATTTCATTTCTTGTATCTTTTGAACAACATCTATGAAGAACAAACTTGAAAAACATTTTTTTTTAATAAAAACAACTAACTAAAAAAATGATATTTTTCTAATCTAACAATCAATTCATTTTATTTTCCCGATTTTAAAATCGTGATCATTGCATAATTAACCGAAATCGGATGAAATCAAGCAAGTAAAAGTAATTAATTTTTCTTCTAATTGAATCAGTCGATGCAATTGATCTGAAAACGAACGGCCTAGCACTGCCTTTAAACTACGCTTGGCCGATTTGTTGAATTTTCTTTATTCTGTTTTTCTAGAAATCGTTCATTCTAGTTAATTGAGTTGTTGGTTCCTTGTTGCTTGTAGGTTGTAACATATGAAATGTAGTTTTTCGAATAGTAGGATGCAGGGTGACTCAAAGAATAAAAATGGTGAATATCTAATTATAATATGGCCTATTTGAAACAATAACTTTTTTTAACGATCCAATAATTATAATATGGCACCTCTATAAAAAAAAATATTTAGGTTTAGAGGCCACACATTCGATAAAAGTACAGATTATGGCTCCCCTATTATCAAAGCTTAATTGCAGATGTGAATTTCAAAATATGATGAATTTTGAGAGAAATATCTAGTGAATATGAACGATGCTGCAAGACTTCATATCCTGATTCTCTAAACTCAGAACAGCAATGGGGTATATCATTCAGTTCTTGTCGGACCCATATTTTCTAACTTTTTAACATTTCCTATTGCCTTGAGATGAAGTGGTATGGCCGCTGCTGTAGTCTCAAAGTCTCCAGATACTGCTCAAATTATTCTTCGTGGGTCATTTTTCTATCACGTTTTGGACGCTGTATGAATATGACCTTGCGAAGTAGCTCTTGGGCAAAGATTCTTTGTCCTTGGGCTACTTTCTCTTTGGCCGACTGAGTAACCCAACAGGAGAGTGTCTGTTCATGCATGCACTCTACAGTCTCCTGTGATTGGTTTCCAAGTCACATTAAGGCCACGCAACCAGTTCTCGAGATATTCAAAATAGCTGGATACTTTCCGTAGGGACTTTGCGAACGAATATTCATTGGAAGATTTCTCTGTAACAGTAGGACCATCGAGGACGGGGCCTGTGTGCAGAATTACATACACACCCAGCCTGAACAATGCTATCATCGTTACCGTTTACAAAAAACAAGGATGAAAAGTCAGATTGCTCAAACTACGGGAGTATCATTCTACTCTCTATTGCTGGCAAAATAATCGCGAGGATTCCGCTGGACAGATAAGTACCTGTTTTTGCCGTCAACCATCTCCCTGAGAGTCAATGTGGTTTCAGAGAAGATCACAGAACACCTAACATGGTCTCTGTCCTGAAAAAAATCCAGTTAAAGCGCCGTGGGCAAGACACAGGACTGTGTGTCACCTTTGTTGACTTGATAGAGAGGCGTTTTGCGAAGTGAGCAGATCAGGATTTAGAAAGATACCACAAAAGCTCGGTTGACCTCCCAAGTTTCCTTGTACAGTTATTATAACGCATGAGGCACAATTTGGTCGTGTTAGGCTTGGCAACAAATTCTCAAGGCCTATCCCAATCATAAATGGCGTGAAATAAGGCTGTGTACTGCCCCCACTCCATTTCTTCGACATGAGGCTGAAACGTGCTGCAGAAGGGATGGATGTTGACAACGAAAAAGGGCATCACCCGTACACATTCAAGCGACAACATATATCCTAGAGTAGAGCATTCTGGGGTGATAAAATGTTGTAAAACGACAGAGCAGTTACCATTAATTAATTCTAGCTCAAAATACCCGCCACCCAGGCGGTCATCCCCAGTTTTGGTCGTAAAACCTCGAGGTAAGTAATGAATACAGACGGGACATGGTACTGAGTGAAGTTGTAATGAAAATACACTAAGATTAGGATGAAGGTAAATAGTATTAATAAAAAAAAATAATAGTAATGTTTCATCATATTTTGCCTATAAAAAATAAGGATGAGCGATGCCAACTCGCGTTAACATGTTATTTTGAATAGAGTTTTTAAATTCATTTTTTTTCCATTTGAGTACTACGAGCAGAATTGAACCACTATCGAAATGAATGCTCTGAGGTAAAAAAAATGCCCAGTGTTACGGACAGAAAACAAAAAAGGTCACACTTGTATAACTATATATTAACTTCGCATGAGTTGGTATCAGACCATCTGTACTCGGAGATCCAATGAGAATCGAACCTACAAACAACGACTAGCAAGATTGTTGCTATACGACGTGCGTCCATATCCATTTGTTTCATACTATCAACATAAAAGTTTTGTATCAAACCATCAAAAATGGGAGATTCAGTTAGGATCGAACCCACCCAGAAGTTTTAGCTTGCTGATCAGTGATGTACGACGTGCGCCCTGAACCATTTTTCCATACATTTTTCTACTCGTTAATCTCAGTGGTAGAGGTTAGGCAAATTCCTATTATTATAAGGATGAGAAAAAATTTTAGCATTCCCAGATCCCAAAATGGTGACAATTGTATGTTAGGCTGAGTCGTTGAAGGTAGGCTTTGTGGCAGTTGTATAGGACTCTTGGGTGTATGGGGAGAAAGGAAGAGGGTATGTGCTGTTTCTACAACAACTCATAAGCAAACAAACGCTGAATGCCTTTTTTTTTTTCGTATCTTTTGATAAAAGTGAAAAAGTAGCGTAAAGCGAACATTCGAAAGCGGGAGATACCTGTATTGCCGATTCGATGCAGAACGCACTGACATCTATTCGTTTATCCACAGCTATTAGTTCCCAAATCATCGAAAGCGATTCTCCTAATATTATTTGAAGGAATCGATAACAAGATTACACGCAGACAGAATTATATAGTGATAGTTTAGCAGTGATTGATTTATAGATATTTCACACACAGCATCGCAAAGTGACTTGTGTTAAAAAGTATACTGTAATGTTCTGGTCATTAACTGTATTCACCTATTGAGTGGGACCGAGAGCTTACAGACGTAGCTTGAGAAGGAAGGAAGCTGCAGTTAACATAATTAGAGCAGTGACAGCATTACACGCACGCATTCATCAAACATCAAATCATCATGATTGCTCTCCGTTGCACCCCCTCTTCCACCTTACTCTCCTTCTGCATTCGTGCGGGCTGCTTGGCATTTTATAAAAGAGGGTTCCCTGCCTCTGTTACCGCCACTGTATGCCGTGTTCAGGTGTTGATGATCGTGAACGTTTAGGTTCACTGTCCCAATCCAGCCACGATTGCCCGGGCAACTTGAGCTGTAAAAAAGCGCCGAGAACAGACCCAGCTGCATCTTGTTGGCTCACACCGTCGTCATCGTAGTGGTAGTCGTTGTGCTTCTGCTCTCAAAAGTCACACATAGCAGACAGAGAATGGCGACTCTGCATCGAATCAGGGAAGGAACGGAGGAAGATCTAGAAGAATTACATCGGCTTATGGAGGTGAGAAGAGGATTCAATGAATCATTGTTATCGGGACGGTAACGTTGTCGCTCTGAATTAACACTTCTTTGATAGCGTGCATGCTGAGATATGTATGAAAGTATTGGTAAATGTCGCTTTCGGAAAATGAGACCCGAAAAAAAAAAGAAAAGAAAATGAAGTTGAAACGCTACCCTCAAGACGATCAACTGAGCCCATTCTCAGACGCTGGATCTGTTGTTAATAACTTTTCCTCGTTGACAGAGGCGTAGCTAGTGCTTTAGGGACCTGGGGGTGAGGAGCTTGGTCTTTTCCAGCATTCGGTGAGATTTGTCCCTAACAGATTTGCTGTAGGTGAGCTACTATTTCTAAATCTTCCGGTGGCCCCTTCCATTGGGGACCGGGGACTTTTTCAGATAACCGCGACATCCCCTTAGCTACATCTCCTTTCATTGTGTTTTCACGCCATAGTAATAGCTGGTGGCTTCCGCTGTAGACCAAGTGACAGCAAGTCACGTTAATACTCCAACACTTCTACCAGTATTATTGATAATTTTGGTAATGGGTTGCGATTCTGCCTTGGATTTTGAAATCATTCGAATCGTTTTGCAAGGCTGCTATTATTATTGTTATTATTATTATTATTATCATTATTATTATTATTATTATTATTGTTGTTGTTGTTGTTGTTGTTGTTGTTGTTGTTGTTGTAAGTGTCATTGTTTATCTTTATCATCATGATCACTGTTATTATTATCGTCGTTTTTGTTGTTGTATGTTGTTGGTGTCGTCTTCGTTGTAATTGATGATGATGACGATGATGATGATGATGATATATGCATTTAACCATTCAGACAAGTGGTTACGAGTGTTGACTTGCTGTCTCGAGCGGGGAATCAAGTGACAACAAGTCTCCTCGAATCTCCACCCTTCTCCATAGCATCTAAGTAGTCTCGTTTCTTCTTCTTCTTCTTCTTCTTCTTCTTCTTCTTATTATTATTATTATTATTATTATTATTATTATTATTATTATTATTATTATTATTATTATTATTATTATTATTATTATTATTATTATTTATTGACTAAATGAATCCAGTGATCTGTTCGCTTTGCTTCTTTTTACTTCTAGGATTTACTCAACACTAACACACACATATATGTATATACATATATCGTTTTATTGTAACTATCGCAGTGAAGCATTATCATAATTAATTAATTAATGGATAATATAGCAGTTATTTGATCAATTAGTAATCGAATCACTGATTATTAATAGTTACAATATGAAAATTACGTTTGGTATGTGGCAGTTCATTTACTAGTATCACAACTACTTGCACTACTTACTAATACCAATACAACAACAACAACTACTACTACTACTACTATTACCACTACTAAAACCAATCAACTAATACTACAACTAAAATAATAATAATAATAATAATAATAACTGCAACAGGGGCGATGATAGTGGTGGCGGTGGTGGTGATAGTTAGACCTTAACCATGACTGAAAAGGCAGCATCTGAGTCAGCTGTTGACAATCGAAAATTCAAAATACGAAGTTTCTCCTTCATTCACACCGTCCTTCAAAGAGGGGGGGGGAATCAGACTACAAATTTTGAGGATTGGTAAATGGGAAGAAGAGAAGCATTTTCAAGACAAAACGTGGCAGTTTAGTTTGAAAACATGAAATCGGACACTTGATGATAATGACGTTGTTGTGGTTAATAATGATCATGATTACGTTAACGATGACAACGATAATGATAGAAATTAGAATTATCATATTGTCATCATCAATTTTACTATCGTGAAGAAATTGGATTTTATCTCAAGAGATCAAGCGACAGCAAGTTCTTCAATAACCCAGCACTTTCCTCAGCATTCTTGCTGATTTAAGTAATGCTATCATCTAGATGGTTTTGATTCTCCCTCGAATTTCAAATTCTTCCAATCTCCCTTCTAGGCTCCCTAAACTGCTCTAACCACACCAATAAAGATCGGTACATCGTCACTTTCATGTTCTACTTTTTTTCCCCGATTCTTTGGCAAGATCCAGATTTTTTTCCCCAGCTTTCAACTCTCTTCCTCTTTTCACTCTGTCAGCTGGGAAGACTACAGCAATTATCTGACAGATCTTGATTTTTTTGCTTACGATAACCGGATCAATCCTAGCCTGGATTGGGTGATCTTTTTTGAATTTCAGTCCCTCTCAAAACACGTCCTGGGTTCTGCTTATACGATTTGTTCAAATGGTCAAGACAAAGTCTTTTGATCAATTTCCAATCGATCACCGTTCCAACCACTCGTATCTATTTTCAAACTAATTCTGAGTTCATTTGCTACATTCACATGTGATCTACAAAACTGTTTCTGTCTCCCCAACGATGACATTTTCCTTTATGTGTTTTGAGACATTTGGCTTTTAGTGTTACTGTCGTTGTTGTTGTTGTTGTGGCAAAAATAATTCTGGTTTTTCATCACCAACTTTAAAACCGTAGACCTTAGCTTAGAAAGTTTTTGATCGAAATAAGAACCTTCAGAATCTATGCGTTTTTGCCGACTAAAAATGAATCAATTCATTCCGTAAGCACATAATTCTAGGACCCTGAACAATGAGTTCTTCTAAGGTGTTTTGAGCAGCTGCCTGGTTTATGAAGACCTTTCCTTAAAGGAAGTGGTCGAAATACTTGAAAAAGTGGTAGCCGGTCAGGAAGAGGTCTGCTGACTAACCTGGGTGAGGTAGCGTTTCGTAGATTAGTTCGTTCAATATCTGTTGAGGCATTCGCATGACGTGCGGTCGGGCTTTGCCATGGAGAAGAATTGGTCCTTTTCGATTGACCAATATTGAATGTAAACGTTGCAGTTATTGGTACATTTAGTCGATTTCCTGGCAATACTTCTTTTCTGTGATGGTTTCGCAAGGATTCAAAAAATTTTAGTGGATGATTTCAATTGCAGACCACCAAATAGGGACCATAACCCTTTTCGATGCAGGTTTGGTTTGGGCAAGTGTTTTGTACTTTCCCCCCTGTCCACCCACTTTGCAGAATGCTGCCGATTCTTATACAGAACCAATTTTTCGTCACGTGTCACAATGCGATCAAGGAAACGATAGTTTTTGTTGTGCAAAAGAAGCGTAGGGCTGGCTATAAAACAGCGATTTTTTTTTCGTTCAGCTCGTGTGGCATTCATTTATCGAGGTTTTTTTTATTTTGCTCTTCCGATTTGGTGCAAATGTCGAACAAATGTTGGATGGTCAACTTTTAGTTCCTCTGCAATCTCTCGGGCAGTTTTGCCTCGATCCTCGATCACGGAGGGATATCCACGGACCTCCTGATCTCCAAAGGCACTCGTTTCCGTTTCAAAATTTTTGTAAGCAATGTTGAGCTATGCGTTCATTGATGGTCCCCTGGCCTATTGCTTGGTTGATGTTGCTTGCGGTTTTCACTGAATTACGTCCCATTTTGAACACATACGAAAAAATGAAAGAATTTGTTTTTTTCCCGATCTATGATGAATAAACCTAAATAAATAGCAAGAAGAAACCGTCCAGCCTAAATAAATAGAGCAAAATTTACGCTTTGAAATGACACATTCAGTGAACATAGTTGAATAATATTTAATTCCAAAATATTCATTAAAGTTTAAAATAACAAAAAAAAAAGCAATAATTTTGGCACAGACTTAATATTTTTGTTGTTGTTATTGCTATTACTGTTGTATTCCATTCATTTGCCTGCATGTTTACACTAGATATCAGGTAGTTATCTCAAATCTCCAGCGCCCTTTTCAGTATCCTCAGAGTAAATGTTCATATATATATATATATATATATATATATATATATATATATATATATATATATATATATATATTGGTTAATAGGATTATATAAATATATTGGTTTTAGGATTATGTTTTTAAGAGTATCTTGATTTAATCGAAAATAAAAAGTTACCATTGAAATAGGATTTAACACTATACTTCTTCGTTTTCTTCTTCGTTTTCTTCTTCGTTTTCTTCTTCTTCTTCTTCCTTACATACATATTTGGTGACTCTTTTATTAGACCAAGCGACAGCAAGTCTCTTTGGGATTCTTGCCAATTGCAATAATGCTATTATCTGAGTTACCACTCTCGATCTTCTGATTCTTCTAGCCAATAATTGTGGATATTATTGTCACCTTCATATTCCGTACTGTTTTGTTTTTGTTTTTTTTTTTTGTCAGGGACCAGGTATTTGTCCCCACTTCTCTCTAGTTTATGGCAATGGTTTCAAAATTGAGGTCTACAGATCCCTTGGGGGCCATCAAATAATGCTCAGGTGTGCGTGGAAGTGTTCCCTTTCTGTACCGGGCATCTAAATCTTGTCGCAGAGAAACAACACTATCCTTTGCACAGCTATCAAAGAATATCATCATTTGTTCACAGACGTGTACCGTATGTTGGAATTCGAATAAGTATAATCAATTTGAAATAAATGTGAATTCTAAGGTCAGAAATCGCTTTTTATTGTCATTCATATGTTAGTCTTGAAAACTAAATGCTAAAATAGGGGTTCGCCAGAATACTTTCTTTTATAAAAGGGCTCTGTAAGTTTTCTGAGTTTCGAAACCGCTGGTCTATGTTTTGCAGCCAACTTCACTATTTGACAACTGCTCTTGGTATTTCTAGTAGTCGTAGTTGCAGTAGTAGTAGCAGTATTGTTGCAAGTTATTATTATCATTATTATCATTATTATTATCATTATTATTTGCCTGTTTACACCAGTTGCCTGGTGGTTACCGCTGGAGACTGAGTGACAGCAAATCTCCTCAAGTCTCCGGCCCTCCTCACCAAACTCTTATAGTCCACGGCAGTACTGAGGTTTACAGTTTCACAATAGTTGCCCGATGGTTATCGCTGAGAGCTGAGTGACAGTAAGTCTCCTCTGGTCTTCAGCCCCCCGCTCTCCCTCATCTACCACAGCAGTGCTTTAGTACGTACCTCTACCACCGTTTGGGTGCTATTTTTTCTCTTTTTTTCTTCCTCCTCTGTCAGGCCACTTTCTAGCACTTTCCTCAGTATTCGTGTAGTTCCTAGCAGCGTTGTGGTCTGCACAGTCTCAATTCTTCCTTTTACCCCGAGTTCTTCCCATCTTGCTTTCAGTGTCTTTGGCACAGTTCCAAGTGCACCTATCATTTCTGGCACTACCCTGACTTTCATGTTCCACACCTTCTTCAGTTCTCTTGCCAGGCCCTGGTATTTTTCCAGTTTTTCACTCTCTTTCCTATTTACTCAGTGGTCTGCAGGCACGCCCATGTCTGTTATTTGGCTGGTTTTCCTCTTCTTGTCCACAATTTCTAGGTCCGGTCTTCTCACTTGGATGAGGTGGTCAGTTTGGATGTCAAAGTTCAAAAGTAATATATAATTTCCATTCTCCAGGGCTGTCCTCTGTTTGCACTGAATCCCATTCGTTCACTCAGTTCCCAGTGTATCACTGATGCTATTCTATCGTGTCTGTGTTCATATTCCTTCTGGGCCAGTTGATTACATTCACTAATTGTATGGTTTACGGTCTCATCCCTTTCCTCATATAAGCGGCATTTGCTATTTGTCTATGTTCTGTCAATTTTTGTTTTGATATAGTTTGTTCTGATGCATTTGTTTTGGGCTACCATGATGAGCGATACTATTTCTTTCTTCAGGTTTCCTTTTCGTAGCCATGTCCATGATCTCTCATCTGCCACATTCTGTATCTGTCTTTTAAATTCTCCGTATAGTTTCTTCAGTTCCCACTTTTATTTCCTTATTTGCTTTACTGTTCCATTGTTTCCTACTTTTTGTCGTTCGTTGCCCTACTTCGAGCACACTTCATGATGTCTTCACTGTTTGCTTACACATACTTTTCTAGACCTCCTTTGGCCCTCTAAATACAATATTCTATGCCGATGAGCCCTCTGTCGCCTTCTTTTCTCTTCACGTGCAGTATATCCGTATAATCTCTGGGGTGTAAGGCTTTGTGCGTCGTCATAAACTCTTTTATTCGCCGGTCCATTGACTGGAGTTCTTCCTTTGTCCACCCAAGGGATGATCTTGCGTACCTTACTACCGATACGACCCACATTTTCATTTCTTTTATGAGGTTCCTGCTGTTTAGTTTGGTCTCTAATATTTTCCTTATCTTCCTAAGGTATTCTTTTCTTATTTTCTCCTCCGTTTCTTCCCGTTTGATCCTGTCAAATTCGAGAACTCCTAGGTATTTGTATTGGTCTTGTGCAGTCAGTGCTCTGATCTTCCTGTTGTCCGGGGGTTCGATCCCTTCTATTCCTTCCTTTGTGCAATACCATTATTGCAAATTTTTCTATTCCAAACTCCATCCCAATGTCATCACTGTATTCTTTCACTTCGTTGAACAGCGTCTCGAGCTCTCCCTTGTTCTTTGCAAATAACTTTATGTCGTCCATGTACATTAGGTGGTTGACTTTTCACTTTGCTTTGGGGAATTGGTATCCTTTGCTGTTTTTCAGGGTTTTGTTGTTGCTGTAATTATTATTATTATTATTATTATTATTATTATTATTATTATTATTATTATTATTATTCTAAGGATGGAATTCCATCTATGAAATGTCATCTCACATCTCATCAATTTAACAAGTAAAGATTCTTAATCCTCTTTAGTGAAGACTTAAGAGATTTTTTTGCGGATTGCATAAACTTTTTTCTGACAGTTAACGTTTAGTATTTCTTTCTTTCTTTTTTCTTTCTCTCTTTCTTCCCCCAATAAATCCGTTCTGTTCATCCGTCTTTAATTCTTTCTTATCTATTTAGAAAATAACAGCTTTTTGCGTAAAGAAGATAAATTGAATGAAAGAAAGCGACTCTGTGTGTGTGTGTGAGTGTGCGAGCATGTATGTATAGTGTCAGCATGTGCATAGATATGTGTATGCACGTATGTGTGTGCATGTGCGTGTTTGTGTGTGTACTTATGTACAGTGAAAACACTCGTCAAAAATGTATGGAATGTTAAACAGCATCTCTAGATCCCCGGATGCGACATACATCTGAAGAAGGTCGAAATTTATTACCAAAAACACAGCAAATATGAAGATGTTCAAGCCCGGGTAGAAGCAACATTGTCAAATGCTGATTTTCTAGGGAGACAGGAAAGATTGGCATAACACAATCTTCGTTTCACCTGCATTTGGTCTTGTCAACATAAGAGATGATATTATAATTTTTCGTTTTACGTTTTTTTTAATTTCAAATTTTATTAGATGAGGTATCATAAATCAAGATCATTCTTGTAAATTTCATGACTACTTTTTACCTTGATCTCAATTTATTAGTTTCCTTTTTACAGAAATATTTTCCTCAGACTGATTCCCCTCGATTATCAGTGAGTAAATAGCTTTCGATCAGAAAATAAATGAGTCTGGCTTTAGGTGAAATTCGAATCCACATTTACAATAAAAAGAAAATGATAAATCAAGAAGGTAGAAAGTAATTATAAAAAGATCAAACAATAATTATCAAACAATATTGGTTTATAATACTTCATCTAATAAAAATTGGACTAAACACGAAAACGTATTGAAATACTGAAACTATCAGAATGTAAAGAAGCATGGTTGCCGATCGGAATGACAGATTGGTTTTAAGGCGTTATTTGAATTCCTGTCTTCTGGTTGAGTGTAGGATGGTGAAGCAGGCCGGTGTAAACGGAGCTATCCCTTGGGTTCGAATACCACCTAAGGTCTATTCTTTAGTTTCTGATAAAAAGATATTTACTCACTGCCGGAGAGAAATTGGTCTGAGTAAAAGGTCGCGATAAAAAAAGCAGCCAAAAAGTTAAGATAAAGGTATTGAGTAGTCATGGAAAGTTCATAAATGATAATGAGCAGATATTATAATTTCTATTAATATTCGGACCATCCTCATCTTGGTTGTTTTTCATACAACGTTTCGGCCGTTGCACCCTACGGCCTTCATCAGGTATCATCTGGTAGGTGTGGGGAAGTAACGAACCGAACCTTTTATTTATCCGACGGGGGTATATTGACTGCACTCCCCTTTTAGCATTAGTAGTATTATTATTGTCTGACACTAGGATTGAACCTAGAACCATCAGATTACCTTGATTCTGTAACCACTACGCTATGTGTCGATGTGGAGTGCAACGTAGAGTGCAACGGCCGAAACGTTGTATGAAAAACAACCAAGATGAGGATGGTCCGAATATTGATAGAAATTATAATATCGGCTCATCTCAAAAATTCAGAGAGCCGATATTTGTTTTTGACTTCGTAGTTTGTTACGTTTTTACTCCCTAATTCATGCACTGACGAAACATATTGTTGTTTGACTTCTGAGTACTTGAAGAATACTGCATGCATTAATAATTTCGATTTTGTTTTTTTGCAGGAATCTGCATCCAACGGAAATAAAGATCCAACATTAGCACCGTCTGTAGAAAGTAAGTTTTTCTTCCTATCATACAAATCACGATTTCTAACGTCCACTCCACCTTGCTCTATTGCAGCGAAATATGACAACGGAGAAAAACATATGAGCGTTTCACATGAAATGTCTAACAACAACAAAAAAAAATTAGGCGTCAGGTGCAACAACGTAGTTAAGGAGCAAATCAATCTATTTCTCATTTCGAATGAAATCTGCGAACGGTGGAGGAAACAGCTCTGTCATGTGGCAAGGTTCCCACCTGCTGGGCACGCATTCCAAGTATGTGCTGTTATCGATTCGGGAAAAGGCAATAATTCCACCCCGGAAGAGAAGATGACTGTGCCGATTGTAGTGACAGAGTAGCTTCCCCTGTTGGATGCGTTTTTAAAATGCAAAAGAATGAAAAATAGAAATAATAAAAGATCCTTTCATACACTCGGAAAAACAGGAAATTTTCTCAGTCTGTCTCATTCCACCCTTTATTGAATGGTTTGGATTTTTTGCTTTTAGGGATTATGTTTTTAGACTCAAAGAGTATCTTAAATCAATTTTTAAAAAAAGCAGAAGTGAACATTCAAATAGGATATAACACTACATACATTTGACCTCTGTCAACGAAGTTGTAAAGAGGTATATGTTTTTGATCTCGTCTGTCGATTCGTTTATTTATTCGTCTGTTGGTTCGTCTGTCCACACAATATCTCCGAAAGTACCGAATGAATTGGATTTGAATTTTATCAAAGGGTGAATAATGGGCAATTGAAGAGGTGATAAAAGTTTTGAGCGGATCCATGCACAATTTTTTTTTCTGATTGAGAGATATCTTCGCAATTTTTTTCAATTGCATGTATGTATACGCTAATGACTGTCCATGCGATATCTCCAAAAGTTATCAATTGATTTCAATGAAATCGTGTCGAGGGGTGGACAATAGGCTACGCGACTAATGATTTGATTTTGGAGCAGATCCATGCAAATGATCTCCCCTACGTCGTAGTTACACGTCCAAACCACACAATATCGCTATAATTCCATGGCACTCTACATGACATCTCTAAAAGTTTTCAATTAATTTCTATGACATTTGGGGCAGGTTTTGACAATAGGTTATGGAAGAATTGATTAAAGGGATTCATGCGCAATTACCTCCCTTGCGTCGCAGTTATTTGTCAAAACCACGTAATATTGCCGATTTTTTTCCCTATCTTCAAAATATCCCAAAAACGTCTCAACGATATTTTGTGGGAGGATTGAACAATGAACTCCCGAAGAATTGCACAATTACCTCCCCTAATTTCATGTTCACATAATATCACGAAAATTGCATGTGTGTCCATTCGATATCTCCCAAATAAATGAATGAATTTCTATGGAATTTCGTGGAAGGATATACAATGAGATGAGAAAGCGGTGAATTTCAATTACATTTTCTGGTAGGACAATTGGGTTAGAAAGAGGTGGTCAAATTTTGGAGCGGGTCCAGGACTTTCTTTCTGGTTGAGAGATATTTTTCCGCTTTTTATAAATTACATTTATGTATACGCTCATGACTGTCCATACGATACCTCCAAATGTTATCAATGAATTTCAATGATATATTTTTGAAGCGTGGACCATACGCTCCGAGAGAGATCAGTAAATTTTGGAGTGGATCCTTTCTCGATTATCTACCCTACGTCGTAGTACTATGTCCAAACAACATAATATCGCTAAGTTCCATGTTTGTCCACATGTTATGTCCAAAACTTTTCAATGAATTCCAATAATATTTTGTAGAAGGGTGAACAATAGGCTACAGAAGAACTGCTTAGATTTTAGGGCGGATCCATTCACAATTATCTCCCCCTGACAATGGCGCTGGCTGAAGTATGCGCTCTCCAAGAGCTTTCTGGTTTATTAAGGTGTTTGACAAAACGCCTGAGCTAAAAAAGAGATTTTGTATTCAATCTTTTGCAAAGAAGGAATTTAATTTTGGGTGTCGCTCACAGAAATGGATGGAGAAAATAATGGTTATTTTATTCAATGAATCAAATATATACGCTTTGTAATGTTTTGTTTTTTTCACATTTCTATTCTTATGAATACTACTCTGAATAGTTTCAGTCAGAGCTCTTAATGGTATCACGACTCATAATTGAATTTTTTAAAAGATGGCATTTTAAAATGTTATTGGTAACTATATTCCTTCCATGTTTGGTCTTACGAAAACTAAACTGACTCATTATTATGATTAAATACTAATAAAAAATTAAGAGCTCCTCCGGCATATTTCACCAATACATGCCATCCCAGATTTCAAAATGACACCTGTTAACTCTTTTATGAGCAATTTTGAAGATTTAAAGCTTACGGAATTTAATTGTTTAAAGGGAATATCTAAAAGAAATCAAGCTGTCTTGGTCCAAGAAGTTTTTATCAAAATAATTTGCAATTCCGCTCATAAAAAAATTTCAAAATTTTGTATTGTATTTATGGAGCTTGCAGATATACCAGTTACAATAAATACTATATCAAGTTTACTATTTGAAGAGAGTAGAGCAAAAATACCAGCATTCAAAGATCATTGATCACCGCCACCTACAGCAGTCCGGTTAAAACACTGTTTCTGGGTTCAAGTTACCCTCGTGTTCTGACAAAATGCAAGCGATGTAACTTATTCATCGTTCTTTGCTTTAAATCATGAATGTGTGGTTTGAATCATATGGTAAGATATTTTAACCATGAGGTAAAGAGAAACATATATGGATGATTCATGATTTCCCTTGGGATTTTACTTTAATAGTTTCTGGCCGAGAAAAACAATTAATTTTGCTATACAATTCACCGATTAGTAGGAACAGATATGCAGAAAATTTTAACACTGTATTAAAGACGAAAATAGAAAAAATTAATAATTCGAATATCTGTTCGGAAATACAGATCAAAACTTTGTCCCATGGAACACAAGACTGACTAATAAAAAGAAAAATGATCTCATGTGTTGAATAATTTCAAAATCTGAGTTCATTTCTACTATCACTGGTGGGGATGTATCAGAATATTTTATAGATCTACCCTTTGTGAATGCTTCTGAAGCTGCTCTCGAATCTAATGGCCTCTGTTCTGTCTCTACGTGCTTGGCGTATGGAGATGGATGTCCAGTCTCGGCTTTGTAGTCCAGAGGATCGATAGTCTGCTTGACTGCAAAAGCTGTCGAAAGGACGTCAAATTTAGCGTCAAAATGTCTCCTTTGGTTTGGAATCAGAAATGTCCTTTTACCTGGGGGAGAAAAGATGGATTCATGCCAGATATTCGTACAAAGCGAATTCAGGTCGTCGATTTTATTGTCCGAGCTGTTACTGACTATGCCAAATGCACCACATAACTAAGTAATAGTCAGTTTATTCCAATGTTTAAAAAATAATTTATGTGTTCTTGCGTTCAAGTCGTACAGAAGGGTCAAATCGGAAGAAATGTGCCAAAACCCAATTTCTTCAAACTTTGAGATAAACACATTTTTTCATACCTTAATAAAAGTATGGTTATATTTGATTACAATTTCTTTCTTTCCGTTTGATTACATTAACACGCATTTTAAGACCACAATCATTATCGTAAAACAAAAAAATCAAAACCGTTCAACACAGAGTGAAATGAGACAGGCTGATAGAATGTCTTGTTTTTACATGGTACATCAATAAGTTAGTAGCCTAATAATGAAAAACGCATTTATTCTACAAAATAAATATTTATTTTCAACATAATCTTCTTCCTCGTTAATGCAACACTTCATGAATATGGTGCATATCAATCACATATATAGATAGAGCAGTATACTGATGTTCTTTTGTTCCTTTCTCTGCTTTTAAACTTCAGGAAGCTACTACATATTACCTGAGATGAGCCTTCATCGAGCAAGAAAATATTGTGCTCATGAATTTACTTGAACTTTTTCGTGCAAACTATCTAACTTAATAATTTTCTTCTTTCTCAAAAACTTTGCACATAAATTTCTATCACCTTCTTTTTCCACAGAATTCTTACAAGAAACACCTTTATTTTCATTTTTATGACTATATTTCACCTTCAGCTCAATTCATTTGTTTCTTTACATTGCAACTTTTTGTTCAGACCGATTACCCTCCAATTGTAATCGGAAAAAAATAATGGTTCATGATACTCCATCTAATAAAAAATTGAATGTTTTAAAAATGAAACTACCAGAATGTAAACAAACATGGCTGTCGATCGGAATAAAGGATGGGTTCAAGGGCATCATTAGGACTTCCGCTTGCTGGTTGAGTTTTGGTAGCTCAATTGATAGAGCACGTATGCCTGCTCTATGAAGGGTACGGGTTAGAGTACTACCCACGGCTTATTCTTTATTTCCCGATCGACGCTGTTTGCACTCTATCGAAGGCTGATCGGTATCAGTACAATATTGCAATAAAGAGCAACTAATGCGTTAAGATGAAGGTAAAAACTAGTCATAAAAATAACAGTAATGGCCCAAGTAACTTATTCGCAATAACAGTATTTTTTCTAAATTCTGGTCTCGATGTACAATTGGACTGACTTCCGTACGCCTTTGTTCGACTTAAATCTCCCAACAATTCTGCAATGGCACCTTTTGCTTCATATTTGACAATCGCCTCGAAGAGCATCATATCTGGCGAGGTCCTTTGGGTCAGCTGGTAAACATGGCTTGTTATTAGGATAGCTTTGCTATAATTTACATCGTTAGGGTCCACAGCTTCTTGAACTTTGTCCAGCTTGGGAGAAGCGCACTTGTCCTTCCCTGGCTGGAGAATCTAGTTGATATGCACAACGATCAACCCTGCAACTTTTACCACAGTACCATCATTTACCCGGAGCTTTTGCCCTCGTTGATATGTGCACCAATGCAGTTTTATCGTTGCCGACATGTAAGTTCTGTTTTCCGGTACCTGGGCAAAAAAGGCTGATGCTCTGACTTTTTATATCAATTCTCGAGAGATTTCTCTCAAATTCGTTCAAGTTCAAAACAGTCTTCAATGTCTCGTGGGTATCAAACGGAGTGGTCAGACGTCGACTGTTAGTTATTAAATTTTTCCAAACTCCGAGAAATCTTTTGGGGAAACATTTCGAGGGTGCGATGTACATCATTGAAAGCCTTTCGTTCTATTTCCCCCTGAATAGTGTTCTGAAAAGCCTCGAAGCAGATACCATGACCGGAGGAAAAAAAAAAAACAAGAGATTGTCATAAAGCGATTGTTTGTCGTTTAGTTTTTGAAAGAAATCTTTAAAGGCATAGTTGACCACTCTGACTGTGTTAACATCGTCATGGGAAAGCTTTGTAAAGAAACTAAATGAGAAATGAGGTTCCGACTTGTAATTGTTGATAAAATCAAAAATGCACTGCATAATAAGTTCCACCTCTAATCGACTGCTCACACATTGGTGATCAGAACCCCAGAATAGATGTCTCGCTTTCTATTGCAATTAACATGGGGCAAAAATAATGATCGATCCGGGGTTAAGAAGAGCCCTCCTTTCCAAAATGAAAAGTTGAAAGTAGGGGATAATCCTCTGCTTAAAGGGTCTTGTAACCGTGACGATGGGATTCCACCCACATAAGATCATACTTATCAAATGGTATTTTACATACTTCCAGAGTACAGGGTGTGTCTTTTATATATTTGCCAAGTAACACTGGGATTAAATTCACAAATGAGCTATCGGCTACTTTATTGTGACCTTTCAATTCGATACCTGCCAATTTGTGTAAAAGAAAGTTTCGAGTCTTTGACAATTGTCTGTATGAGTTGAGCCGAGATATCGAATCTGCACCAACCATAACTGCGTTGAGCCGAGGGTCATGGTTAGGTGTT
The DNA here is from genome assembly GCA_963457665.1 of Thysanoteuthis rhombus. NCBI lineage: Eukaryota > Metazoa > Mollusca > Cephalopoda > Oegopsida > Thysanoteuthidae > Thysanoteuthis > Thysanoteuthis major. The sequence goes on along the minus strand of OY735209.1, from coordinate 27,730,826 downwards.
AAGGTTTTCGATACTTTCTCCTGTAGTTTAACAAGGTTCTTTTTGAGTTGTCCACGATTTCGGTCAAAGTTTTTGATTTATTTACAGCATTTACGAATGCATCAAAATTCGTGTAGACGTTATCCTTGTCGGTGCAGAAGCACCTAACCCTGATAAATTCGCTCGTCACGACTGTATATCGTTTCAAGTTGATCGTCGGACAATATGTTAGATTAAAGTCACCCTCACGAATCACTGAACGGTAATCACAGTGGGTAAAGTTTCCCCGGGAGAAGTTCTTTATACCAGTTAGGTTCAAAATCAGCGTACTTCCCCTTTGAGGTATGAGATCAGGTCTTTGTGAACAAAATTTGGGTTTTTGAATATGGAAATACTTTTAGACGCGAACATCGAATGATTTCAAATCTGGTATTTTGCAAATAGAGATTCAGACTTCTGTTTACACCTTCTGGATTGACAGAATTGCGAAAAAAATATTTCTAGGTTTAGTACACAATTTTGTAATGTCCAATCTTGTTTCTATGTATTTTTTTTTTTTTTTATTCTTGTATTTTCAAATCTTCGGTGCAAATTCTGTCAATTTTAAAGCTGTATTAAGATTTTAAAATGTACTTTTGGAAATGTATTGGATACTTGCTGCTCTCACTGTATATTGTGTCAAATACATGACACAACATGCATTACAAGCGTATCATATAACCCATAAGTTACAAAAATTACCATACGTACATTGCATAAATGATATATAATAGATTATATTAATGTACATTGCATCAAATTCCTTTGATAACATTATATTACGCTCATGGTATGCCTCCTATTGGTGACAAGCATACATTACCTACATTACATGATAACACATTTGTTCATATACTTAATATTCATTACATGAGATTGATCACATGCAATACAAAATATGACATATATAGCATACATTCCATAATATACATTGCATAATATAATAATACCTTACAACCATAACACGCATTACACGACGTACATTGCATGAAACCAGTAAGAATATCTTCACGAAAGGTGGAGATATGATGCTCCCTTACCTCGGGGTTTAAAAAAAAACAAATTGCATTTTTTTAGGCAGTAAATTTTGCTTCAAATTAACCCAAAATAAAATGTGTGTTAACCTAGATTCCTATCGGTGCTGACTTTTAAAGGTCACCTTAAGGTCAGGTCAATTTGGGCATTTTCGAATTTACGGGAGACAAGTATTTTTCACCATATCTACACTAGTTACCATGTGCTGTTATATCTTTGTTTTTTGGCTTGTGAGTGTGAGGGGACCTCGCTGTTGGAGGATGTGAAACCCCTTTTTGATTTTATGAAATCTCTGTAAAATATAATTTGCTTTCCTGTGTTGTAATATTTGATATATTTGCATATATGTGTGTGTGTGTCCATCTTGCTTAATTTTCAAATCATACACATTCTTACTTTTTGTGCCTGAATGTTTCACTTCGTAGAAGAAAATCCCACTGGTCCTAAAAAGAAGGCTATATAACCAATGTATCCCGCTGATGATCACGTATGGAACTGAAATATGAAACCTAACCAAAAGATTAAACCTCAAACTGAGAACCATGCCACTTGCACATGAGAAAATCATGCTCAGCCTGAAATGGAGAGAACACAAGACAGCACAGTATATCAGAGAAGAGACAGGAGTCTGAGAGATCAGAAAAACTATAAGAAAACTCAAATGTCAATGGGCTGGATATGTTGCAAAAATGTCAAATAACCACTGGACATCACGACTTACAACGTGAATCCCCAGAGATCAGGTGTCAGGCTGTGACCGAGATGGCGTGACAAGCTAGATGAATTTAGAAAATACTGGCTCTGCGATGCCCATGACAAAGAGGTCTGGCAACTCTTGTGGAAGGTCTATGTCCAATGACGGACGCCAACAGAATGATGATGATGATGATAATGATGATAGTGGTGGTGGTGGTGGTGATGATGATGATGATGATTGCTCACTGACTTTGAATGTGCGTGATTTTTTAAGCCAGCATAACTCATACGTGTTGATTCGGTTTTAAGGTTAATAGTAAAGTTTTGAGGCAAAAACGATCTGTAAGTCGCATCGACACAATCTACATTTGTATAATTTTTTGCCAGTTCAACTCTCATTTATTTAGTACAAATTTCAATCTTACGTGCTTTAAATCCATTAGACCTTTGAAGAAGTCGGAAATTCGATAGTTTTTAAAAAAAAGCAAACAATTAAAGTTTCACGAGGTCTTTTTACAAATAATGCAAAACTGGGCACTCATTTTCAGTTATTTCTACGGAATTATCGATGTAAGCATAGCTTATATGAATTGATACGAAGTCCATTACTCTGCGATAGAGAAAGAGGCTATCGCAGTGATTGAGGCTGTGTGAAATGATCTCATTTTCTGGTCAACTCTTCACCATCGTGGCAGATCAAAGATCCGTAGCCTTCATGATGGACAATCGCAAAAGATCCTAGTTTAAAAACAATAAAACCCCGAATTGGCGGCTTGAGTTAACCAATTTCTCTTATGATATTCGTTATCACCCTAAACGCTACAATGTTGTTGCTGATACCCCGAGCCGAGCCTACAGTAATACTAGCTTTTCGCCATTTCTCAAAGAATTGTATGATAACATATACCCCGGAGTCACTCGTCCATATGCCCTTTTCTACAGACGAGGATAAGGAGGTATGTTCATCTTAGCGAGCATGTACGGAACTAAAACCACGGCTCGCGTCATTACCTCAAGGTAGGCTTGTTAAGACTACTCAAGCTCTGAAGCGCTTAAATGTGGATTTCGGTGCTATCAAGGACACACAAATACCGGTCAGTAGCAGTAGATGAATTATCGCAGTTCCCATTTGCGATCTCATGCAAAGACACGTCATCCAAAACTGTGATTCAATGTTTGGAATCGATATTCACTTTATGTGGGTTACCTAATGATATCCGTTCGGAAATAGGTTGGGGTTTCTTAGCACGTAATGTGCTAAATACCTCTTGCTGCCCGCAGTCGCCCCCAGCAAGACATTCCCTTACCATCCTCAAGGCTATGCATAAGTTGAACGATACAAACCAATAGACAAACAAGTTTTAACCCTTCACCCTCCTCTCCTGTAAGATCAAATCTTGGACAACCTTCTAACGGGCCAAGCTTGGATGAACTGCCTCGTCGTTCCCACGGGAAAGTTGTGTTTCTCAACACTATGGGCTATGAAATTTATCGACCAGGGTGAGTGTTGTATATGCTATATTTATCTAATACCTATCGGGATACCATGACTCACAACATGGACCGCCAGAGATCATATGCGAAACTCTGACCGGCAGAAAATAAGATGGCATGACAAACTAGACGTGTTCAGAGACAACTGGCTTCGCGACGCCCATGATAGTCTGATGAATCTTGGAGAAAGTTTATGTCCAACAACGGAGACTAAAAGGCTGATGATGATGATGATGATGATGATGGGAGATCCGATGAGAATCGAACCCACCGACAGCAACCAACAGGAATGGCTGCCCCCTCTTCCCTAGTTGATCTCTAAGAGGAAATTATGTAATAATCTAGTATGTCTACCCTACGGGTATAGAAGCACAAATACTGATCATTGTAATTTTTTCAAGTCCTGTTTTCAAGTTGAATAAAGATTGTTTATTATAGATTTCGTTGTTATTCACGACAAGAATTATGACAGGCTGCCCCCCACACTGTAAAGTCTGGCCCCATTTAAACAGGCATCTTTGGAACAGGCATAAAATCTCTGCTGAAACGACGAATGTTTGCTTGCGTGCTTATGTCTTTTAGACTCCGAAACAGCTGCAGTCTGAGGCCTAAAACTTCTATAAGTCTATAAGCGTAACTGGACCCAGGGATTAACATAGGATTGGTTGCGCTACGGTCACTATATGGTTCAAATTACTCTGTTTGGCTTAACAGAAAAACAATATTTATTGACGCAACACGTGATTTATTTTTTCTGAAAAAAAAACCCCAAAAAGCAAAATGAGAAACCACAGTGGTTGGAAGCCTGCGAAATGGAATTGGTAGACAGAGTTCAAACACCCGTGTAGACCTTTTTTATTTTTCAAATTTTTATTTTATGTGTTTTCCATCCATTAATCCTTCGAACATTCCAGAAATAAGTTCTAAAAATGAAAGTCCCTTAGAGGTTTTGGGAGACGATTTTAAATCGTATCGTCTGCTTTGACGAGGAACTACCATCGTTAAAAATGAACACACGAATTCTCTTTAAATATTCAAGGAGGTACGTAGACCTACGCAAATCTATCCAGTAGTTTGTGTGAGCCTCTATTCGATTTCATGAGGTTTCAATAAAATATCGTCTGCTTTCCAGTGATGTTACCCTTGATTGTAGGATATAGAATAGACCATAAAAAACAATAAAAAATCTGTGTCTCAGCAAGTTGTATTTTATGTATTAATATTCCTTATACAAGAGTTAGCTTCTGATCCCAAAAGTTTAACCGACTTCCTCCAGACCCGGCGTTTATTGATCAGTTGCTGGATATGAAACACTAGACATGACTTGTACACTCCTTTATACGACATGAGAGCAATCTACTGCAGAGGTTATTGACTTATTTGCTCGAGATCCAACCTCGACAAATCGAAAAATATGATGTCATTCTTACTATAATACCAAATATTCTTGATGATTTTCAATGAAACTTCGTGAAAAGTCTGGCATTAGGCTAAGAATGAAGTGATAAAATTTGGGAGCGGATTCATGCATAATTAATCCCTCTGAAAATGACGTTGGTAGAGGTATATGCTGCCTGAGTGCTCCCTCGTTATAAAATCTCTATTTCAGACCAGTTTCCAAATCTCTGTAGTCATTATCATGAACATTTAATAAAGACATTAGAAAAAAAAGACGAGGAACATGGTTAGAATAATACCTGGGATTATACACGTATGGATAAATTAAATAAATATACATTTTAGTAGGAATGTATTAATTTCAAACAAAATGGGGATTATGCTTTCTCTTGATTCAAATTCGTACAAAAAAAATGATAAAATTAATGAAAGAAAATCGGTGAATCTGGGTCAAGTTGTCGAGAAAATTGGATTCGTGGGTTTGTTTTTTATTTCTATGGAAACTGTCTATTGAGCGGCTTGCATGGTGGTAGTTGGAGGCGGGGGGTAAAGTCTAAGGCAACACAGTGGGGTATTGGGAGGGGAATAGGTAAATTCGTTAATGTTTAATTTTACTTTCAAGATCAATACGATGCGAGCTTGTATATATCCGTGAGCACATAAGTGCGCACGTATGCTCCTCGTATACCAAGGGGGGAAGCATTGACATTGTGTACGTGCATATGTCTACACGTATGTAGATGCGTGTATATGTGTGTGGGCAAGAGATTGGAGAGATATGTATGAGTCTGTATACGTAATTTGAGTATTTCATTATGGCGAATTTTTGCTGTGATGCCCTCGCCAGAAAATATTTTTTTCGTGGGCTTATGAATACCGTTGGAAAGGAAATTGTATGCTGAATAATGCTTAGAAAAGAACCATGTGCTTCACGTATAATCATTTCAGTTATATACATTCAAATGTTATAAATATCTGTTTCAAAATGAAATACACGTGAGGACGGTTAGCTGGGGCGTAGGGGAAATATTCGTACATGGTTCCGATCAAAAATCTCATGACTGCTTTCGTAGCCTATTTTCCACGTTTCATTGAAATTCATTAAAGGGTTTTGGAGATAACGTGTGGAAGGACAGGGAACTTTTTGAGATATTTTGTGGTTGCCGACGATTTACAGCAAAAAGTCCGGCTTGAAAAAGTTCGCTAATTCCACCGGATGTGATGAAAAATCCTCTCCCGACGCGGCAATGACTAACACGTGACATTCATTTCATAGTTCGGTTGGTCATCAAATCAAGTGCCTCGAAATAAATGTTTGCAATAGTCATACGTCGATGAGAGAGGTTTAGGTGCCGTATTTCCACCAGGGCACTACTCAATCCACAATGGCTGGCCCCGTCTCCTTGATAGTTTTGGTCCCTTGATCTCCATTTTCAATAATGGCCCATTCGCATTTTCCAAAAACAACCGAAGCTATCCATCGATGGGATTGTTAAGAAGAATTTTGACAATCATTGTTGCGACGCGGTCTTTCTCTAGGCGATAAATCCTTCAGCCTAAATGCACAGCTTAAACTCTCAATGTCTCTCATCAAACCAGTTTGGTCACTTGTTCAACAAGCCTCCTGTCTGCAGAGAAAACAGAAGTCTGAAAAAGAATTCAAGGTTGTGCATTTGTGCCGATACTCCATTGATATACGCTTTTGTCTCGGTATTCTTGTATCAGTCTAAACACCATTTTCCAGAGAGATAAGAGTGTTGCGTAATTGTCATGCGATTGTCAAACCTGGATAGTTCATCTTGTTGAACGTAGTAAGCGTTTTCTCCAGCACAAGCTTGAATACTACTGTACGCAGTGTCTCTTTAATGAATTTCGGTGTCTCTTTCATCAATGTCGGTGTCTTTTCAATCAATTTCAGTGTCTCATCTATCAATTTCGGTGTCTCTTCATGTTGCAGCCTTTAGA
>OY735209.1:26966720-27059220 GCA_963457665.1 Thysanoteuthis rhombus | reverse complement strand
TGTTTCTAATACTTGGTGGCGAACAGGTTAACAACCATTATTGAACTACGGTAATTTGACACTGTCTTATTTAGTATCATAGTGCATGATCGGATTTGTTACGATCTCTGGTATCATTGCATATCATTGAATATGCGGCGGCTCGACTGGGATGCGCTTTAGTCTTGCATTACTACGCTCAGCGAATATCATATTTACTAAGCCTACATTAATCTGAAAAGGTCAAATAGGGTGAAGTGGGTAAGTAGATTGTATTGCGCCAGTCCTGCAAGTGAGGATGGATTTTCTGACCCGAACATCAGTATCTGAAATTTTAGCACTTCACCTGATCTCAAATACCGACAACTGGCGCCAATGGGATGTATGCAATTATCTCAAACACCAAATGAGGCACTCAACATGAGCATTGATATAGATGCAAAGAGAAATGGTGACCGTAGACAGTGGGACATGCATACGTGCACGGGCACTAAAAACGTGTACTGCTGTGTGGATATTTACCCAGGCCTACCAAGTCTGGTACAAGGCCACAATATCGGGGAATAAGCATTTGGAGTCCTAGTATTGTACATGCATTAGAATATTGACCATCGGCACCGATGGAAATATGCAACTATCTCAGCCAGTGAAGAGTTGTTTCCCTTTATTTGTCTTATCAAAAATAGTAATTTTGACCTTAAATTGACCTTCACGAACCTTGGGGGTCAGCGCCCCCTATCCTATGGGTCAAATTAGCTTTATAGACAATTAGCAGTCCCTAGAGTGCAGCCGTTTGACTGGCGATGAAAAAACATGGTAAAAAGCAAACTAACAAAAAGTCATTTATATTGCATCAGATTTATTGAATAAGCTGTTTATGTCTTCAGCTGTCTTTTTTCAACTCTATTTATAACCTGAATGAGTTTAGATACATTATTTTTACCTGAGACAAATTCTAACCAGTAAACAGCAAAAAGACGTTTAGCAAATGAAAAAAAAACTGCTCAATTCATCATTACCAACGAGGTCTGTTCGTTTATTTACTTGTAAAACCTGCAATAACAGGGGACATATTGTCTGCAGAGGCTTTTATATACTTGTTCAACCAACTTATAATGTTTCTGACCGGAGAAAAGGGAGATGGGGAGACTAAGTGAAAAGAAGGGGGTCGACGCGAATGTATGAGAATGACAGAGTTGAGTTGAAAAAGATAGATAAGGAGAAAGAGAGAGAGAGAAAAAGAGGGGGAGAAAGAGAGATAAAGGCATTGGGAGAGAAAGGAAAAAGTTAAGAGAGAGATAGAGAGGAGAAATTGAAAAAAGATTGGCTTCAACAGTATGGTGACGTAACGTAGTCACTCAGGAACCTTTATATTATTTAATTTTAATCACGAGCAAGAAATGATCAGTTGTGAAACAGTGTTCGAATTCTTATCCATCTGTCAACAGGGAGTGTTAACATTTCATTCAGAAATCATCAATCGTTCTGGATTTTCTTCTTCTTCTTCTTCTTCTTCTTCTTCTTCTTCTTCTTCTTCTTCTTCTTCTTCTTTTTCTTCTTCTTCTTCTTTTTTCTTCTGTATTTGTTTATTATTTGTTTATTTATAGACTTCTCAAAATCTCTTTAAAGACTGCGGCGTCGCCGACGATGTGGAATGACCCGGAGACTCTGGGCGATATCGCCGTGGGACTCGACGAGGACAATGTCGTGTGACGGGTGTGTCTCTCATGTGTCTTGACACCGGAAAGAAGAACTAGGCTGTGACTATTTGTCTTTTTAGATTGACACACATTTTGTGAGAGAGAAACGGGGAGAAAATGAAATAAAGAACATAGGATCAGTTGTTGAACAATACAGTTCTTTTATTTAGATAACCAATCCAGATTCAACTGAACGGACAAAAGTCCATAGACAAAATATTATATTCCTATTAAAAATCTTTTCTTTTTTATTAGATGTGTTTATTATGTGCAGTAATGGGAATGGGTTTGGTGAATTAAGTATACAGTAAGGCTTGGTTTGGGAAACTAGGCAAACGGTAATGTCTCCGTTATTACAACAAAAAAAAATGAATGTTCGAAGAGTCTAATCTAGTCTTAAAGCTATATAATTGTGCCAAAGGGACAACTTCAGGAGAAGTCAACCATAGAAAATTATTGCCTTATATTTCTTTCAACGTAATTTCATCTGCTTTTCATCGCAACCACTCAGGCCGTCAGTTTACGACAGTGAGTAAACAACACAGATCAGAATTAAAGTTCGAGCTCCTCCTTAGACCAGAACTCGTATCCCTTTACATCGGAAAGCGTGTTTTTTTTTTAATGCCTATTGCTGTCTAATCGATGACGTAGAACGGCAGTCTGGGTAGTTATATTACTAGAAAAATTCTTGTCAGGACAATGCCAGAATTTAAATGCTGATTTTCGATCAGATCGATACTGAATTTAGCTCTGTCTGGCACAAAGCAACTAATGTAACCAGGGAGGACCGAACTTATTGCTGTGATGTTGGTCCACGAGACTAGGTTGTAAGCACTACTCTGTGTATGCACGTGTGCCTGTGAGCAAGCGTGCGCGCGCGCATGCACCTGTGTCCCCGATCTAATGAATGAATGGAAGAAAGCGATTGGAACAAGATGCCGTTAAAACCCAGAAACCAACGCGAATATAAAACTGTTCTTTATGAGTGGACAATGAAGACTGCGCCTCGTTCGGCCAATGACTACACTTGGGCCAGTCATTAAATGCCCCAAACCTCCCTCTCGAGACACTCGGTTCCGCTGTGAAACAACAGAGATGTGCATAGCCTTACATTGGATGGAATGCTGCATTTTTTTTTAAACCGTAGGGCACTTTCAAAAGAATGTAATGCAAGGTTATTGATAATTCTTGCGACAAAAATCGCGTGATTCTTTGAGAATCGAGAGAAGCAATAAAAAAACTGTAAAATTCCACACATTCGCTCACCCAGTATTAAAAACGGCGCACTAAAGACACTAAAGGTAACGATAAGCGTAATGCTGAACTTCAACATTAACTGCAGTCAGCATGGAATTCTGTGACTTTTTTTATGAGCAGTAGGGAGATACAGTGGACGGATACCCGCTGTCTAGGCGAATTACTTTCTGATTATTACCCAACAACATGCGTAATAAGGACGTGGTTAATTGCTTTTAGCACTTCAGTCAAGTTTTACGAGTTTTTGTAGCAGTTTTCACCGATTTTACAAGCATCATAACCTAGTGTTGGAAATAGAGTTTTATGAACTAGTATACGGTAAAGGTGTATCTTGTATTCATGTTAGGGGATCACAAAAGGGTCCATTAAGGAAGAGCAGGGTGAAACTGTGCAACTGAGGGGCTCTGTGAATCCCCGTGAATAACTATATTTTAAAGATATGACTAACTCCGGGGCCGTCTTGAGACATACCAAAAACTGGAATTCGAGAAGTTGCTATACGTCCTGAGATTTCAAGTTGAGAGTTCATGCCTTTGTGACAACAGTGGTGAAGACTAAAAAGATTTTTGCGGTATTCCCACCCACACGTTCGCGTGTGTGATATCCCCACATTAAAGCAACCTTGCGTCACAACCTGTTCTCGGCTCGGGTAAATAAGGACAAAGATTAGTTTTACCGAGTGATCTTTCGGGAGGAAAGCAGATTTGACTTGGCCTTTCTTTCTTTCTTTTTTCCTTCCAGGGGTGTAATCGAGGGTGGTTAGGGGCTGTTTTAAACCACCTCCGATCCCCAATGGAAGGGGTCCCTGTAAGTTTTATAAATAATCATTCATCTATTGCATTTCTACTGACATGATACAATAACTGGGATACATAAACTGCATAGATAATAATTCAGCCTTTGGAGTTACTGCAGATTATCCTTTTTCATCGAATTTCACTAAATCAGGGAATCAAACCCCCAGACCCTAAATCTATAGCTCTGCCTGTTTGCTCGTTGGCTTATTTCCTTTATTTCTTTCTTTTCCCGTCAACAACGTATCAAAGAATTGTACTCTGTATAAAATGATAGCAAACCTTTCAGTGTAGCCTTGTAATTTCGGCATCTCCAGTTCTATTTATCTACGCAGTCGCTAGATTCTGTTAACCCGTGACTCAATCCCTAATTCTCAACTCATCTTGAATGAAATGACCTTTTATTCTCGTGTTTAATTTTCGTCTTATTCGTGCCATCGAATTGTTATGAATAATATGGAAGCCCGTAAGCTCTTTTACGTTTTGCCAATTGCTAAAAATATCCCTCCACTAACTGCTGTAATCAATCATGAGCGCTTTGCTTACGTAATTCAATGTTCCAGTGGTGGCGACGCCTAGCGGATTAAATCATCACTTGGGCAAGCACTTGAAAAGGTAAGTGGACCGACACACCCTGTGTTCTGGTCGAACAAACAATCCTAACAAGAATGATGAAGGCAACGGAAGAAGAGATTTTTAGCAGCAAAACGATGGTTGTAAAATACGAGAATCAACGAGAAGTAAAGGAAATATAATTCAAAAGAGCTTATATATATATATATATATATATATATATATATATATATATATATATATATATATATATATAAAGAGCTTTGCGGTGATTAATTAAATTATTTAGGATTAGGGTCATTCATTGATCAAAGTAATTGATAATTCAATTAAATTCATGCCTCTTTCTGCTTGAAGTGCAGACGACCTAACGGTTAACGGTAATGAGGATGGAATAGTTCAAACTCCTGCTGGGACAGTCTGCATTCACTTTGCAATAATAGAAAAGCATGAATCCACTACTCCCTCCCGGCTATGAAGTTAAAGTTCCTTGGCCCTGTAAGGAAGTTCAAAATCGCAACGAACGATAATAGGGTCTCCATGAATTGTTCAAGAAAGGAATACAAAATAATTTCCTTGCGTGTCACGCTAACACAGAAGCAACTGATTTAGGGCTATGGTACGACAATCGAAGAAAAATGACTGAAGACTATTTTTCCCTCTTCTTTTCTTTTCTTTTCTATGTCGACTTATTTTACAGATATCTGACGCGTTATTCGGCTAGTCTGTGAAAATGAGACACGAGTTATCTACCCATAGTTACAGTTGCATATTACTTACGTTAGCTCCATTATAATAAGGATGACACAAGTTATATCCCTGTAGCTTTGGTTATTTGTACTTTCGTTTGCTCTACTATAATTAGGATCTAGATAACGCTGAATACTGACACAGAATTTTAAAATTCCCCCAGCGTTATCCATTAAAACAAAGATCTAATATCAATTCACAATTCATCAGGAAGATAGGTTTCCCTTTCTTTTTTTTTTTCTTTTTTTTTTTTTTTTGGAACGAAGTGGAATCTTCAAGTCGGAATATCTGCATGAAATACATTAAATACACATAACCATTCATGACGATTCTTTCCAAAACAAACTTCACCCTCAGACTTGCAATAGTTCTCTACGATGTCGATCAAGAAAGTATCCGACTATTTAGTGATAACGAAAAAGATATCCTATTTTGGGCCATGGAGTCTTAGTCCCATTTTGATTACGGTGTAGCCGAGACAGTGAGACACGTCCATTTGACATTTAAAGAAGTGAATAATAAAATGGTGACTCCTTCATTCCGAAGATGAAAATATTCGAAATCAGCATCGAAGAAGCCCAATGGATGTCATCAATGATAACGAATTAAAAACTTTTAGCAAACTTTCTTCTCTGATTATTTTCAGTCATTTTGCTACAGAAAGAAACGTGTAAATTAGTTCCCAGATGAATTGAAAGAAAACCAGAAACTGTTTTATTTTGGCGCATGCTCACTACTTCTTACTCGAAACAATAAAGACATATTTCTGAAATGTGTCATTACTTGTGATAATAATGGATAATTTACAATAATTGTAAACGCATTCAATTTGATTAAAACGATACAATTTTTACCTCTGCCTACGAAGTTAGAGAGGTCTATGAATTCGGTCGCATCTTTCAGACTGTCTCTCTGTCTTTCCGTTTGTCTTACCGTCTGTCTGTCCACGAGATATTTCCAAAAGTACTCTATAAGTGGAAGGAGGGTCAATGGTGTAAGGGAGATATGGTTATTTTTTAAATTTATGCATACGCTCATGACTATCAACATGCTTCATATGTTCATTGAATTTCAATGAGATTTTCGAGAAGAGTGTACAATATGCTACGAAAGATCTCACTGAATTTAGAGGTGAATCCATGCAGAATCATCTCCCCTACGTCGTAGTTATATGGCAACACCACATAATATAGCGTGAATTTCGTGTCTGTTTACACGATATCTCCAGAGGTTCTTGATGAATTTCAGTGGGAGGGTCGGTTATAAGCTATCAAAAAAAGTGATTGAATTTTGAGGTTAATCTAAGAATTTTCTTTTGATTGGGAGATATATTTCTGTCTGCTTTTCCATACATTTATGTACCCACTCATATTTCCACACGATATCTCCAAAAGTTCTCAATAAATTTCAATGTTATTTTGTGGCTTTGGTGGTGGTAAACAAAAGGCTACGGAAGGTGTGATTACATTTTTGGGCGGATCCATGTAAAATCATTTTTCCTACCTTGTAGTTATTGGTCTACACCACGTAATAACGCCGAAGGTTCGTGTATCTTCAAGCAATATCTCCAAAAGTTCTCAATGAATTTCAATGTCATATTGTGGAAGGGTGGTCAATGGGCCATGGAAAATATGATTAAATTACTTCCCCCGGCAATGGCGTTGGTAGAGGTATGCATTCTCTGAATGCTCTCTAGTTTGAAATTTAATGCTTTACTTTTTACCTGTCAAAAGATGACATTTCATAAGGTACAGACATATACATATATATTAATATTTTTGCATTTTGTCTGTTTGTCCATGTCTCTTCTCTGCTAAAACTACCAGGCCTATTGACTTAATATTTGATAGGAAGAATCAATAAAAATCGGCATCTCATATAGGCTAACTTTGGAGGTCATCCGTGGTCACTTGAAGTCATTCTCTGACCAATCTTCGTTTTTAACATTGGAAACACATTGTTATACCGGGTTTTTCGTCTCTTATTCTTCTCATGAACGATACAGAAATTCCTCACAATAAAATCCTTTCTTTCGCGCTTTTGGTGTTTTTTTTTCCTTCATATTCTCCAATCGTACAACTCGTAGCGAGGTAGCCGTTGTCAAATACTATGAGCCCTTCCCTTACTTTTTTAAAATCTAACATTCAAAGCCATGGTCATATTCTAAGACCTCTTTCCTTCACTTTTTCAAACGTACCAGCTGAATGAATCCATTTTTTTTAACTGAAAATATACATGTACAGTCGACCCTCTAATTTCCCTGGTGTTTATTTCGCAGATTTGATTATGCATATTTGTGTCATCAGTTGTTGAACGGTTCCTATTTTAATGTTGCAGGCTGCCCTAAGAAAAAAATGTGGACTTCTAAAAACACTGTACACTTCCGTAAAAGATAAGGCATTATGTATACAGGACTTTACAAAGTTATATTACCTTAAATTTATACTTACATTAAAAAACTTCAAGTACAGGTTTACTTTTCTCTCTCTCTCTCTCTCTCTCTCTCTCTCTCTCTCTCTCTCTCTCTCTCTCTACGTTTTTACTGTTTTATACAGTACTATTATTTATAGACTGTACATTATCCATTATTCTTTTTTGACAACTATTCAACGTCATCTTATTTTATTCGGTCGTTTTCTTTGTTTAAAATTCGTTTTAACTGTGAAAGCAAAAAAAAAACTTACAAATGATTTTTCACAAATAAGTTTTTCCTGCTTTTAATCAGACTTCCATTACTTTTAACAGGGGGTCAGTTCTGAAATGATTTTTTTCGGGTTTAGTGTGGGGTGAGCGCTCAATTAACGATTTACTTTTGATGTTGAACTGGACAATTACTCTCCGTCGATAGTACGAGCTTTTGTAATCATTTTTCAAAAACACGAAACTCTATCTGAACATTACGAATGAACCGAGGCCTGTCAAAAGATGACATTTCATAAGGTGCTTTTTGCACGTTGGACGGTCATAGACGAACATGAAGCAAAAGTCAGCTCTATTGTTACATCGTAAATAGAACCTGAAACTTACTTTTATCCTAAAATGACACTTTTATGCTGGAAACGAAGGCGTTAAAGATTGAAAGCACAAACAAAAATTCCGATCTTGGGATTTTACTTATCAGCTCCTGCCCCTTTTTTGATTTTACGAAATATTGATAGAATATCGTTTGCTTTCACATGTTGTTGTATTCGAATTTTTCTTTCTTTGGATATATATATATATATATATATATATATATATATATATATATATATATATATATATATATAATTTAGACTGTACCAAATGGATTGTCGCATTTTAATGGGCCAAAACATTGCGACCCATTGTTGGTTCGCCTCTTGCCTGGAAAACAGCTTTAAACCGACCAGGCAGGGATTCTACAAGACTTTTGGTATCTGGTGCCAGGATAATCAGTGGGTCCTTTATCTGCAGCAAGTCATGTGATGAAGGTTCTGCTGGACGAACTTCTTGGTCCAACCCATCTCCTTGCTACTAAATCGGATTTAGATCTTGGGAGTTTAGCATCCAGTACAACAGTGAAGTCTACTTCGCATTCCCGAAACCGTTCTCATACAACTCGTGTCGTGTGGCGGGGCTTATTATCCTGCTCGAAGATACCACTCCCATCGTGGAAGATTGTTGTCATGGAGGGATGTATCTAATGAGGTATGCAGTGTACGACGTACCCTCCAAGTGAATGAGTGGACTCAGTATTTCCCAGCAGAACATTGCCCAAACTATCACACTGCCTCCACCGGCTTGTTGTTTCCCTTCAGTGCATTCTGATGCCACCACTCCCCCGTGATTAAACGTACTCTACAATCCACCTTATCCAGGAGAAAGGGAGACTCATTGGAGCAGGCGACCTTCTTCAATTGATACTAAGTCAAGTTCTGATGTGTTCAATGAAGACAGCCATTGGTTATAATGGCTACTCAGACTGGCTGGCGGCTGCGTAACCCCAAACGAAACAAAGATCAACGTACTGTGTTTTGTAACGCATTCTTTCATTCAAGCTCTTTAAAGCTATCCACAATCAGTGTCACAGCAGCCCTTCTGTTCGCTCGTACTCAGCGGGAAAGCCGTCGTTTGCATCGCGCATTGAGAATTTTTGGCCGCCCAATGCCTTGTCAGCGATTGGTGAATTTCGCCCCTCGGTCGGGCCACCGCCAGTACCATCACTAAACGTGAGCATCCCACAAGCTATGCCATTTCGGGAATGTTCTTACCGAGTCTTCTGGTCTTGACAATTTGACCTTTATCAGAGTCACTCATATCTATCTTTTTGCGCATAACTGTGATATTCAACTCCTCGAAATGAAATACTCGAGACCGGTTTATATACCTCTGACTCTGGCATATGCAATTCTTACTAGATAGTAGCTGTCATTTTTTTTTACGTGTCGCTGGTCATAATGTTTTCGCTCATCAGTGTATATATCTAATGCCTTGCCCTTTGTTTTCTGTTGACGTCATACCGGAAGTGACTCATGCGTTCCAAGAAATCCTACAGTCTCTGTTAAGTTTTCTTGTTTCTCCTATTGTACTCGCACGATTTATCTATTGTTTTTTTTTTGTTTTTTTTTCTTTTCATTTTATTTTCGTTGAGATAAACTAATAACAATGTAAACAGGTGCCTGTGGCGATCAAAAATTGATGCCTTGCCGTCGAATTTCGAGGAAACCTGTTTGCGATCGTCCTATTTTCCCTCTATCTATGTCAGTAGTGGCATGTCCAGTACTAAACCATATCAACAATTATAGATGTAATTCGGATGATTGAGTTCATACATTCTGAGGGGAGGGGGAGAGGGGGTGACATGAAAATTAACCTTCAGTTCATTTTTTTCTTGTCCCATCGGTCTGGTTATTTTACATCGTTCTCTCTCGCTCTCTTCTTCTTCTTCTTCTTCTTCTTCTTCTTCTTCTTCTTCTTCATATTATTATTATTATTATCATTATTATTATTATTGTTGTTGTTGTTCTTGTTGTTATCAAACGCCTTATTGACTTTATTGTTGCAATTAGTTGAGAGAAGTAAAAAGAAAGACTGATTCTGTCACGTCATGTCGTATCATCAGGCATTTCCGAGTTCTCGGTATTATTATTATTATTATTATTATTATTATTATTATTATTATTATTATTATTATTATTATTATTATTATTATTATTATTATTATCATAAACATTGAATCTATGTTATGAAAAATATCATTTCCATATAATAACAAGTGTATATATTTCATCTATTCATCTCATCGGTGAAAATTTACTTTGCTACCATGGATATCATTCAAACAGTTAATATAATAATAGAACCATTAAGCAATATCAAAATTTAAGAATTTTGAAAAGACAATAGATATTCATTCGTGATTTTGAGGCATTCCTCTGACTATGTTATCGTTAATTACAAATAAATTACAATTTTCAATAGTGTTTCCGTTGCTTAGAGGTCTAGGGCGTTCTGCTAGACATCAGCAGAATTTAGCATCAAGTCCAACTGGGAGCGAAACATTATTTTAACCATTAGGTTAAATAGGCGTTTCCTTTCTTCCTTGCTTTCGATGCTAGTGGTGGATTAACAATTAGGAGTGGGATTTTTTTCCTTCCTTTTATAAAACTCTTACGATCATTTTCGTATGTAATCATTATTGATGACAAAAAAGGAGTGACGTCATACATGTCAGTGACACGGTGATGCATGCAAAAACTGGTAGAGAATACAATCCCATTTCTAAAGTCCAAATCATATTGACTTGTTCCGCAAAAGTTAGCGAATCCCATTTACAGGATCTATTAATAAAGAATTTGAGATGAGACTCGTAATTAAGGGACGATATTGTATAGAGAAATGCATTCTGTTTTGTTAACTCTTTAGATTTTAATGAAACAAGGAAGTTTAACTTTAACGCAATCAAGCTTCTTCTTCTTCTTCTTCTTCTTCTTCTTCTTCTTCTTCTTCTTCTTCTTCTTCTTCTTCTTCTTCTTCTTATCATTATTATTATTATTATTATTATTATTATTATTATTATTATTATTATTATCTATTTATTTATTTCGTTCTGGAAAAAAATTTAACAATGAATATGTTGTTCACACCTCCAATTGATTAAAAAAATGTTTAGTAAGCTAACTGATTGGGGATCCCACACTAAAACAACCAAATTTGAACTTCCCCTGAGAAAAGTATGGAGAAGTCAGGCAAAGGAAAACAAGCTCAAGAAATTCTCCTTGCACCATGTTATAATTTCCTCTAGTGACCTTAGGCAACCTCTAATTACCTTCAGCATTAACTTCACATTGACTATAACTTTCGCCGCTCCAAGATGCACCGATACTCAAACTTTCTGCACCCCAAGAGCAATATTGTAGCCAACAACTTCCCTAGAAAATACACCTAATTTAACTAGAAGTGACATATGGACACCTCGAATGCCCCTGATGTCAAAATCACATTTCTAAATACTTTGACCGTGAAAGAAAATACCTCTACGCCAAAGTTCAGTTTCATACGTGTATTTCTGTGGCTTACAACTCGGAAAATTGGCTAGAAATGACCAAAACGACTCAGGTGGCCTCAAATGACTTCAAATGACTTAAATGAGGTCACTGTTGCATTGCCTTCACCAAGACAAGATTTACCTCTATGCTAAATTTCAGTTACATAGATGAGAAGTATAGCCAAAATCTTGGAAAATTGAGTAGACATTACCATGGAAAGATGTACCACCTCTATGTCCAATTTCAGTTTCAAATGCGCTAAATTCCGGTCCATGACTTGGAGCATGGCTCTAAAATGACCAGAAATTACTTCTGGTGACTTTGAATTACCCCGGAAGTCAACGGCGCCAAGTTTGCGAACTTTGTCGTGAGAGAACGTGCCCATATCCTTCCAGGATCCTTGATGGAAAATTATGGCCAAGAGCTCTGAAAATTAACTAGAAATGACCAAGAAATGACCTCTGTTGACTTCTAATGATCTCCTGGCCTCTCCCCAGTCTATAAGTGGAGAAGAGGCACGAATAAACAAAAAGCTCAAATATTAGTATAAATGTACATTATTATAATGTAATGCTGTAATGCAGTTGTTAGAATACTAATCTCGGATATTGTCTGCCATGAGATCATTCCTCACTGAGTAAACCTTGAATATAGCATTAAGGCAAAGTTTCCATACTTTAAGAAAAAAAGCCCCCTTTCCAGAAAGAGATGATTAACTAGTTGATCCTACTTACCATTGAGCCATTAAGATATAGAGAGCTCGACCACTGGATGCTCCACTATTGTAACCTTGTGCCAGTCTAGGTTAAGCTTTGCAAATATCTACGAGATACCAGTTGATCAATAGTTAGTATGTTAATATTGCTGTCCAATGCTAATATATTGAATAAAATCTCTGACTGCTCCACTATAATGGCCTTGTACCAGGCTAGACAGACATGGGTCACAAATTTTCATATAAATTTATTGAGAACTTCTGCAGATATTGTGTGGACAAACAGAAAGACAGATTGACGTATGGACGGAGAGTGAGACACGAGAATGCATTTACCTCCTCAATTTCGTTGGCAGAGGTGAAAAAAATATCTGCTACCACGTATATTCATTGAAAAATTTGTGCGTGTGTTCAGCAGTATGCAGGGCCGGGATAAGCTTCTGCGGGGCCTGTAGAATGTTTTAAAAGGGGGCTCTGGATTTTTAAAAATATGCGCATAAATAATAGAACATGAGTTTTTACTAGCATTGTAAAAAATTTTTATTCGTTTGTTGTACAGCCCGATGATACGACAAATATGTCTGACATTTCGGTAACAGTATTTTATTACTTCGTTTTCGTTTTTTATCTTTTTTGCAGCGGTTATGACTTCAGTTTCAAATACCTTGGAATTTATGCGTCGAATACGTATCACCTATGTACTACGCTCCCATTAATTACTCTCTTGAAATAATCATCCCAATTAAAGGTGATAGTTGGCTGAAATCTCTAACCCTAAACTCCCAGTCGTTTATGGAACTCAAGGGCTGTATAGTAATAAAGTAATAGATCAAATACAGTTTCACTATATCTGAATTGATAGCTTGCAAGCATTTAGCGCGGGGCCTTTCGAAAATGTGGGGCCAGTAGCTACTTTTGCTACCTAGTTAAATCCGACGCTGGCTGTATGCGTTTTTATTTACAAAGACAAACACGTTCGCCTGTTTTCAAAACAAATAAAGGATGGACTGCTTCTCTTCTTGCCTTATAAGTAGCCAAGTCTCCTTTCTTCGACGTGAGGCGAAAAACTATAAATAAACAAAACCTTTTGCGGTTAATGATACCAGGCTAAGAAGATGATGAACAAAACTTTTTAAAATTTTTTATTTTTTATTCCCGGCTTAATGCCGTCAGCACACCTCTGACATCATCAAAACAATGATATATTATCGTAATCAGCATTCGCAGCCGAAGCGGCATTATGCTCCTCAGCGTTACCATCGTCATCATCATCACCTTCAGCGCCATCATCATCGCTAACACCATCACCACCACCACCACCGTTATCATTATCACTGCTGAGTCCTCCTGGTACGTACCTAACCTGATGACGATTAATGAGATCGACATTATGCTTATCAGCATTACCTTCATCATCATCATCATTATCATCATCATCACTGCGGAGTGCACTCTGGTGCAGTAGGTAGCGTACCTTACATGACTGTGGCACCAGCGATCTAACCTGAAAAGAAATGAAATAATAACTGAAAAGTAATTAACTCTTTTTTCTCTTTTTAAAATCTTTTTTCTCTTTCGTTCTTTCTTTCTTTTCCTCTTTCTTTCTTTTCCTCTTTCTTCTTTTCTCTCTCTCTCTCTTTTTTCTTTCTTCATTTTGCCCTCTCCCAACTTGCTTTTTCCCCATTTTTCTTTCGCCTTCCCACTCTTTGTTTTTCTCCTCTCCTTTCTTTATCACTTTTGTTACTCTTTTTTGTTCGTTTTCTCGTTCTTCCCTTCCGTTAATCTTTCATTTCATTCTTATTTTTCAATTTTTTTCTGATTTTTCTTTTTCTTTCTTATCATTTTTCATTATATTCTTTATTAGTTTCTCCATTTTTTAAATGCTCCATCTCTCTTTTCATTTACTAACCCCAACTTCTTCTTTCTCTTCTTTTTCTTCCGCTTCTTCTTCTTATTATTATTATTATCATTATTGTTATTATAATTATCATTATTATTATAATCATCATTATTATTATTGACAGCAAGTCTCCTCAAGTTTCCAGCCCTCCTCTTCACACTCTCACTGTCCATAGCAGAAACTCTCACGGTTTCACAAGAGTTGCCTGGTGTTTAATGCTTTAGGCTCTGACAGTGAGTCTCCTCAGGTCTTTAACCAATGATAATAATAATTATTATTATTATTGTAACTGCATGCTCACACCATCACTTGAGACTGAATGAAATGTAACCTCGAGTCCCTATCCCTCCTATCAACGTTCCCACACCCAGCAGCAGTTATGTGGTCATCTTGTGGTCATCACTGAAATCTGAATGATAGTAAGTCCCCTCTTTCAACGTCCTCGCATATCACAGCAACGCTCTGGTTTGTGTTATCTCAACCTCTCCCTACTTTTCTAATCTGTTCGGTCATTTCTGTCGACTGGTGGTCGTTCGTCTCTTATTTCCAGTACCCTCCCAGTAGTAATGTTGTTTGCATCGTCTCAGTCCCTCTTTTTATCTTCAGTTCCCCAAACCTTGTCTTTGGCACTGTTCAAGGTGTGCTTGCCATTATTGGCTCGACCCTGATGTTCCACACTTTTCTCAGTTCCCGGGCCGTTCTGGTCAACTTACTTGGATGGGTTGGTCAGTTATAGGCCCTTGGCACAGCCACGTCTATGATTTAGCCCGTTCTCTTCTTCTGGTGTACAACTGGTAGATCTGGTCTTCTTACATGGATGGGGTGGTCAGTTTAGATGTCGAAGTCCCAGAGTAATTTATGGTTTTTTCTTTCCAGGACGATCTCTGGTTTGTGTAGGTAACATTCATCTGTATAGACGTATCCAAACCATTTTTTGTTCACATTTTCTTTCCTTGTTTTCATTGCCGCCTCGTTTCTTACCTTTTTACTGTTTGTTGCACTGTTTCCATCGTTTTACATAATGTATTCACTGTTTGCTTGTACATGCTTTTCCAGTCTTGTTCTTGCTATTTTGACACAGTTATCAACACTGATGAGTGCTCTGCTGCTTTTTTTTTCTTTTCACATTCAATCTGTCTGTGTCATCTCTGGGGTGTAGGGCCTTGTGCATCGTCATTAGTTCATCCTTTGGCCATCCAAGAAATTCAAGATATTCCTATCAATACTGCAAGCCTCCCCTACGCGCGCATTTCCTATTCCAAATTTGATTTCAATGGCAGCACTGTGTTTTTAAAAAAAATGTTGAACAATATTTCGAGCCCTACCCTGTTCTCTGCAAATAGCTTTATGACATCCATGTGTATGAGGTAGTTGACTTTTCCCTTTGCTTTAGAGTGTTGATATCCATGACTGTTTTCAAGATTCTGTTTGATAGTATTATGGTGAGTATAAATGGTGGTCTGGACAGAGCAAAAATCTCTTTTTTATACTTGCCTCTCCTCTGTTATCAGGTCTACTTTCCAGGGGTTTTTTTTATAGAGTTAGTTATGTATCTCACAACTGATTATCTAATCTTGAATATCTTGAGGCATTCAAGTATCCTGCTATATAGGTTCAAGTATGCTTTTCGTTATCGATCCAACCCATTGCAACATTTTTCTTCTCTTTCTTACTTCTTTCAGGTTCATCTGGTCAATGTAGATCAAATTATTCGCTCCAATGGTTCCTTTTCTACATCCTTTCTGTTCTTTTCTACGCCCTTTCCTCGTCTTTCAATAGAAATGTATATTCTCTGCTATCTGTCCAGTCAGAATTTTACACATTAGTCGTAGGCACATCATTGGTCTATAAGTGCTAATCCGATTTCCTATCTGGATGAGGTTTATTCTGTCTTTGATCATTCATTCTGGAACGTTGCCTTCTTTTAGACAACTTTGAAGTTGGTTGATCAGTCTGTCATGTAGTGTGGTGAATTTCTGGGACCAACATCCGTGGATCCAATCAGGCCCTGGTGCTTTCCTGTTAGCTACTTCTCGGAAAGTGCCCTTCAGTAAATGTGTATTCGATTCTATTTGTTCTCCCTCCACTACGTCTTGGAGTTCTTTTATTTTTTCTTAAATATTATCTATCCATTCTGGTGATTCATTGTGTCTTTTCTGATATCCCCATACGTCATTTCAGAAGTTCTTTGAAGCTGTGACATTTATGTTCTGTCTTCTTTCTCCATTCAAGAGTTGGTAGAATTTCTTTCGTCGTTTTGAAAAGTGCGGTTCTGTGTGTATCGGACAATCCTTTGTCGATATCTTTCAGTCCGTCTTCTTTGACTAATCTTCTTCGGTATATTTTTTTTTACTGCAGCTGGTACACCTTTCTGTCTTATCTTGTATATATCCCATAGTCTTGCCCGTGTTCTGTTCTTGAGCAATGTGTTTTGTTTTTTTTTTAAGTAATCCTCCATCTCTCTATAATTAAGAGATATGTTTTTCTAATCTTCAGTCTCGGGCAGACGTTTTGTTCCTGCTGTTCGGGGTTTCTTTTCTGTCTCTTACCATTTCCGCACCAGTGGAGATGAGGTTGTTGAACTTCGTAATATTGTTTGTTTAGATATGCTGTAAAAGACAATTGATATGTCCAGTTGAATCTTTTACTTTCTCGAACCCTTGTCCTTGCATAGAAGTTCCCTTCTGATCTTTGACTTACAATCCGATCAGGGTTTTCGTTTAAATTTGTTTCAACTTCCGTCGTTTATATAATTCGTGACAGTGTGTCCCTCTGATGGTAAGTCACGTTCTCCTTCTTTTTCTATATTCTTACCGATTTCCTGTAGTTCTCCCTCTGATATCTGGTTTCTTTTCATAATTTGTTTCGCTTGGTCTGCCAGACGCTGACTTGATGTCTCTACTGTGGATTTTCCCATTCAAATTGTGATCATGCGTGGTCTGCAGCCCATACAAGATGGTTTTCTTTTTAGGCAACTCCCTCTTGCCTATCTTTCCTATTACTTGCACCTTCCAATCCTGAGGTATCTAGAGACCAATACTGACGACTGAGTGACTGCAAAGCTAATCAAATCTCCAGCACTCTCCTCAACATTGTTGCCAATCTCAACAATGCCGTGGTCTGATAATCATAATCGCTCTCTGACTTCTCCTTTGCTTACTTTTCCATGTAATCCACCCCAGGTGTTCACATGAAATCAAGTGACAACAAGTCCTTTCATATCGCCAGCACCCTCCCCGAATTCGAGTTAATTTTAGTAATGCTGTTGTCTGGGTGGTTTCAATTTGATTCCAAATTATTCGAAACTTCTCAAGGCTCCCTCGAACTTTTCCAAACATGCCAATGATTACGGGTACAATCGTTATCTTCATGCCTCTCAATTATTTTCCGTTCTCTCTTGATATTAATCCATCTTTTTAAATTCATTCAGTTTATTCTGGGTCAGGGTTTGCCCTAAGGTTCCTGGTGTACCGGGCAAGCTGGACTCCTGTGCCCTTTCTAAGTAGAGTATTAAGCTTATTTTCCTATGACAGCGAGAAGAATAAAGATATTGGAACGAAAAGTTCATTCCAATAATCGGGTAAATTTCCTTCGCATATTGTTTCTCTAAGTCTTTACGAC
Organism: Thysanoteuthis rhombus; assembly: GCA_963457665.1. Classification (NCBI taxonomy): domain Eukaryota; kingdom Metazoa; phylum Mollusca; class Cephalopoda; order Oegopsida; family Thysanoteuthidae; genus Thysanoteuthis; species Thysanoteuthis major. The sequence continues at coordinate 27,041,422 of OY735209.1, read as the reverse complement.
AAGAGAAAAAATGTAATTCATATTAACTGAAAAATTTGATTTCATGTCGGGGAAATTTCTTATCTTAAGTATAATTTATTCATTTGCATTTAGAAAACTTTACTGTTTCAAATGCATGACAAGCACTCTTATAACTTGGTGCCCTGGGAGATTGCCCGTGTTGTCGATATATTAAGCCGACTCTGCACTGAAATTTTCTGAGGGTAATTTTTTGTACAGGATAGTCACTGACAATGATAATTATAGATTTATTACGCTAATCTAAAACGTATAAAAAATTGTGTCTAGATCAAGCGTCTCAATCTAAACGTAATCTACTGGAGAGACTGTCCTTTCCTGCTTTTTTGTGGGATCCAAAAAGAAGTATCTATTAGAAATCGCTGGAACCCGGACAAACTACAACTGGGCAATGATACAGTGAGCCATTGGCTCGTCAGAATTACGCACTGGAGCAGGAAGGTTATTTTCTGGGCAAGGATATTGACCAATGAATTTGTTACATTACAAAGCTCGTACCTATGATGCAAATGGGAAGTGACAAACAATCATGGAATGGAGAGTTCTTCCTCGTGCAGTGTATCCTTCAGACATTTCATCATCAAAAATATTCTGCTCAATGCAACACTCCTTATGTAGTCAGCAGTTGGTGCAGGTTTGATATATCGAAAATTTCATCGAAGAATCCATCGATTCAAGACCAGAATCGTTCTTCATGAGAGAAGAGAATGCACAATTTAACTGAAAAATGACATAATGTCATATATATATATATATATATATATATATATATATATATATATATATATATATATATATATGAATGGCTAGGTTCCACAAACGAAGATTTTAGGTGTTTTACCACGATTATAGATACTTAGACGGTATCTATAACCACAAAATAATCCTCCAACCTGCACGACGAATTTCTGAAGTCAAGTGCGACGTAATATATATATAAATATATATATATATATATATGTGTGTGTGTGTGTGTGTGTGTGTATATATATATACTTGGGAGTCCCAGTGTTGCCTAGGAAAGAAATAACTGTACATTTGAAAAAAAATGGTTTCAGTGTATTGAGTGTACTAACTGGTAGGTAATGCTACCAAAACTTGGCGTTGGTGTCACATACACCCTTGGGTAGGTCAACGTAGTACGTGAAGCTTTTCGTATGACTCTTGTTGAAATGTTTGATTGTTTGAGATTTGGTTAAAGATTCTGATAGTACGATTTTGTCTTTTAATTTTCTCTGCTCTATACGATAATTGGCAATCCTTCGTTTTGTGTATGCAAAGATTTCAACCATCGTCGAAATCGACCACAGAAGCACATAAGAGACAAAGAAAAAATATAACCTTACAGAAACCGTACAAAATATTAGTTGTATTAAATAACGATTGTAAATTGTTAAGTTACTCACGCTTACTCGCTCGATGTTAAAATCGGCGGACAACTTTTATGCGCCGTTTTTAACATCAAGTGGTTGAGTGGGTGGAGTGTTCACGAAAAAAAAAACAGAAGTTGATGTATACATTATATTGTTATTGCTTTGAATATCACTCGACGTAACAGAATAGTTTTTACTTATTTGTGCATCCCTGGTCGATTTTGACTGTTCTCAAAATTGTTGCGTTCACAAAACGAAGGATTGCCCGATATTCTTTTACAAATAATCAGAAGAAACTAGCTGAAGTAACCAAATACTTCGAAGCTGTACTTTCGTATAACAAGCTAAAAGTAAAGACCTAATCTCGCATTGTAGTTACAATTTTGATACAATACTCTTGAAAAATGGACTCTAAAAAATACTCTTCTGAAAATTGACGAACTTCTGGCAGAAACGGGGATTTTATGAAAGTAAAAATGATTATTTGCGAAAACTATTGTTATCTATTTCTTCAAGAATGTTCGATTAGAAATTAAACATTTTCGAAAGAATTGAAGGTCAAATTTGGAGAATTATTTGTTATGCTTAAATACAGCTATTTGAAAATATCTGTTTACATATGTAAGAGTCGAAGTTTACGATTGAGAGCAGCTGTTGACTGAATTCAAAAACTCTATTTAAATACATTTCCATTGAGTTTTATTGAGCAACATCATGAATTGGAATTATATTTGCTTAACTTAATTGTAACCTAAAATAGAAAAACATTGACAGCAAATGATAACTTGAACATTAAAAGTGGAAGTGAGTACTGAGAAATGACAAATGTTCGGGGGGAAACGAAAGTTCTATGGATTGAAAGCAGGAACCGACTAAAACCAATTCTTCAGAAAATTAGTCTCACTGGAAACGCTTGTATACAATAAATTGAAAATTTCTGAAAGATTTATGTTTTCATAAAGCGGCTTTGTTTACATTATTACATGTACTGAATCGAAACGTAACCGAAAAAAGAGAAACATTGATGATTAAATGATAACTTTAACATTGAAAATAGTGAGTGATATTTTTAAAAATCTTTTCTAACAATGCGTATATTAGGCAATGAAACTATCGGAAAAAATGACTCTTTTTGACAAGGCTATTGCTGATAATACATCAGGTATCAGGCTAGAAATCTGACCGAACTTTTTATGCATGTATTTGTGGATCAGTGATTTGAATGTCCGACGATCATCAGGCAAATTGTACGTTATAATTTGAGCACAGTCGTGAAAAAAAATGAATATCCCTTTGCTTCTATTTGGATCATTTGTGCATACAAACGTACAAACCAAATTTTAAATCGATTTATGTAACCAGTCTGTGTGTGAAGAGAAAGATTCACAAAAGCATAAGTATACGCTTATATTTAAAGCAATACCAACGGATGGAAATGAGCTGGAGCAGTCTTAGATAGACACAACATACTCGCATAGGTTGATAGGTATAATTAGCTGATTATATAGAATAATACGTAAGAAATTTGCGTCATCCAAGTTTTAGTTGTCGTCATCTCCCTTCGCTCTCTTGCCTTCTCCCCCCCCCCTTCATTCTCTCTTTCATCTTCATCATATTGCTATATGAACCTCCGGTATCATCTTTACCATTATCATCGTGATCATCATTAGCATCTCTGTCACCATCATCATCATGATTAACATCAGCTCCTTGTTGATTATAATCAGCATTATCCCTGTTACCATAACTGTGTCATTGTGTCATTGGAGTCATCATAATTTTCAGCTGATTCAATCTAATCCAACCTTCCCCGTCGTAATTCTTATCTCCATTGCCATCATCTTGATGTGTTTCGGGGGAGATAATGGACCCACTTCAGGGCGGAACTCTTTCTTCTCATGCAACAAAGTTTCGTCACCACAATGATGATGATATCAACAATGATAGTGCATATATAGTGGTTATTCACCCAGGGTGCACGTGTCCTTAAGTGTTGCGTAAGGCAATTTTCGGGGTTGTGAAAAAAGGGCGGCGAACAAACTTTTTTTTCGTCTAATTGCTGATGTATACAACTTTTGTTCTTTACTTTTGTTAGTAATATCTTGATACAGGCTTTTAGTTTTTAGCGTTTTGTTATTCATGCATTTTTAATTTTAACTATACCAATTTTGACTTTTTGAAATTTCATTTTTCAGCTGTAATACTGCAATCTCGAAGGGACTTGAATCCTTAAAAGGTCAAAAACAGCTGCCTAGACAGCAAGAATAGAATAAACAATTTTAGCTCAATGGTTAGAGTGACGCTACTTGAAAGCAGCTACCTAATCGGTCGCTGGTTCGATTCCTGTTGCAGCCCCATTTTCTTTAATTGTTAAATCCATTTACGCTGTCCAAGCCAAGTGAAGTGACATCCTCCGTGTAATAACAGGGGGTCATTTCAAATGATATATTGCATTCACACACACACATACATGCACACACACACACACACACATATATATATATATATATATATATATATATATATATATATATATATATATGTATATGTATATATGTATATGTATGTATATTTATGGGGATTAAATAACTTCTAGCACACCCAAGGTCGAGCCATGCACGATCACGTACGCAAATTTCATTGCTATATCCTCACAAGTGTTGTCAAATTTGAGGATTGTTTTTCCCCGTCAACGCCGGGTTTCCTTTCTGTTACTTAATATCTGCTGTCGATGTGCCGCAGCAAACTCGTGGAAAATCTATTATTGAAAAAATATTTAACTGGGGAAATCAATTAAACCAATACTTAACTCTACTTTACTCAAAAATTGACACAATAAGAAAATGCCCTTCCTTTCCCACCCAACGTAGTCAAACCTGTCAATCTGCATGTCAGGCACATCTTTTTTTTTTGTCCACACCCTCAAAGTACCCACCAGCACTTAGCTGTATCATCCTAGAGAGTGGACACAAAATATCAAAATTTTCTATCTATTCCACCCGGTGTAGCCAAGTATGGTTCGTTATTGATAGCTGAAACCATCTTTAATAATGACTAAAATCAGATAAATTTTTCTATTACCAGCAAACAAAGAAAATTACATAATATACCCAAATTTCATGTCTGTTTACACGATATCTCCAAAAAGTTCTAAATTGATTCCGATTAAATCTTTGAAGAGAGGGGGGTAAGGAAGAGTTGGTTGAGTTTTGTGGAGGATTCAGGGGTTCTTTTTCAATTTAGTTTTAGTTTTGTTTGTTTCATACATTTTTGTATAAGCATATGGCTGTCCACGCTACACCTCCAAAATTTTCGAATGCATCACAGCAAAATAACGTGAAAGAGTGGAAATAGGTTGAACGATAGGCCATTGAATTTTGGGAGGATCCATGCACATTTAACTTCCCTGTATCATAGTTACATAGATATATTCCATGTCTGTCCAAACGATATCTCCAAAAGTTCTCAATGTATTACAATGTAAAGGAGGATGGGAAATGGACAAGAAAGAGTGATTCAGTTTGGGGCAGGTACTCCCCTGGCAATGACGTTGGCGGAGGCACGAGCTCTTTGATCTTTTCTATTTTCATTGTATAGTTCTTAAAGACCATAAAAATAATCTCATGGTACTCATACTTGTTTTCTTCGTATTATTTCGCAAAGTCAGAACTGAAAAATTGAAAACTGAAGATAAATAGAATTGTAAGTAACTGTAGGCTTATGCCACTGGATATAATAATATGGGGATCATAATGAATAATGAATAGTATTAATACAAAAAGATCACCAAAATTCTAGATATCATGACAAGACAGCAAGTACTGGAAGTAAGGGTTGGACCATGAGTGTCCTAGCACTTCTTGTTTTTCCTTCATTTACGTTTTACCCCAGATCTCTCAGGCCATCTTTCTTCTTGTCCCTCTTTCGTCAAAGGCGTGCACACAAACATGCAAACGGACATTCAAATTTATATACGCATGGATATTATATATATAGAGAGAGAGAGTGCAAAAACATCCGATACATTTCAAAAATTTCATTTCAATTTGTACGTTAAAATTTTTTTAGCAAAGATTTATGCTTCTAGTGCAATATTCGATCTTGTTACATATTTTTTCTTTTTTAGATATTTATACCTTTTAATGTTTTGTTAGATTCAGTCGGTTGTAAAGGTATACAAGGATGTTGAAATTAACCTTTTGAAATGTATTGGATACTTTTTGCACTCACCGTTTACGCACACACACACACACACACACACACATGCGCGCACGCGCGCATGCGCCTGTGCATTTATGTATATAAAGGATGTAGACAATCTACTTCTTCCTTATCAATGTCTTTCCCCCAATGAGAACGTTTGTTTTGTAAGAGAATTTACCATCACGCCCTCTTACCTATTATTCAAAACAACACACCTCGTCATCAACCAACCCTTGTGCCTGATTTGTTTTTGTTTTCGTTTTCTTTTGTATTTTCTTTTTCTTTTTTCTTTTTTCTTTTTTTGAATTTTTTTGTCATCTTTCATTTTCTTTTTTTTTTCAACAATTATATCATCATTTTGTTAAAATTTTCTCCAAGATTTTCCTTCTAAGATTTTTCTTCTTTTACTTCTTTCCCATTCTCGTTCTCTTTTTTCCTTCTTCCTTCACTGTTTTCTCGTTCCATTTTTTTCCTTCAAAAATGACACCCCTCGTGATCAACCAAGTTTTTCTACTTGATTTGTTTTCTTGCTTTTTTTTTCTTTTTCGCTTTTATTTCTATTTTTCATTGGGGGGGGGGGTAATTTTTCTATTTTTTCATTCCTATTTTTTTTTTATTTTGCTTTTATTTTTTTTTAAATTAAATTTCTTCTGATTTGTTCCTTTTTCTTTTCTTTCATCTTTTTCTTTTCTTTCTTCTTTTCCTCTTCTTCTCCTTTATTTCTTTTTTTTTTGTTTGGTTGTTTTTTTTGTTGTTATTTTTGTTGAAATTTATTAATTACCAACTCCTCGGTAGAAGAAGAGCACCTGGCATTTAAGAACATTTAAGAATAGCCTATAAGCAGAACCATTATCAGCGACTCCATCTTTCCAATTAAGATCCTTTGTTTCTTTCTTTTCACTGTCAGTAGCGTTCACCATCAGCACGTTGGCTGTTTTCTGGGAGGCTTTCGTTAGCAACAGAGCTGGTTGCATTCAAAGGCCTACTTATGTGGAGTACGTATATTGGCGAATAGAACTATCATGCCTCTGCACCCTTGCCACACAGTCGAAATACTAACACCCATTCCCATATAACACACACACACATACACACACACACACACACACATACACGCGCCCTCCTCAACCTTACCCAGCATCCCATGTCAGTTTCCTTTCCTCCTGGGCAACAAATTACATAAAGGGGTCCATACTTAACGGTTTAACCGCTAGGGAGTGTGATTGAAACGTGGAACCCAGAAGGTACGCACATTCGCACTGCGAGCACCTATGAAGCGCAGGTATTCAGATAGATAGAGAGATAGATAGATAGACAGAGAGAGAGACAGAGAGATAGATACACAGAGAGAGAGACAGAGAGGTGGAGAGAGAGAGAATGAATGAGACAGAGCTCAGTCAGAAAAGCACTCTTTTTGGTCCTTGCTCTTTCTGTGGACGAAGAGTGATTGTGAAGGAAGAAAGTGAACAATATGAATTGAAATAAAAACTAATACATTAAGGGCCCGTATCATACCTTACGTACTTGTGTGTTCCTCTGACTTGAAATAGACATAAATTTACTAAGATAGAAAATGAAATACGGAGATAAATGAAGATAATATTTTTATAAAAATGGATATATAATCTGACAATAATCATAAATGCGTTATTTCTAATCTAAACTCTATTCGAACCGACATCCCGTTTTTACACGGCGAATATGCCAGTTGGCCTAGACAGCGTAGATAGGATAAACAATTACAGAAATGGACTGCTGCAGGAATCAAACCTTCAGGGGTTGTCTAAACGTGATGCCACTCTAATATATCATTCGTCGTAGACAACGAAAGTAGAATAAACGATTAAAGGAAATAGGGCTGCAGCAGAAATTAACCTCCTAACGATAGGGTAGCTACTTCAACGTTGCATTGCTCTTCTCATTTGGCTAAACGGCCGCCGGTAATGGAGGGGCCCAAATAACTATTTTCACCCCAATTCTCATTTCCTTTATTCTCGATCTATTCGGGAGTTTTTTTCCACGCCACAGTTGTGTATTAGCTCAGTGGCAAAAACAACGCTTCGTTGAAGCAGCTATCCAATCGGTCCCAAGTTCGATTCCGGTAGCAGCCCAATTTTCTTTAATTGTTTATTCTGTTTACGTTGTCTAGGTCGAGTGATACATCAACCATGTAACGACGGGAGATTATTTCAAATAAGTTTTCATACAATATAACACAATTTATAATCATTCTTTCGGATCATATATATATATATATATATATATATATATATATATATATATATATATATATATATATATCCAAAACATTTGTTTTGTGCTTTATTATACTTATCGATTGGGTAAACTGAGTTCACATTGTTTCTTAAACAGTGTTTGTCCAATTGATAAGTACAATAAAGTACTAAACAAATTTTGGTGGGAGGATAGTTTATATTCCATTCATTTATATAGCTCTATTAATATTAATAGTGAGCTCTGTTTTTTTTTTAAGATAACAACCAATCTTCCAGATAGATAGATAGATAGATAGATAGATAGATAGATAGATAGATAGATAGATGGAAGTACCAAACTGAGATAGATAAATACGTAGATTGCAGAGGCAGAGAGAAACAAACCGAAACCGTCTGTCTGTCTATCTATCAAGAGGTAGGCAACCGTGGTGTCTTAATTTAGTTTTGATGAGCCAGTCAGTTTTAGAATCAGGTGAAAAGATGTCTTCTTAATTTGCGTGACACACCAACCCCTACGCACTTCCGCCGTTTAAGCAACATTTTACGAGAAACACGGCTGTTGCTTATATCCTGGCCGATGTTTTCTGAACTCCATTGCGTCAACAGATTTTACGTTTTAGTCAGAATTCAAGGAGAAGGGTGTTGTTCTTGAATTGGATTTATCAAACTGATTTGGATCAAATACTAAGAATGCCTTAATCATTGATATTTCTTTTTGATTTCTTTATTGTTAATTTTTTGCTACCATTCACGTTCATCTTGACTGTTGTTGCTTTTTGTTATCGCTACTAAACTCGGGCTGGGTCCACTTCAGCTGTGAGTAAATAAATCTACAGCGCAGATCTGAACTACTGGAACTCGGGGGCAAATGTTAGTCCAAATCAAACTGCTCAGATCATTTCCTGTCCCATCTTCTTCTGAGCCATGTTTGTTTTAGCTGGCAGTTCATTATCAGTAATCCAATTTTGTTCTATCCATTTCATTAGATGAAGTATTGTAAATCATTATGATTGATTTTTTGCTACTATTTACCTCCATAGCTGCTCTTCGTTGCAAGTATTCAGACCTTCCGTCTACGGTTGTGAGTAAACGTCGTAGGTCGGAAATAAAGGATAAGTTTTCAGTGACACTTGTGCTCTCGTCTCTTTTGCCTTGTAAAGCCTGGTTATCTGAAACCAGCTGCTTAGCCGTTTGAGCAACAAGATCGATGCAGTTCGCAGTTGTTCAAATCTAACCTCATTGACTTACCTTTATTATCCTTTATTTCTGATCAACAAAAAAAAAATGAAATACTAATCATGATTAATTATTATTAGCAATGCTTCCATTAATGGAACAATAAACCAAGATAAGAATGCCTCATCTCAAAAATTCAAACACAAATAGTTAGACTTGATGGGATAGTTGGATAGAGGTTACAAAGCACGCCGGTCGATGCATTGGAATGGATATCAAAGATGTGGATGATCGGAGAATCAAGGGTTGGCTCAACTGTTTGTTTTTCTTCCATTTGGACTCTTGGTTCGATTCAGGAAAAACAACAAGAGATCAAATTCTTTTCGCAGTCAGTATAACATTTATTAACTTACTACCCGACGGGATAATTGACACATGGATCCACACTTCTGCAGAGGATCAGAATATCTATGCACTCTACCTAGAATCAAAGTGTTGATCCTTGGTACTTCTGTCTAGGATCAGTGCAGTGTGTATGCGCTCATTGAAAGAAATGTAACACACAAATAATTATAGTGAGATACACATTGCGTTTATATACGTGGTTTGGCGAAAATCAATTTTTGTTTTCGAATTTCAGAATTGATGGATTGTAACTATTTTATGATATACACAGGTTTGGACGCCGGTAGCTAGGCATAGGGACTGGAATTTAATCTCAAAATTAAATAGCAGACAACAAAAAGTAATCGAACTAATTAATAGAATAAAATATATCAATTATAAAGAAAGTATGGAGACCTTGGGTTTAACAACTTTGCTAGAGAAAAGGAAGATGGGGAAGGGGGAGAAATTGAGATATTTAAAAAACGGGTTTCTGAATACGGCACGCCATTTTTGATATCTCCCCTCGAACTGGAAATCTATTGGCAAGACTTATTTTAAAAGCTAAACAGAGTAATGTATTTATGGAATAAGTTGCCGGGTCAAGTTGAAAATAGCACTTAAAAAATGATTTAGAGAGGTGTGGTGAGTCACTTCGTAGAAAGTATCACGTGCCAGCATGCCGTATTGGGAGTGATCAATAAAAAAAAATTGGAAAAGGGGGTGAATAGATAATTTCTCTAATTTCTGATCGCCTGTTAACTAAAAAAAAAAGGTTAGAAGTTTCAAAAAGCAAGCGTTAACGCTGCAGAACGTAAACTTGGAGACTAACTCAGTATAGACTAACAGAGTAAATTGAAATCCCCACTAAAACATATTTTGCAGGGGAATTTCGATGAAAAAAAAGAAGAAAATGGCACGCACATAGATAACCAGCCAACCAGCCAGAATCACTTGAAAACTGAAGAAGCACTGTTGACACTTTTGTTCACAGTTTTTGTTGAAGGTTGCTGATAAGAAATTATGGAAACAAAATGAGCTCACAAGGACATTTGGGGGATTTGTCTGATGAGATTTTCACGAGAATCTGATCTGCCGGTTGTGTTGAATTGGAAATAGTGTTGATATTTATGTACATTTAATAGTGATTTTATGATCGTTATTTTGCTTTTATTGTTGACATGTAAATATTGTTAATGATTGGAGATGCCCAAAGGGCATATTAAAATAATAAATATATGATAAATAAATGATTGATTTGGTCTTTATCCTCACCTTTTTATTTTATTCAAAACATTTTCCTGACTTGTATGTAATAATAATAATGGCAAAGATCAAAATGATAATCGGAAAAAAATCATTGAATAGTAGCTGGTCTTAATTAACTTTGGCTCGCTATAAGGTTTAGCACATAGTTAGTACTTATTTATCGATAGCATAGTGCCCGTCATATATAAGGGATTATTTACATGCGAATCAACCTACCTGTGCATTACACCGAGGCCCATAGTGTCATTTCCCAGCACTGCTGCCAAAGATCTGTGTAATATGTGCGTACTCATTGAAAAGTGTTACATATACATATATATATATATATATATATATATATATATATATATATATATATATATATATATATATATATATATATATATATATATATATATATATATATACCGAGCTATAATTGCATGTGCACAATTTCTCTATTGTTTCAAATTTACCTATCGAGTTTTAATTGCCCTAAACAACATTGTTTAAGGAAAAACGAAGCAAAATAAGCGTTCAAGAGAACGTTTGGGAGCGAAATAATTTTTTCACAAAAACACCCTTTGAAATGTTGTAACAGCGAAACTGCAGTTGAGAAATATATTAAAAAAATGATTTATACCAAGTATCAGTGTCTCTTCTATATTGCACATCACTCTCTTTCTCTCTCTCCCTCTCTCTCTCTCTCTCTCTCTCTCTATATATATATATATATATATATATATATATAATGCATATATTTTCTCAATTTGAAATAAACAAAAACAGAAAACAAATAAAAACAGATTATATCCGTTGAAGATGTTTAATCACAGTTCTCAGTATTTAACACAGTAAATAGAGCGATTGATATATAAAAGAAATATTTACAAGGACATGTATCCTGTGAATGTAAACATTTTGTGCCTCTCACACTCGTCAGGAAATTCAGAATCCACGTCCGTTGGTTCCTATGGATTTTGAGTTTCCTGACGAATGCAAGAGGCTCGAAATGTTCACATTGTCCATGTAAATATTGTATGTAAATATTGTACATATATATATATATATATATATATGTACAATATATACATATATATATATATATATATATATATATATATATATATATATATTTTTTTTTTTTTTTTTTTTTTTTTTTTCTTTTATGTATGTAGAAGATTTTATTTTAGACAATCGTCTTCCTGGCACTTTTTTATTTTAACCCTGATGACGTCGGCTACTCTATCAAGTAATAAGGTTGCATGGAGCGTTTATCTTGGATGAATCATAGATCCGAAATTAACCCCAAGTTTGACCTCCACCGTCAAGAACGCAGGGGTGATTTTGGGAATGATATTTCCAAGAAAAAATGCGCCTCATATGCTGCAGACAGTTTGTTACCGTGTCCTGAAGCAAAATCAGTGAAAGAAAATGCCCTTGACTTGGGATGATTGAATTAAATTATTTTCCGAATAAGAGAGGTTTTCTTTTCGTTATTTCTTTGACAGTTTTGTAAAAATTCAAACAACAATTTTGAGGAAAGATTTGGGGGTTTCTCATCGGAATTTAAGATATTAAATCTGAATACTTATTTTTGAAATATTTAGATTACTACATATAAGATGAAATAGTAAGATGGATAATGAATGATATAAACCAAAAAAACGGCAAATATCTAATTTTATGGCCCTCTTATAACAATATCAAATCTCCATGTTATTATCTAAGTTTAACGGTCACAAATGCACGAAAAAAGAATCATAGTTTCACTATTATTGAAAATCTTATTACGGATATGAAGTTCAAAATGCTTGAAAAGATAATAAGGTGTAGGAGAAATGTCAGGTGAATATAGGGGTATTGCTGAGTGGAAAAGTCTCTCTGCTTTTTTGTTTTCTCCATTTGCTTTATTACGGATATGAAGTTCAAAATGCTTGAAGAGATGATAATCTGTGAAAGAAATGTCAGGTGAATATGAAAGATGCTGCCAAACGTGATATCTCAATCCTATAAGCTGAGGCATAGTCAGCTGAAAATTTTTGAGATCTGGAAGATTTCTGGAGCATTTTATTCAGTTCACGTGGAACCCATCTTCCCAACATTTTAACCTTTTCTTATTGCTTCCAGTTGACGTGATATTGTAACTGTTCAAGTCCAAGAGATCCTAGAGAGTGCTCGGGCCGTAGTTCGTGGCTCGTTGGCCGTTACCGTTGATATTTTCCTGACATTGACAACAGGTGTAGACCTTCCACAAGATTTATTATTGGTATCCATTCGTAGACCTAAACCTACCGAACCAACGCCAAATAGTTCGCACAGTAAAAGTGTTCACTTCAAATCCTCTTTTGAAGCTATCAGCAGTTTGAGCAGGATCATGCCCTAATCTGAAATTGTACTTGATAATTAGCCTAACTAATTGAGTAGACAACATTGCCTTTAAGAGCTCAAAAACTTCCAATAATAATGATTATACTACTGTACCCGTGCATATAAAAAATCACGATATACGTATATCAAAGTGATATTTTATCAAGTCACTTGAATATTTTCGTCTAATTCATTTAATTTTTACCGTTGGTGTACTGTGTAAGTTTGAGAACCATTGTTTTGATGTCTCGTACGAATAGCACTGCGCTAAATTTGGGGTGTTACAGACAAAATGTAAACATACAAATAAACCTGGCGTATCTTCATAGAAGATATTTTTTTGAAATGACAGTTTATGCATTACAACCTGATGTATGTAAATATCCCAGCCCACCTCTTATTTCCATACACGCAGTCGCACTCTTCACCTGGGACTGTAAAAATGTTTTTCCATGACGATGATGACGTTTCTTATTCGGAATTTTTTCGGTGATGTTTTGTCATAAAGAGACGCGTGGCAATTTAAGTGGAAAACTATCTTTTATATTTCATCTTTGCAATCAGACAGCAACGAACGAACGAACAGAAGGAAAAGGTGCGTTTGAGGGATAAACAAAAAACGCCGGCAGATGGCGCCCTGCGAACGAAAATTTCATGGCGGAATTCGTTTATTGCATTGTGGGGGTTTTTGGTTTCCGTTTCTTTCTGTGATCTATGACTGAGCGGAGATTGTAAGTAAGGTGACATGTTCCACTACAATTAGAAAGAAAAGAAGAATGGAATCGTGCTGATGAAGAAAGGGACGAATGGAAAGAAAGGATAGAGTGAATGGAATCACAAGAAAGAGAGAAAGAAAGAAAGAAAGAAAGAAAGAAAGAAAGAAAGAAAGAAAGAAAGAAAGGGGGAAGGAAAAAGTGAAGGAAGAAAGAAAAAACAGAATCACGCAAAAGAAAAAGTGAAAAGAGAATGAAATTACCAAGAAAAAGAAAGAAAGAAAGAAAGAAAGAAAGAAAGAATAGATGGAAAGGATTTAAAAAGAAAAGAGAAAAAAAGAAGTAAATGAATTTTATCTAGTTTTTAACAATTTTTTCTGCTCGGCCATCAATAATCGTTAATTTTCTTTTTATAAATAATACAAATGTACGAATAGACAAAACTACTTGTTATAATCGCAGATTATGCTCTCAGTCACTCGCTTAATGTTATCTGCCTGTTATTGTTATGTAGACAAAAAAAACCCTGTCCAAAACTGATCTCAATAAGCAGTATCCTCTCTATTTTACTATTCTGTATTCCCAAGTTACGCTGTTCATGGCAGATAGTTATGATTTACAAGGGAACTTAGAGATAGATTTTTAATGCTATTATTGATGAAACCCGAATTTCTTTTCCTCTCTCTTAATACTTTTAAGAATCAATATTTCTCAGGTGGGCATTCATACAACTGCGAGGCAATTTGGATTTCATCCGCAGCATTTCGGCAAAAAAAATCAAAAGAGAATTTAATAAATAAACGAAAGGATTAATTTTATCTCCGTCGATGGCGAAACGTTTGCGATCTAAGATCTAAGTGGTGAAAATATTGTGGGTGGGTGGGTATGTGGTAGTGCAGTGTATACCTACCTCTCAATATCGCATTTTTTTTTTTTTTTTTTGGTAAGTCCAATGTCTACTGATGGAGATATTACCGTATACCTAATCCCTAGTTCCCCAAAACATTTCCAATCAGTGCTAAAATGCGCCAGGTGCAAAACATCAAAGTGTAGCAGAGATGTTTCCCACCATCCCCGAGGAGGGCAAAATTGGCACAAGGTTGAGTTTAACATGGGGACTCTCACTCGTACTCGTGGGTGGTTCCAGAATTAGTCCAGTTGTGTCGACACTAAACTTTCGGGAACGCTTCTAGCATCAGGCAATGAACCTAATCCTACTCCTTTGAATGCAATGAAGCGGTGCAGCCTGGGGGGGACTTCTGGTGTGGGAGTGGCCCCTGGGACTAGACTTTGAATTTTTATCGGATTTCGGCCAAAAGGCAGGAAAACAGAGCCACATCAAAGTGTAAAGATTTGCGTTCCGGTTCCATGGAGCGTAAATGGACCAGAGATTCGGAAAGGGGTGGGGAAGACCACAGGGGTGAAAAACAATTCCGACTTTGTTGTGGGGAGAGTCCAAAGGTGGGCATTCTAGTCGGTGTCAGTAAAAGCTTCAGGACAAGAAGGAAGAAAAGTAAGAGGAAGGAAGAACAGGTAAGACGCAGAAAGGCATCAATGGCTTCCTAGAAAGAAAGGAAGAAACTTAGAAAAAGAGAAACAAAGAGAAAATTGGGAAAAGAATAGAAAGGAAGAATAGAAATAAAGCAAAACGTAATGAAATAAAGGTAAGAATGGAAGAGAGAATACATAGTCGAAAAATCAACAGGAAAAGAGTGTGAAAGAGGGAAAGAATCTATCTATCTATCTATCTATCTATCTATCTATCTATCTATACATCCCCGTCAGTTAATTTTTATCTATCGATCTATCTATACCAGTCGGTTCATCATTTTCTGTCTCAGCCTGATCAGACCTACGATGATCGATAAAAGAAGCAAAATACAATTTCCTTTCTTATCAGACAGCAACATACTCGAACCCCATCAACTTAGAACAACGACCAAGTTTCTTATACAAGACACTAACCCTCGCAGCTATGTCACCTCTTAACTTTGAAAACCCTACAATTGGCCGACGTTGATTTACAAGATGGGGTGGATAAGGTACATTAAAAATGATAAATGACATTCAGCGTATGATCCTGAGGGTGATATATGGTCCCTCCTGCGCACAACAGACATCAAATGTCAAAACTACTGTGCTAATGTGACCCCACGGGACATGTCCGGACTGGAACAAGTCGTTTTCCTTTTTGAAGTCAATAAAAGGCCGCACACCTGTGGATAAATCGCGGGGCCTAAGATCAGTGTCTAAGTAAACAAGAGTGACATTTAGAGTTTGTTTGTCGAGGCTGGAAACTTCTGTCAAATTTCAGTCCAAGTCTGAGGCTGGAGTTGACTTCGTTTTTCCATCGTAAGAACAAAAAAATACTCACCCAATTTATGGGAGCAATTTCTTCACTCCTTGTCCGTCCCGTCACGTTAAACAAAACCATGATATAAAACTGACAATTCCCTACCATGATTCGAAATCACGACCAAGTGATCAGTAGGATGATCTCTCACCGACTGAGCAAAATTGACTGCTCAATAACCTCTATAGTAAAAGGTATATATATTTATATTTCATCATATATACAATACAAATGTTGCTGTAATCATTTTCTGTCGAAATAGAAGTACTCTGCAGCAGCTACGCCTGTTCTTATTTGAAACAAACCTGAAAGTCAGACCACAGATGCACGGATCCTTTTCTTGTGTTAAGATCTAGTAAAGGCAGTGTTGCCAACTATGTTGCAGATATGTGTCTAAAAATTATAAATTATGAATTAATGGTGACTTAGATCTTTAACATTAATTTTATTAAAATGTTTTCTAATTTGTCAAAAATATCACTAGTTTTAATACTATAAATGAAATTAAAACACTGCTTATATTATAAAACATCTGAATGGCAATTTCTGACTTCTAAACGCAACCAAAAAATGTAGGTTTTGATGGAAAACATCTAAACTGGTAACACTAAGCAAGGGACATAACTCCCGATTCAGTACGTCCGCCAATCAGTCAGTCAGTGACGGCAACCGGTGCCAGAAATGCTAGCGCATCTAAAAAGTCCTTGAAAATTGGTTGGACGCTACCTTTTTCTCCTGCTCCTCTTTTTTCCTCCTCCTCCCTTTCTTCTATATTTTTTTCTTCTCTAGCTCTTACTTGTTCTACCTCTCTTCTTGTCCTCTTTCTTTCACTTTCACCTTCCTCTTGATCTTTTTTCTTTACAACGCCCTGTCACCTCCTCCTTTTTATTCTTCTCGTAGCTCCGATGGCTGGGGTGATGATTTGAATCTGGCTGTCATATAGGCCCTTTTGAAGAGTAACCGTGCGAAAAGTTGTCAATCTGTAAACAAAAAATGATGGTGATAATTTGCATTAGAACATTTTCAGCAAAAAAATTCTACCAAATTTTAAAAATCAAGTAATGAGTTGATTTTAATAAAAATTTGGGTACTTATTCAATAAAAGACAAAAATGATTTTAAAGAAGTTTTTGTTCCAAATTTCTGAGGCTTTTATTTCTTCGATATTAGATTTACAGTAAAGGGAAATAAATGATTGCTCTTTTTTTCTTCATAATTCAAAGGTCAAGATATTCTTAACACAACCAGTATTTAGCCACTTAACGTTTTCTTTTCCATAGCGAAATAGAAGAGTTCAAGTCATGTAGACGAGCAGGGAAGGGAGCCAAACCAGAAGATGAATATTTCCCACCAAAAATGTTGTGAAAATGCTGTCTGTTTTTATGAAACCCAAGTAAGTTGGTTAGTCATTAACCAGAGGTACAAAGGATGTACTTTCCTTTCTTCAATATGATATACGAATTACAAGACATTTGTCATCATTTCAAATATATATCAGAGAATTTCCACGTGCTCTACTTATTTCATTTGTACGAATCCCTTCATTGCATGATTCCCGACTCTAATAGAAAATCTCAGTCGAAATTCTGTAATATAATTTGCATTAGTTCTATTATTCCATTTACGTATGAAAGACAAAGAGATCTGTCCAAGATGTTGGATTATAATTGTTTAAAGGCTTAAGCATTTATTCATACATACAAACAGGTTTCATGTATTAAAATACGCACAAAATATCGAAAACAGCCTGTTTTTAATCTACCGCTGACAACGGAGATGAAAGAGGCGCATGTGTTCACACATGTTTGCCTGTCTGACTGCCCTGTCAGTATCCCTAAAAGTTTTCGATCGATGCGTTGGAGGGTGGGCTAAAGAAGAATCGATAAGATTTGGAGAATGGATCCAGGATTTTTTTCTTCGATTAAAAGATATTTCAATAGATCATGAAAATAGTCCAAAGTATGGAATATTGAAAAATAGTTACCTCTCTTGCAACATAGCAATACATAAACTGATTTCCAATCTGTTTTTCATTAGTGTACGATGCTGATAGTGTTATGCACTCTCAGGGTACTTTCTAGATTGTTAAATAACCGTAAACGATTCAGTATTGACCTCCTGCTATTATCGGTATCCAAAGCACTTAATTACAAGTGATTGACTTGCTCAATACATAGATGCCTGTTCAGTGGCTCGAACTCAGTCACCCAAGAACTGATTGAAGGACAAAAGACTTCACCATTTGACATTCAAATTTATTCATTTTTATGTAATTGTTGGCACATCTGGACTCATCGAATCTAAGCCAGTCACATTTTTCTTTTCCTAACATACATATATATATATATATATATATATATATATATATATATATATATATATATATATATATATATATATATATATATATATATATATATAATTTTTTCAACAGGTCTTAGGAATTTATATCGGTACTTCAATATATATATATATATATATATATATATATATATATATATATATATATATATATTGAAGTACCGATATAAATTCCTAAGACCTGTTGAAAAAATTATCCAAGCAAGCGTACAAACCTTGTCCAAAGTCGATGGGTGTAACTGAATTTTTTTTTAAACTGCCGACTCTTCAAAGTTCGGAGAATCCGATGCCGATAAGGAGAGTCTTTAAAAGGTAGACAGCTGCAGAGTCTTTTTTTTATTGATCCTTTTCTCCCTTCTTTTCTTCTTTCTTCTTTCCTTCTCCCTCTCCCTTCTCGTTGTCTTCTTTTTGTGATTGTTTCATTGTCCTGTTCTCCTTCCCTCCCCTAATCCTTCCCCTTTCTCCTCTTCCTTCTTTTCTTCCTCTCATCCACCTCATTCTTGTTGTTCGTTCTTCCCCCTCTCGCTCTTCTTGTTCTCTCTTCTTTCTCTCCTTTTTCATCATATCACTCTCCTTCAGTTTCCATTTCATTTTACCCTCCAGCCGCCTCACTGTTTTAGTTCTTTTTTATCCCCTACTCTTACTTCTCTTCTCCATCTCCTTTTCAATCTCTTTCTTCTTCTTCTCCACTCTTTTCTTCATTTACCTCTTCCCAAATAACTTCTTTCTCCTCAACCCCCTCTTCCTCCTTATTCCCGCTGCCTCCCACTCATCCTCTCTTTTACTTCATCCTCCTCCTTGCTTCTCTAATAACCCCGCCCTCCTTTTCGATTTCTTTCTCTTCTACGCTTCACTCCAGTTCATTGAAGACATTTCATGAGTTCAACTCCGCTAACCTTTTTTACGCTTATTAATTTCTATTGAAACTCTTCCTGCGTTTTTTTTTTCGACATAGGTTCAAATCGAGTAAAAAAGCAAGCCAGCTCTTGATCTTCTAAAGACACTGTTTTTTTTTTTTTGTTGTCGTTTGTTTTTTGTTTTTTATATATTTTTTCCAACATCCTTCATGAAAGAGCGACAACCTTTTGGGAACGTTTTGTGTCCAGCGGGGAATGCTATTTTTTTTTTTTTTTTGCTGAAAAATCTTTGAACTTGCACTATTAACGCCTCTTTTCCTCTAGATGTATGATTCGGCAGGTGAAGAAGAAACATGAGTATCCAAAATTTAATGCCTAAAAACTTGTCGAAGGTTAATTGCTAAATGCATTTATCCTTTAATAAGTTCCTGTTTCCTGAACGTGGATCAATCTTTGCAAAGGAAAAAAAATATATATATAATTGATACACCTGCGAGTTATAACGTAGTTGTAGAATATAGGACGAAGGGACATCGGCCCTGAGGCTCTGCGTCTAAAACCAGATCAGTGATGTTTGGTGCATTAAGTTGAGAACTTAGATCTCAGTTTAGGTTGGAAAATCTTATCGACAATTCCCGAAACAAAGTTGCGATATCAACGGGGTATCTTATATATTCTGCTTATTCATACGTACGATGTTACGTTATAAAGAAAGAGAGTGTGTGTGTGTGGTGCCCTCGGGCCTCTGACAAGACAATACGATTTGTCCTTCCTTCATCCATTCCTGATGATAAAAAGCATAAAGGGAAGACTGGATATAGTTATATACTGTGTTCGAGGTCTGTCCGGAAAGTATCCAGCCATTTTGAATACCTCGAGAACCGGTTGCATGTCTTAGATGTGATGCAGCGACCAATTAGAAAGGACCTTACTGTTCATCAAAAGAAACTCTTCTGTGGGTTATTTAGTCGGTAGCGAAATGCCATCGAGTGAAACTTATATGCTGTGTGGTCTTCGCATTCAGACTGATCGGGCGAGTTATTACTTCACGTCTTGTGCAGTTTTGGTGTTTGTTTGGGATTTTTTTTTTTTTTTTTTTTTGCAAAATATCGCATCATCCAAGTCTGTCAGCTCTTTTCCCCACCTGTCCACATTTGGCTACCCGTGACTTTTGGCTTTTCCGAGAGCTATTTCAGATCGAAGACGAGATTAAGGAGAACGTAAGGAGGTAATTGATGGTGACCCCGAAAGACTTGAAAACTGAAAAGGAAACTGGGATACGTGTGTGAAGCCCCCAGGGAAGTAATTGAAGGGGGCTAAAGGGCAAGCTTCTTCTTCTTCTTCTTCTTCTTCTTCTTCTTCTTCTTCTTCTTCTTCTTCTTCTTCTTCTTCTTCTTCTTCTTCCCCTTTCTCCTCCTTTTACTTCTTTCTATTCTTCTTCTCGTTGCAATTTTCCTTATTTTTCTTTCTTCTTCTTTTTCTTCTTCTTCCTCTTCTTTTTAGTCTTCGTTTTCTTTTACTACTTGTTCTTCCTATCTCCTTCCTTTAACTTTTCCTTTTTCTTTCCCCCTTCTTCTTCCTTTTCTTTTTTTCTTGTTTTTCCTCCATATCTTTTTTCTTTTTCTTCTTCTTCTGATTTTTCTTCCGCTTTTTCTTTTTCTTCTATTTTATTTTCTTCATCCTCTCTCTCCCCCCACCCCCTCTCTCCCTCTCTCTCCCCCCACCCCCCCTCTCTCTCTCTCTCTCTCTCTCTCTCTCTCTCTCTCTCTCTCTCTCTCTCTCTCTCTCTTCTCAGGTGCGTGTAGCCCTCTTGGTCGGTATAAACTACCCACCTGTTAAGCGAGACGTAATTTAGAGGTCAAGTAAAGTCCGAGTGAACATGTCCAGACGGATCTTCGAGCTGCCCCACCCCTGCACACTAAAGCTGAGCAACATACTTGATTGGCCGGTTGTCCCACCTACCCTGGCCTCAGGCCTTCTGGGTGGCTGCTAAATGACAATGGATTAGTTCGGGGTTTTTTTTGGGGGGGTTGCTTTTTTTTTTGGCGGGTAAGTTCTGTTGAAGAGGTCAGTTATCAACTGCGATTCCCTGGTTGTTACCCGAACCAACTCACGTGACTCTTCATCCATCACAGCATTCTGACATTTAAGGAGCGAAGAAACACAAAGGCTTGAAAACAGACAAAATGCTATGAACTTGACTGATTCAAAAAAAAAAAAAGAAAAAAAATTCAAGTAGTGCCCTTGCGCTGGCCGCAGCATTAGCGTCTCTGCCCATGCTTCGTACACCCCAAGTTTCTCTGTCAGTTCTCAAAATTTTTTGCAGTATTTGAAATAGACGCAGAGGCGACAAGCACCCGAAGTGGCGTCACTCACTTCATCTTGAGCAATTTTATCGAAGGCATTAGTGCTAGTTACAGTTGTAGTTAGAACTCAGCTGACTCAATTCCTTTTTGCTTACTGCTAACCGATCGGCCACCTTTCAGGTGGAAATGAATTTTAAAAAATTTGATTGTACTTGTAAAATATTCATGGTGTTTGGGGAAAAAAAGCCTAATTTTTTCAACTGCTCCCTCCTCCTACCTTCATCACCTTTCAAAAGTTTGTTTTCTGACACTTGATCATTTCTAAGGAAAAAGATGAAAAGCGAAAATAGCGTTCAGCGTTTGTTTTGTTACGAGTGACTATAGAAGCAGTGCACACCCTCTTCTCCCTCTCTCTCTCTCTCTCTCTCTCTCTCCCTCTCTCTCTCTCTCTCTCTCTCTCCGACACTTCAGTCTCCTGTCTCTCCAATATCCCAACCTCCGATGACTCAGCCTATCATCATTACAATTTGGGGTCAAATCTAATTTGCGTAAGAATATTGGAAATTGCAGAATTAATAAAATATAGATACCCCAGGTACAATTATTTTATGATTCACCTATTTTATACTGTTAAGAAAATGAAAATCATTGAATCAATAAAATCAAGTTTTAATCAATAACGTTTTAAATCACTGTTATCATATGAAAATAATATTTCTCGTGACAAATTTTAGAAAAATCTTAAAATTCCAAACTGACATCATTTTAATGTTGGGCAGCTTTTCACATTGTTCATTTTCTACAAATCTCCGATTCTATAGATTTATTCCCGGAAAAAAATTATTACATCAAATTCTATTCCTTTTTTCTTCTTCTTAATAACAACACAAAAATTTTAACGATAAAGTAATCTTCTACAAGCTCGAGGCTTTTTTTTCTTCTTCTCGGGAATCGATTTCTTCATTTGTAAGCTTTACCAAAAAAAAACTGTCACCCGAGTGGACATTTAAAAAATATATGTGTTACTGATCTTTGACAAAGTTGAATTTAGTACTTATTATGACAGTTAAGACAATCTTGCTGTTGACAATCTGTTGGTCGACAATCTGGATTTAGACTAAGCGAACGGTCACCGAGAGGAAGTGGTTAGCGGGGCATGAGTCAAAGAATATAATACTTTCTAATTTGATTTAATTTTGAGCTGGATGAGGAAAAAGTAGTCTTATCACAGCAGGTCCGTCCTCCACATTCATTTTTATATATTTAATCAAAAGCTTTTGCATTATATTGTTCTATTCTATTTTTGGTTATAAAATAAGTGCTTTTTTTTTTCAAATATCAAAATTCAATTTTCAATGTTTCATTTTACCAACTTTAGGAAGAGGGTACTAAAAGGGGGCGGTAGTGCGAATCAGCTTTCAAAACGCCGTAATAGATTAATGTATACACAGAATTTAGTGTAGGTATGTATATCTATCTATCTATCTATCTATCTATCTATCAATCTATCTATCTATCTATCGATATATACATGTATATGCATGTACGTATATATATATATATATATATATATATATATGTGTGTATGTATACACATATATATGTATATATATATGTATATGTATGTATGTATACACATATACATATACATATATATATATATATATATATATATATATATATATATATATATGCATATGTATGTGTGTGTGTGTGTGTGTATGTGTGTCTTATAATTGACTTCAGTTCTTGCTTGTAAGTCATCAGATCAACAATAACGTTGATAAATACGAACGGACACTGAAACAGAAAGAAAGAAAAAGAGGGGCTAATTATGATCTACGTATTTATTTTTATTATTCCTTAATTTAGCTTCCATGAAGATATTTTTCAAAACCAATAATCAAGAGTCCAATCGTCGATTTGTACACGACATAAATCTCCCCCCCTCTCTCTCTCTCTCCTCCTCTCTCTCTCTCTCTCTCTCTCTCTCTCTCTCTCTCTCTCTCTCTCTCTCTCTCTCTCTCTCTCTCTCTCTCTCTCTCTGCGCATAGGTGCACAGGTGCGGCCACCTACGCGCGATTTTGGTGACATACAAAAAAAACCCAAGTACGACAGGAACTTACTAAGCCTAACTTCCCTTGTGTCAAGTTTTAAAGAATATATATTTAGAAAATTATCATTGGAAATAAATCATTTTGAACACAAAGAAAAAAGTCACAAGTTGAAAAAAGTAAAAGCTTTGGTTTCTTGGTAGGAAAAAAAGTAGAAATGTTTTTAATAAAATAAGTTGGATTTTATTAGATTTTATTCATAGTAATAAAATAATCATTATTTTTCATAAAATAAGTAATATCTTGATTCATTTCCTTCATAGTAATGAAATAATACTTTGATATATTTTTAATATTTCTTATCAAAATATTACTAATTAAAATGACCCTTTTCTTATGAATTTTTTTTCACTCTGTCTAATTTTCCTTTTCATAGAATATATATAGACATCGATTTATGAGATTTGATTCGCCTATTCGTATTCATTTATATTATCAATGCTTTGGTTTATCTCAATGAAATAGATTGTGGTGTGCTTAAAATCGATCAAATCGCAAATAAACAGGAATGGCCCAAGCCTTCATGGGACCCTGAGAGTTTGATTTGGGGCCCCGACTGCTTTCGTAGAACTAAATCTGGTTTGAGGGGCCCCATCAGCTCTATTTTATTAGCCATCGTAGTATGCTTGTGATGGAGCATTGTTTTTGTTTTTGGGGGTTTTTTTCGTGGGATTGAGTTCAGAGAGTGGAGGGTCCAAGCTTTCCTTAATAGTGTTAGTCCGAAGTGAGCATAAATAACTCAACCCAAAGGCCAAACCGCAACTGGACCCTGGATTCGATCGGCCCCTGCATCTTGTGCGTTCATCATATTCAGCAAGTGAGGTTGACCCCACCCATTTTTGCTATTCTTATCCAGAGCTAGAGAGGGGTTTGGTTTTACTCCTGGTTTTTAATTCAGAGTTGTCTTTCTCTTAGATAGGTTGCCAAACAAGGCTAGAGAGTCGAGTCTGCGCAGTTATTTTAGCCATTGCTGGGGGATGAGAAGAGATGGATTCGTGCCTTCCCCAACGGCATTACAAAGTGAACGCAAACAGCCTCGGTTGGAATTTGAACTCAGTTTTCAATGCCGGTAACCGTTAAGCCACTCCAACCTCTAGCGATACACAACGAAAACACTCCAGAGACTTTCTCAACAAATTTGAATATTCTGGAAAGTCTATTACAAAAACCTGCAATCCAAGCGTACTGGGCACTTCTGAACCGCTGTTCCGTGGCCCAGAGGCCTGAGACGACAGGGAACCCAGTAGTGTCAAGTCGAAACTACCAAAACTACTTGAGAAAAAAAACCTTGGTAATAGCTGTACACTATCAGAACAAAACAATTAAGAAACTTCCGTCACATCAGGGTTGCTATTTGGTATTTTTCAAGACTAAAATTGGTTACTGAATAAAGCTATTTGGTTCGGAAAATTAAGATTTTGTACTGAGATGAAGTTTCAAAAGCTTGTGTTCGACGTTTCGGCCGATTCATTCTACGGCCTCCTTCGGATGTAATATCCGAATGTGATGAGCAGTGGTAAACAGAATTTTCCAATGGTAGTAGCAAACAGAATATTCCAATGGTAGCCACTATGTATCGGAGGGTTCCTCTCTTCTTGTTAGGCTTGGATTTCCATACCTTGTCCAAGTTGAGTAGTGGAAGCCAAATCGGGTTGAAGTCTGCACTTGTCTGGCTTCTACATTCAGTTGACATGTTGATATGGATTGCCTCCTTGATTTTCTTCTATTTCCAGCAGAGTTCCCCGTCTATTATACGAATTTCTCCCCAGAGGGTGAAGTGTTCGCTTTGTCAACTGAATGCACAAGTCAGACGAGTGCAGTGTTAAACCCTCCTCGAAATTATAGACAGGTTTTAAGTTATTTCATTTTTTTGGTATTGAAGCTATTTAATTTGGTCCCATGAGAAGAGAAATTTGGTCTAATGTCGCAAAAGACATCTGGCAACCGGGTACGCTCGGCGAAAAGAACAATTAAGAAACATCTTTCTTACAGTGAAGCCTGAAAGCGCCATCTTGTTTTTTTATCGCCACTGTAAGTAGAAGTCAGATAAGCAGTGGTCATTCAGAAGGTCAAGAATAATCAAAAGTCGACAAAGACTGACCTTAGATCTAATCGTCATCTTGATACTTAAATCATAACGTAATGAAATCTTATCCATATAACATAACGATAAAGTTTCAATTGAAAGACGTTTAACCAACCTCGTTCTGAATGGCCATTACAAGCAAATAACATTGGCGTTGGCCAGAGCCTTAAGGTCAAGTGACTCTTTAGTTCCTTCTGGGGGAAGCATAGACGGCTGCTGGCCGAGAAGCGACACATCGCACGTCTTTGATTTAAATAGGGCTTCTCAGTTAAGTACAAAAACAGACAGAAAGAGGTCTTGAGAATGACCGCATATACTTGTGTATTGTTTTGTTTTTTTTTTAGTTTGAATTTCAGGCCAAAATTGTTAGGATAGAAAACCTAAAGACGTCTCGAGGACTGTCATATATAATAAAGTAATGATCGATTTTTGAAGACACACTTTTTAGGTAAGAATTATCAACTTAGAAACGGAATATCTTGAGAATTACCATATGTACTTGTGTATTAGTCGATTTTTGAAGACGAAATTTTCAAGTAAGAATTGTTGAGTAGAAGAAAGATGCAAAGATATCTTGAGAATAGCCATATATACTTGGGTATTGGTTGATTCTTGAGATAAAATTTTCAGGTCAAAATTTTGAAGCAGAAAATGAATAAAAAGATTTTTTGAGAAATACCATATGAATTAATCGATTTCAAGACGACGTTTTGAGGTGAAATATTGGTTGACCTAAACACAGGAAACAGTTATATTTGGTTGAATATAAGGAACGATAGAAAAAGGTTGAAAGAAACTTTTAGCTTCCATACATTTTTTTTAAAAATAACTAGTTGCTGCTCCAGACAATAACATGAAACAGGATCCTTAATCGGATCGGTCTAGCGTCTTGCACGTCCGTCGTCCTCGGCAAGTGGGGCTTCACATGGTGTGATTACAACTTAATGAAGCGTAAACTATAAATACGAATAGAATAAAAAATGCCGGTACTTTCCCGTCATCTTAGCACCACTACTCCCAGCCCTAACCCCAGCTCCACACTCAACCCTACCCCAACGCTAACCCTAGCCTTTTCAACGGAAAAGCACCAATTTCTCATTTCACCAATAAACAATAACATATCAATTATAAAATGTTTTCAATGAATACAAGATTGGTGGAGAGGGTACAAGTTAGGATTAATTACCAATCATCGAGATCTGTGAATCTTTTGGAGTATCATTGAATTACAATATTTTTTTTAAACAGAAAGAAAGACTGAAAAGTCAAGATGAAAGCGAATTGTAATATGATAGAATTAGTAGTATCAATCGTTTGAAACAACACAATACCGCAGCACATACTAAAGAAATGAGAATTTATTTAAAATACTATTGCAATAAAGTTAATATGTTTATAAATCGCAAACGAGGCACCGGTACACAATTGACCAGGACGCAATTGACTGGTATGCCATTGACCAGCACGTAGTTTGTCAGGACGCAATTGACCTGGCACCCTTTTCTATTGTAACCTACTTGAATAATTGCATTGAATAAAATGGAAGACATTCACTACAGAGCAAATAAACCTTTAAAAATTATAAAGAAAAGCCATTTATATTAGACGAAAAATAAATAACATTTTTTTGGTTTTGAAGTTAATTCATGATTAATTGGATATATATATATATATATATATATATATATATATATATATATATATATATATATATATATATATATATATGTTGTTGTTATCATTGTAATTATTCAGAAATATTTTATTTTTAGGTTTTACTTTCAAATTTGTATATTCATTGTCTCAAAATGATTGTGGAAAAATGATGCTCTATCTTATTTTGATTTATTGGAATGAAAAAAAAATGAAATTCTTAGTGAAATATGATTTTAACAATATGGCGTTTAAAAAACTAAAAACGATATTAGGGCATTCGGAGTGGACCTCCTGCGCGAGAAAAATAAAATTAGATTCTTTCAATGTCTGCAACCAAGTTATAACATTTTTTTCCCCTGAAAATTGTATTTGACCCCAAGAAAACAGTTCTGGGCTTTATATTTAGAGGATAGGGGTGGAGTTCCTGCCCTCTCACCCTGGATTTGCGCCTGGCAAGCTAAGAGGAAAAGTAGCCAGAATGTGTAGCCTATGTCAGCCCAAAAAAGCAACTTCACGAGCTAATCGCCGATCTTCTTGTAAGATCGAATGAGTCATTGGGAATAATCATGAAAATGGAGTATTTCCTCCAGGCTTTGTTAGAATCAGAATAAATTCAACAAGATTTGAACCAGTCGAATTCACTTGAAAAACACGAAGAGGGAACCAGTCGAAACTACGAGAAAAACAACAAAGGTGAGGATAATGAGACATACACAGTTCCCTTTGCTAACTCTTTGTATTTACTGCAATAAATAGAAATGTCATTTTCACGCAGTTCAGTAACCCTTCAAACCCGGATTAAATGGAACCCACACTATCGAAGTTGCTGGACAAGCAACTATTCTCTGTGTACACTGTGAATATTTCTGTTCCACCAATCACATGTTGAACCATTGATATCAATTTAAACGGCTGTTTCAGCTCCTCTTAATTTTCGGTAGCTTTTTGTTGAACTCACCTCGAACCGTCGACCTACGGCAGGTCGGAATAAAAAAAAATCAAGCTTTCGTTGAATTTCGAACAATGGTTTAAAATACTTCGTCTAATAAAAATACAAAAGGGACTAACTATTAAATGTTCAAAAAGTTTTTTTTAGAACGATTCAAATCCTCATTTTTTTTATGTTGCTAACCGATCCATCAACAACAAGGAGAAGTTCTATCGCCCGAAAAAAATCTTTGAATGCTAATGACCCTTCTCAAAGCTCCAGGCAGTAAGTACTATTACATGTAGTGAAACAAAGAGAGTATTTCTCGTTCTCATGTGAGTCACATGTGATTGACAAGGCTTTACCAAATTGTGTGAGCGTATGCAAACACAGGCCTATGTAATTGTGTTGAGAATGAATCGGGAAAGTCGATGGGGGAATTGTTCGTGACGATCTGTGAAAACATGGGAAGCCGAGAGATGATGAGGAAAAGGTGCAGGTAAACGAGCGAAGACACGTCTTTTCTTTCCACCCTCCCTGGCGAAATGTTTTGTTCGTTGACCTTTTCAACTTATGACGCTATCGTGACAGGTGCTTGGGACCTTGCAGAATAAACCCCTTCCCGACCTTTGGGGTCAGTGATCTTGAACCAAGCAACTTGAGATGAGTTGGCTTGAACAGGTGTCCCCCTAAAACACATGCGCACGCACACGTACACATATGTTCGTGCTCTTGCACACGCATGCATGTGCTTATGCTCAAATACTGTAAAATGCAAATGCAGAAATACCTTGCATAATGCGGGGTTTGATGTAATACGGCTTAGATATTGTTGTACAAATTAAATGTAACTAAGTATGAACAGAAAAAAGCACATTATATAATAAGGCTTTGAACCATGCGTTTTGTACAGT
This sequence comes from Thysanoteuthis rhombus, assembly GCA_963457665.1. Lineage (NCBI taxonomy): Eukaryota > Metazoa > Mollusca > Cephalopoda > Oegopsida > Thysanoteuthidae > Thysanoteuthis > Thysanoteuthis major. Next base: position 27,012,126 of record OY735209.1, on the reverse strand, counting down.
ATGAGATATTTTGGAACGAATTAAGAGTGCTTGTCAAGGTATACATTCACGATAAAAAAAACTGTTGGTTGCTGACTGGCCAGTGATTTGGAAAAAGATTGTGTTAAAAAGGTAGCTGAAATATCAAAAAGGAACTGGAAGAAAGGTACCATTACAATATAACCAAAATCCAGATTTGATTTTGGCCATCCGTAACTGGAGTTGCTATACGTTAGTATTTTATAGGATATATTCTCCATTTCGGTCTGGAAATCATCATCTGGAATGAATTTTTAAAATCTTTTGAATTCCCCAAAAGTCTGAAATTTCAAAATAATGAAGATTCTGCAAAATAACAAACAGCGTATGTGTTTAGACAGAGGTAAAATAGTAGATCATATCAGTAAATTGTGGAAAATTTGCCAAGGAGGCTTATAATTAATCAATTAAACGAGACTTCGATCCACAGCTTTTTAAAAAAATAAAACTCAATTGATCAAAAAATATTACTTATGTTATTATTATAAACTATTAGATAGTACTCGTTTCATTACAAATTATACATAGCAATATCTGACATCTACGACGGTTTTTATAAAAGATAGCTAAAAAAAAAGAAAATTAAGACATTCATATAACAATAAGCATCAACTATGAATAGTAAAATTATTGCGCATTGTATTAAATTTATATTTAATGATTCTATTTCATTTTAGATTACAACTGGTCAGTCATTTTCGCCTTAAAAACGAAAATAAGGCCAAAACGTCCACCGACCGAAACGACCAGACCAAAATGATGACTGGATGTCTCAAAATGGAGTTACTAAGTGGTACCCTTAATTTGTACTTAGGTAGATTCATACGTGTATAAGGAACTAGATGATAGACAGTCGTATGTATATATATATATATATATATATATATATATATAGAGAGAGAGAGAGAGAGAGAGAGAGGGGGGGGGGCGAGAGAGAGAGATACATACACATACGGATAGATAGATATCTGTTAGTCTATCAGTCTCAATATATAGATATATACATACATAAAGGACTGAGATAGATAGGTAGATATCTATTTGTCTATCATACACTCACACACACGCGCGCACACACACACACACACACACACACATATATATATATACAAAGTACTGAGATAGATACATAGATACATAGATATGTTTGTCCATCTATCTGTCTATCCATCTATTTATCTGTCATATATATATGCATACATAAAGAACTGAGATAGATAGATAGATAGATAGATAGATAGATAGATAGATAGATAGATAGATAGATAGATAGATAGATAGATAGATGTGAAAAGAGGCAATGCATAAAAAGAGAGAATTACACAACAACAAAAAACGAAGAGAGTGAGAGACGGTAGAAATAGTATTGATAAAGAGAGAGGAGGAAATGCACGCCTCTGCGCAGGCGCAAAATAGGCTTATTAAGAAAAGCAAAATATCCCACGGTAACTTCTGGAGGAGGATTTAGAGAAAAATCCTCATTGTTACGACAATGTTTACTTAGACTGTTACTCATTCTTTTATAACATGAGTTCCACAATATTCCTTCGAGTAGTCGTAATTGTTTTGTGTAATAATTCACTGAATAGTGTTGTCCTAATGGCAACGTGTAGAGCGCAATTTCCTACCCATTCTTCCTCCCCCGCGCACTCAACTCCCACCCTCTCAATCTACCTGTCAATCTATCTATATGTCCGATAGTGGAGACATGTACCCTTTTGTAAATTCCTGCTTTTCATTGTATGGTCGGCAATGGAATTGGAAGACTTTGTGGCATACTGGCATCAGTATGGGTCATGTGGCACAAATTACTAATTTCAGGAAACTAAGAAGAGTTTATGTCCAATACTTTGAACATGAAATGAAGTTATAGCCTTCCAATATCCATGAACGGTTTTGAATTGAATAAAACCCCTACTGATAGAATTTGTTATATTATATCCATCAATATATCTTTATATCTATCCATGTATGTATGTATGTGTGTATGTATTTACATGATCTGAGGCCACTCGATTTGTTACTAATTAACTTCGATGCCGAGAAAAATATTGTTCCAACATGTCTTTATAATTATAACATTCTGAAGGATATAAATTGTCCATCTTCTGATACTTCATGCACACACAAATTAAAAAGATGCTCCTGGTCAGTCATTTTTAATGATATATATATATATATATATATATATATATATATATATATATATATATATATATATATATATATATACGTGTGTGTATGTGTATTAATGAAAGGGAAATATATATATATATATAAATATATATATGTGTGTGTGTGTGTGTGTGTATGCACCGGAAATATGGCGCCTATGTGTTGCAGACAGATGAGATGAGTGCTAAAAACTGATTTTGATCATAAAACATAAACTTGTCAGAAATTTGTTGGGATCAGGTTTCAGTGCTAGTGAATGGTATCAGCTAGATGTGCAAAGCTGTGAGTAAACCTCTATATCAAGGATATCGTTGAAGAGTAAGCAGTCACCCTCGCACCAACGCCCCAAATAAAGTGTGTCAGAGTTGGGGCAAGTTGGTCTCTTCTCCATTGGGCAATTCAGTCCTTGTTTCTTCGAGTCCTGCAGAACCAAATATGCACCTATGTTCTATTCCATTTGCCGATGATTGAAAGAGGTGCGCTGTTTCCTTCTTTAGTTATTTTTCCCTAGTCACACAGTGCCATATTAATGTCAACGTGTTGTTTTCTTTTCTAGTTGTGTTTGTTTGATCGCGTATACAGGCCACAAGGAAATGATTCTCAAGTCATAGTCCAAAAGAATGTTGGAAATCCTTCTATCAATTTTTTTTTTTTGTTCACAGTGACTTCTGAAGGAGTGCCTAGTATTATTGTAGCCTGTACAAAGATTTTGACGCTGTTTACTTTTTTCCCTGGATTGTTTTATTGGGGGCGAGGACAAGAAACTATATAAAAACTTCACTGCGCAACGTTCTTATGAATAATCTTCTGCTTATTGAAAATGAGGTAATGCATTGCCCTATATCGTAGGCCAACATATCTCGACATGGAGCAAATTGGTCTCTGTGTCACTATGTCAGCTAAAACCCAAGCTGTGATATATATATATATATATATATATATATATATATATATATATATATATATATATATATATATATATATATATATATATACATATATATATATATACATATTATAATGGTTTTACCATTTATTAATATCACAAGGTATTGACGCTCAGTTTAAACTATGAATGGTTCCTCAAACTCTATTAAAACAATCACCACTCTGCTATCAGTATAAAAGTGTGTGCAGAGGGGATAGTCTACATCTCCCCTAACAGTAATGTACACATGAATTCTGAGTTTAGCTTAATAGAGCACAAGACCCTAAAGTTTGGTCCCCAGTGAAGCTGGAACTCACTGCTCAGTACTAATGATCTGTTAGACTTGCAAATCATTACCACACAGCATCATAATTTGTCAGTCACAGTTTGTAAGGTATTAAAATCGGGTAAAAACTTTTCTTCTCTACTGGGCAGGTATCCATTTAATTACACAGGATCACGGAAATTGCTCTGAAAACGCTAGATACAGATTTAGGAAACAATTCACGCTCAAACCGTAGAAATGAATTGTACCAAACTTTCCGCGTACACATGATTTGCCCCTGTGAGTGTTTGTTTTTCTTTACACAATCGCGTAAGAATACGATTATAAGATTGCTTGTTCGCATCTACATCATCACTACTGCAGCTGATGCTGATTGCTCAGGTGTAGCACGGAAAACATTTCCACCAAATACAAGTATCTCTGATTTTTTCATGAAAAAATGATAATTTTCCCATATCAAAAATGAAATTGATTTTTTTTATCTAATTCTGTTGCCTTATGGCTTGGAATTATTTTATTTAGAAAAACAGAAAATATGAAGAGTTGTATAAAATTGACAGAAAAACAAATTCTGTTCGAGGTATGCATTTTTGCTTGCAAGAAATACGTTAATCGTACTAAAATAAGTTATCCGAGCGTAAATAATCGCTTCATTTTGACGGGTACTATGGTGGCATATTTATAAAACAGAAAAAAAAAATGATATTACTCAGGAGTTCTCATTGTGTTAGTTCATTTTCGTTTTATATGCCAGAGTAATAGCCTAGCGTACCACAAAGTCACCCGGGAAAATTTCGATGGATTAAAACTTTGATTCTTTCTCTAATAAAACGGTCTGCATTTTCGCCGAAGGCAGCAAATGAATGTCCCACGAAACCAGCTGTCAAAATTAAGGATATTTTGGTACTTGTTCAAATCGAGGGTCCCAGAGGAATGTCACTGACGTCAGTGAATGTGCAGTCGCCAGACTACAAAGCCAGTAGTTTCTTTGTTTTCGCATTTCTCTACGCACACATATGGTGATGCCTTTGAAAATATCTTATTGCATATTTCTCAATGGTATATTTCGGCTTCAATTAATTTCTTTAAATTAGATTGCTTGTTGTTACTTATTAGTTTTCTTCTCCAACTTAGCAAGTGTTGTTTTTATAGCTTTTTTTCTGTTTTAATCTATTTCTGCTAAGTTGTCACTCTGTTTTTCTGTCTTTCCCTCTGTCTACACAATATTTCCAAAATGGCTCAATGAAGTGGAAGGTTGGGCCATGGGGTAACGTATAAGTGATTACATTTGGAGAGCGGATCCAGGAATATTCTTCGCGATTGAGAGATATTTCCCAATTTTCTCACATTTATGTATTCTCTCTAGAAAACAAAAGTTCTCAAAGAGTTCCGATGAAATTCATTTTAAGGGTGGTTCATGGGCCTAGGGTTAAATCTTGAGGAAAATCCAGAATTTTTTCGATTGAGTCATTATAAAGCTGTATGTGCTCCCTGGATGCTTTTTAGTTTTAATTTCTTCATTTTAGTTCGTTTGGAAACAGATCAATGGAATGCGAAAACCAAGAAACCGTTGGCTTCATTGTCGGACGATAATACATTTTAGTGACGTCAGCGACATTTCACTGCAGACCCCAGATTTAAACCAGTACCGATATTTTGATTTTTTTTCTTTCTTCTGAGAGACAAAGCTCTCATTTAACCGTGAAGGACAATCACTATTCTAAGAGAGGTTGACGTTGTTTTAGTGATCAGTATCAGCAAGATATACGATGTAATAGCAATTATATAGCAATTAAGTTAAACTTGGGGTAAATTGGAGTCAAATGCAAGAGTTCATCGACGAAGAGGTCGGAGATTTAACTCACGGTGAATGCGAGAATCACATAAATGAACGCTCTCCTGAAAAGGAATTCATTTTACTCATATTTTTCCGGTTTATTCCAAATCCATAACATGTTGGAACTATGAAGTGCGTGTTTCTATTGATTATGACAGAGCTTTCCTAACTGTGTGGCAACACTACAGTGCAGTGGTTCCCAACCAGGGAGGTGTATGAATCCCCCCCGTCTCCCTCAAAGGGGAGAATGTTAGCAGTCCAAGGGAGGGGGGATGCAACTGTTGGGTAAAAAATAAAAGTTGCAGTGAATGTTTCGGTATATCGAGCTCATATAATTATGAAAGCCACAGATTAAGGAAATTTTCATTTTTCATCTATAACTTGTTAATATTTTGATGTTACGGATGTCAATGGGGGTATTGGTTCAAAAGTCTGGGTGCTATATAGCTGATGAGTTATATTCATAAGAAAAAGTCAAATTCTCTAAGTCTCGGATGTTGTTAAGAGTGAATCTTGAAGCAAAAAAAATTTGGTCCGGCCAAAATCTAACGCCAATATTTCAAAAGTACGGAAGCCTAAAAAGGAATCGATATCGTAACAGCTTTTTTTATTGGCTTAACTGTGAGCTACCAACAATGACTTACTTCTGGCTGTGTTTACATTATAAAAAGTTCGGAAACCAGAAAAAAAAATTAAGTTTTTGTTTTTTTTTCTCGCCAACTATGAACTCAATTGATGATTTTTTTTGCAATACATACATTTATACTAAAAGATATAAATTTAACAATTCAAGTATTTTTTTTTAATTTTGGGGTTAGATATCAAAATACCCTAGCAGCATTCTGCAGGAATTTGCTGAACACCCTGCAAAACCTAAAATCACGAAAAACCTAATTGAAATGGCTGGATACTTCCCGGACTGATCTCGTATAAACGATTGCTCCATAATTGTAATTGTAAATCAATTTGGCGCTTCGTTTGCATAATATTATTATGTTTAATCACTCAAAGGTTAATAACATTAAAGTTTGTTTTTGATTGGATTGTGTGTTCGTTGTATGTCAAGGTTTTTATTTGTTTTAATCTAGGCGATCATTATTTACGAGGCTGGGATTCTGTTCAAAGGTGTACGGGTTGAAACATGAATTTTAGCGATATACGGCGGAAAGGAAGAAAGAAAGAAAGACAGAAAGACAGAAAGAAAGAAAGAGAGATGGAGAGAAAAAGAACCTATCTGCGATGCTAAGAAAGAAAGACAGAAAGACGGAAAGAAAGGAAGGAAGAAGAAAGAAAAAAAACCGTCTGTGATGGATGGAAAGAAAGAAAGAAAGAACCTGGCTGTAATGGAAAGAAAGAAAGAGAGAAAAAAAGGGAAAAAACTGTCAGTGACAGAGAAAAAGAAAGCGAGAAAGTAATAATATGATATGCCTTGTGGCTAAGACAGTTACGTGTTTCCCATTGGCGCCAGTGGTTGAGGTGTGAGATTAGTCTAAAGCCAGAATTTCGACGTGTTAAGGCAGGCAGGTTCTCCTTACTTGGAAAATCCGCGTATCACAATCTTCCTAATCACTATTTTATTACCCCTTTTGGCCGCACTAAACTTGATAAACAGATCGAGAAAACCAACAAAGAATGGAGGGAAAGAAAGGAAAGAAAAAAAAAGGTTTCAGAAAAGAAACAAGGAAACGAAAGAAAGAACAAAAACATGTCTGGTTAGTCATTATCATGCAACCGACATCTTTTGGCAGCATGTTATGTTGGAGGTGATCAATGAAAAATTGGAAAAAAGGAGTGATCAATGAATACGTTGCTCCTCTCGTCTTGGGCAGTGATCACTAGAAAAGTGCAAGTTAAAAAAAAAACAAAAAAAAACAGGCGTGATTGCTGCCGGGCTCTATATCATAAACTTACATTGCAAATTCAACTCCAATTAAAAACCTATTTAGAGCGGGATTTTAAGAAAAAAAGAAAGGTTTTTGAGGCATAATAAGGAGTAAATGTTTGAATTTTCAGCCCCTCAGCTCCACCAGTGTTGGGTGTACACAGAGACGGATTAGGACCCCCAGAAGTCCTGGACAAACACCCAAAATCGGTCCATTAATATTGGCAAGCGATTCCCAACCTGGGATCCAGGGTCCTTGTCGGTATGGGGATGTCCACAAAGATATTACTTTTTCTTGTGGAGTTGGCAGACCTTCACAAAGCCTGGTGTCCATGAGCTTGTTGAGTTAGCAAACTTTTCAAAAGGTTGGTGTTTGTGAGAAAATTCAGAAGGGGTCCCTGATAATTAAAGGTTGGGAACCACTGCTGTAAGCTATGATTCTGGCAAGAGCTGCGAGCCTATACAGTGGGGGTTCAGGGTACAGTATGCCCCCGAGAAAATTCTGAAATTTGACCAATTGCTGGTACATTTTTATGTCAATATCAAGGACTTCATTCTATTGGTTTATGATTCGATCACTAAAATAGCCTTATTTCAAAAACAAACTGAAAATAAAACAAGACATATCGAATATCTTATCGTGATGGAAAAGTACAGTAAATGGATGAAGTAATTTTTCTCACTGAAAATTATGTTTTACCTAGAGAAAACGGTCCTACTCTTTGGATATTTCACCGGAACGGATTTTAAATCATATTTCCATTGTTCTGTGAATTTGGAAGCAAAAACAAATTATATATTTGATCCCGTCAAAGAATAACGTACACAGTTTTAAAGATTAGAAAGGAAAACGAAGATTTTGTCTAGCGTTTTATCCAATACGTCATTAATAGATATTTGGGCCGTAAGAGAAATTTAATGATAACTCACTCCCTCTTTAAACTGCCATACCGACTGCTGATAGAATAGTAGTTGTATTATGAACAACATTTCAGAGCCATTTTTCAGACGATTTCAACAGTTTTTTTTTACTATTATTTATACTTTTATTCGAAAGAAATCTGCCAACTATCAAAACTGAAATAAAATGTGAACTACCAACAATATAGTAAGATAAATACACCTATAATAAAAAAGGATTACTGATGGAGTGTTTAGTTTCATTTTACTTCTGGATTTTTGACACTTTGTTTCTATCAGATTTTATATCTGCATTTTGATGTAACTGACCATCGGGTGCTCTCTCAAAAACAACCACAATTTCGAATGCCCCTGCTTTGGTTATATTTTCAACAAATAATATAATTTGTCATTATTTGAGCTATTTGACACCGTCATTACATGAAAATATTATTTTGCATCACGGTGGTGGTGGTGGTGATGGTGATGATGATGACGACAACGTCGCAGCAGCAGCAGCAACAACAACAACAACAACAGCAACAACATGTACGAGGCTTTTTTTTTTTCGTACTCGGTCGTTCATCTCTCTATTTATAGGTTAAATATATCCAAAACCTTTACCAAGAACACCGAGATTTCATTTTTAAAGCGTCAAGCATATATAAAAGATTATTTCATTGACAACATCAGTATGTTGTCATTGAGAAGAAAGTGTGGAGAAAAACCTGATTGAAGCCTTCGATGAGAAAAATCTATAGAATCGGAGATTTTTCAGAAAATTGTCGGCATGAAAAGTTGTCCATTTGTTAATATTAAAAAGACCAAGAACGGATTATGTTCGGAATTATTGAGTAAAAATTGTTTGTTTTTTTTTTTTTGTTTTTTTTTTTTTTCATCATGAGGCTGTTGACTTATTGGCGTACCTACACATGTGGTGAAAAAGATAAGGCGCCTCGCTGAGGTGTAATGGTTAACATCGAGCAGACCGTTACCACTGAAGTGAGTTTGATCCTCAATGGGTGTCCTTGGTTTCTGGCCTTTTGTCAGACTGATCTAGGCTTGGTAAACAGTAATAATGAGACAGAAATGAACATTAGGATTTCATTTTAAAAAAACTGGTCTGGTTACCCACCCTATTGAAACCGTTTAGAGCCCAATGTCTTTTGGCAGCATGCCGTGTTGTGAGTGGTCAATCCAGAAACTGAAAAAAGGGGTGATCAATGAATAAGTTACTTTTCTCGCCTTTTATTTGGGTAGCGGTCACAAAAAAGTGTTGTTTTTTTTTTTTTTCAGAAAACAAGCGTGAATGCTACCGGGCACAAACCCAGGGATCAATTTAGCATAAGCTTGCATTTGAAACTGAACTTCCCCAACTAAAAGCCTACTTTAGGGGTACGGAATTTAGAAAAAAAAACAACGTTCGTATATGTATCATAGAGAGTAAATGTTTAAATCTTCAGCCCTCTTGCTCAATTGGTGCAGCCTGTACACGTAGAACAGCTAGTGAACTAGCCAGCTAGACCCAAATAGAAAATGAGGAAACCACTGTTGATGTTTACAATTGTAGTTGGCGGTTTTCAAAAGTGAGGAAATGAATGCGTTTGCATGTTTTTATTTCATTATAACTTCACATAAGCAAGGCAATACGCTGGAAAGGCTTTTTTGGATTGAGGGCAATATCCAGGCAACCCACAGTGAGGAACGAGCCCAATATTTGATGTTACTAGCACGTCGAGTGATTCACGGTAAATTTATTGCGATAAATTTGTTCCATCTAAATACATCACCTGGTATTTCATGGCCAGGTATGAATATAATGTATAACTCATGTTTGGCAATGTATTCCATCGCGATGGAAATACCTTGCGATCGATTTATCCGATGATCAAATTACTGGCGTTGTAACAACCCGCGATAAATTTACCGCGATAAATTCACTGCGATGAATTTACCGCGGTGAAATTCGCCAGACCACGCGTCGAGTCATTGCTAGCACGTCGTGATTGCCTGTTTTACGTAATTCAATCCGGAAGGGGATCTTATGAGATTTTGACGCTTTGCAGGCACCAACCCCCAGGTTTATTTTGCAAAGGCAGGCGAATTGGGGGGAGGGGGTGTGAAACGGGTGGAGGTGTGGACCTACTGACAGAAGGGGAAACCTTTTCAAAACAGACGCAACCCCGGCAAGTGCACGTGAGTCACGAGGCGGTGCAGCACGAAGGCTTGCGTGGGTAATTCAGGAAACAGCAACACAATGCCGCTCAGAACTGCACTTGTTTATGAAACCTTTGTTAAATCACTTGATCCTCTTGATTAACGCGTGCATTCGCCTGCACAGCTGAAAAAATATCGTGGTGTGCATGTGTGAGGCCATATATATATATATATATATATATATATATATATATATATATGCATACACTCACGTGCGTGTGTGTATGTGTATATATATATATTCTGTTTGAGAGTGCGTGTGAGTGTGTGTGTGTGTGTGTATGTATATTTTTTCTGTTTTCGTGTGTATGCATACGTGTGTACGATTGTAGGTAAACGCAGTAATTAATTGGATGTGACGGTTTGTTGACGCACACGTATATAGAGAGAGAGACGGGAAGGGGGATAAAAGACCCAGAAAGAGAGAGAGAGAGATACTTCGATATAGCATGATTTTCGTGTCTGAGAAGAGGTATAGTAATAGAAGTGGATCGTCTTATATAAATACCTTTCTTATATATTCATAAGTGTAAGCCGCCATATTGGCTCATGCAGTGGATATTAAGTGCGCTGTTTTTTCGAGGCAAATCCAACACATTCCTGTATCCATTTTGCTGTGTGATGGTGTCCAAGCGGAGAGTATTCTCTACTTACAACTCACTGAGTGTCGTCTATAACACAACCGGTAGTGTGTTATCTTTGGTCTTTTTTCTTCTTCTTTGTTGACTTGAAACTCATGAAGCTGAGGAAAATATTTGCAGTTCAGAAGTTATTAAAAGTCAAACCAATACCGAATCTGGCTGTATCAATGTCTTACGATGGACTTATTTGGTTATCTCCTAGTTGTACTCGAGGTGTCGTTGGGGAGTTGCATTATTAGTGGCTGCATTATTTCGGCCGTCCATTTTTTTTTCTTCATTTTTACTTGAGCAAATTATTATAATTCACTTCCGGCTTAATAGACCCGTCAGAGCTTCACCAGAACCATTGTTCAACTGTACAATTTAGGCATACGTTTTGTACTCTGTTCGTTACCAGTGTATAACGACCATAAACAAGGGGTTAGTCTTTCTTGGTTTGAACTGTCTCCTAGACTGAGTGCCAACCAAAGCTAAAGAACCCAGTCTGTCCTGCTATTTACCCATACCTGGTGGTATGGATCCATGCCTCTCCTAAGGGCATTAGTACATGCAAACTGTCCCAGCCACAGTTTCGATCTGGTTTCCATGTCCGTGGTACTAACCGTTGGGCCATTTTCATCTCCCACAATAAGTTAATATCGGGACACATCCATCTGACCATCCACGCACATACACACATATCCAAGCACACACGCACACACGCGTGCACAAATATGAGTCGATCTACGCAGGACGTTTTTTTTTTTCATGAACATTTAGTATAAAACAGATACCAATCTTTTTATGTAGAACTGAAATAATTTTATGCGTTTTTAAATTTCATCTTAATGTTAGCCAAAACTTGATGTTGAAAAATTTCGAATGAATTAAACACATTAGCAAAAAAAAAACAAAACATTATTCTGCTATCAAGAAACAGATATATAAAGAGAGGGACGGTGGCCCAGGTCAGGAATCTCCGTTTGGTCATCAACCTTTCCCCCTCCTCTTTTCGGTCCATTCCGAAGACGTTCAACTGAAAGACGATGGGTCGTTTCGGGAACGCGACCCTGGGGTCTGAACATGGGTTGCCCATTAACAGAGTCAATCAAGAAGTTGAGATAAGTTTAGGAAAAGTTTGGGAGCCCCCCTCCCCTGCTTGTTTCTGGTCTGCCTAAGATGACCGTCAAGGAAGCAACAGATCCATGGTCTGGTAATAATAGAGAAAAAAAGCAATAACCAACAATCAGGATTACAACTGTTTTGTTTTCATTTTCGAGTATTTTTACATGAATTCGTTTTGGGAATACTAATATCGTAAGAGTCGCATCAAGTTGTGAAATTCAAATCCGTCGACGGAAACTGTCAACGTTTCTTCAGTTTTTTAGTGATACTGGCTGGTTAGGCTTTAAAATTAAATATCCATTCCTTATCATGTCCAGAGAAGACATTTTTTCATCTCTCTCAAACATACCCCCCCCCCTAAAAATTTATAGTGTTTTTAAGGGGAGGTCAGTTTATAATGTAAACTCATGCTAAATTGGTCCCGATGTTCGTGCCCGCGCTTTTTAGAGATCACCACCCCACAAAAGTCGAGATAAGAAATTTATTCATTGATCACCTTTTTTCCAATTTTAGAATTGATCACCCCCAACAAGACATCTGCGAAAAGACGTCGTTCACGTATTGGTTTTTATTGAGTGGCTAACCAGACCTGTTGCTTATATTCATCTTTTTGAGAAAAAAAAAGCGGGGTCGGTATTTGTCAGCACCTTTAATAGGAATTGATTTTAAAATAACGAACACAGCAACTTGCCATCAAGATTTGATCTCGCTCTTACATGGGAAAACCCGTTTATTTAAGAGCAATTCTTTTCTCCTTTTTTTGTTATTAAAATATGGACGCAATAACTTTCTTTCAAAAGTTGACTTTTGGGTTTGCCAACTAAATTGGATTCTTCGCTAAACCGAGTCTCCCCCAAATAAAGACTTTCGACATGTTTATAAACACAGTCCCTCCAAACAGAACCAGATACTCAGCATGACCTCAGTGATCCTTTTTGTCAAATCTGACCCTTCCACTTTAACCTTGGGGGCCTCTGCCTCTCTCTCTCTCTCTCTCTCTCTCTCTCTCTCTCTCTCTCTCTCTCTCTCTCTCTCTCTCTCTCTCTCATGTGATCTTCTTCCCCATTTGTTCTTTTGTCAACATCCTTGTGCCTCCCTCCAGTCCCATCGAGAATCGGGTTACTGTCAGCAGAACGTGTTCTTAGGAACAATTTCTGACTCTTAATGTTAAATCAGTCCGTTGCACTCACTAAGGTTCAAAATTCATATCTGACATGCTTTTATGGTTTTATTTATTTCAAGATTATTTTTTTCTTCCAAATGACATCAGGTCCAATAAGTTTTCCAGACATTGCTGGTATCCTGCATCCATAAAAATTCTACGAAACTTTACGCAATATTGATAATGGTGAATATGCTAACTAAGTAAATGCTTATATTTATCAAAACGCTTACGGAAGCGCAGGTGACCAAGAGACTAGCAGCCTGTAAAATGGGATCAGCGAGCCGGGTTCTAACTCCGAATGAGACAATCCATGGATCCATCTCGTCTTCTCCCAGCTACCATAAAATAGAAGGGCATACTGGGCTCTTCAGTCTTGGCTGGATAAACCAGTCTAAGAGATAGAGAAGTCTGAATTAAAACCAGGTAAGTCCAGCCTCACGTCCATTGCCGTGAGAGGCTTGCAACGGAGAGAGAAGGGAAAGTGTTCCCGAGAGGTACGGATAACAGAGAGCTCTGTTGAAGTTTCGACAGCCTTGCGAGCCGGAAGTGGATTACGATAAATGCCCAAGTAAAAGTTATCCTGCGACACCCTCGATCATACAAGCGGATGAATGGCAGTAAAATAGTCCCCATATAATAAATACGTCGACAGGAGACAACGGATGGAAATTGACAAAAGGGAGGAAATATAGGTATTAGATTCTTCTGCATAAAAAGAAGTTTTTTTTACATTATAGAGAATAATACTCAAAAAGTTATACTAATTTTCAAGTACGATTTCAAATTAGGACATAATGCTTCTTAAGCTGTTGATAACACCAGAAAAGCATTTTGAGTGAACGTTACTATGCTGCAAACTATTCAGCCTTGGTCCAAAAGGTTTGGATTTGGAAAGATTGATACTAATAATAGACCACGTAGGATGCTGAAGTCAATTCTTAATGATGAAGAAATCTCGATAGCAGTGGCCAACAACCTATGGAGAACGGTTCGAGCACTCTCTACAGACTTCAAGATTTCAATAGAGACCATATCACATCATTTCACGGCAATAAGAATATATATATATATATATATATATATATATATATATATATATATATATATATATATATATATATATATATAATATGAACTGAATGAAGTGTTCTGCGACCATTACAGACCCCACACTTCCTATTCCTATGTCCAACAATGGTCGCTAAAAGGGTGATGATTATGAGGATGATGGTGAATTAATGCTTTAATACCAGGGAAGCCATAATTCGTTATTTTATTGATTTTGCGAACAGTAAACCCAAAAGTTTTATAGATATCGCGTATTATCCTCATAGGATCGTTGGGGAAAGTTTATTGCTTCAAATGGGTCATATTTAGATCAGATATTTACTATTTTTATCGTTCATATCAACCTTCATTTTACTGTATTCAAAAACGGCTTCTCATGCGTAACAATCTACCTACCTCACCATGACCACCAATAAACTAATTGCATCGATCGTAATAAATAGAATGTACCTCTACCTTGAAAACAACAATATCTTTCCCCTCAAACGAAAAGGCTTCAAAGGAAATTTATATGGGACCAACTTCCAATTAATGCAATGTTACTGTAGAGCTGTCGTGTCAAACGCCGTAGCCTTAAGACAGCGGGAATAGATTACCAAAAAGCGTTTGGCAGTGTACCACATACTTGGATACTGAAAGCCTTAGAAGTATACAAAATCACACCAACTATAATTGATTTCTTCAAACATAGAGTGACACTATGGATCACCAAACTCCTCGACCACGATAACGGTACAGCTGAATCTAGGAATGTAGCCATTAACTGTGAAATCTTCCAATGATATTCTGTTTCATTCATCCTTTTTTTGTTTAGCTCTCATTCTTCCTCCAATCGGTATGAAGAGATCAATTCATGTTTCTCTGAATTTTTTAGATGAGGTATTGTTATAATTATTTCTATTATTATTCTGACTATCCTCATAGAACAACGGCTGAAACGTTGTATGAAAAACAACCAAGATGAGGATAGTCCGAATAATTACAGAAATTAGATTAGTTCATGTTTTTCATGGAAGATCTTATACTGTATGCAAAGGATGACTCTGAGTTAAGTGGGCTATGGAAACTGTTTAGAGGTTCAGTGGTGATATTGGAATAGAATTTGGCTTAAATAAGTGTGCAAAAGCAATATTCAGGCGAGGAAAACTGGCAACAAAAAAAGATATCCATTTATATCTGTTATAAAGAAATCCAAAGTGAACATAAACCAACAATCCCCTACAAACACCACAACAAAGGTTGCACGAAAATGTAAAAACTATAACAGAAAAACAAGGAATATCAATGTTAGTACTGGGTCTGCGATGCCCATGATATAGAGGTCTGACGAATCTTAGTGAGCGTCTGAAAAAAACCTGCACGGCCATTAACCACTTTGCACCAAAGACGCTGATGTAGATAATACCAAACCCTATCAGTGGTTTCGAGGTTCAGGACTGAAAGCTGAAACAGAGGGTTTTATTCTTGCTGCTCAAGACCAGAGCCTTCTTACCAGGAACTACCAAGCACACGTGATCAAAAACGATGCTAACCTTACCAGCTGTTTCTTTGATGGCACAGCAGAGACTGTCGACCACATCATATCCGGATGTCCTATTCTAGCCCTCAATGAGTACAGACTTGAACATGATAGAGTGGGCCAGTACATCCACTGGATAGTCTGTACACTTCTAATTGGTATGAACACCACCCAGAACCTATAATTGGAGGGACAGGAAAGAGAGGGTTGCCTATTAATAGATATGACCACTCCCTCAGACAAAAGCGTATCTGTAAAAGAAGTTGAGATCTTGTACAAAGACCTGATAATTGAGACCACAAAAATGTGCCAACTTGAGGCTGAAACAATACCTGTTGTTATAGGAACCCTTGTGGTCATTAAAAAGGGTATCAACAAATATCTTGGTAGAATATCTAGAAACCCAAGCATCTATGCAATACTGAAAATTGTCCTCACTGACACAGCCCTTATCCTTCGAAAAGCACTGTCTATGTGAATATCTTATCTTTTATACAACTAAATCCTGTTTCTTGTGCAGCATCTTATATTGACCTCCTTTATTGGAAAGAAATTACCAAGCCATAACATCGTTGCCTGCCC
Source organism: Thysanoteuthis rhombus (assembly GCA_963457665.1). Taxonomy (NCBI): domain Eukaryota; kingdom Metazoa; phylum Mollusca; class Cephalopoda; order Oegopsida; family Thysanoteuthidae; genus Thysanoteuthis; species Thysanoteuthis major. The sequence goes on along the minus strand of OY735209.1, from coordinate 26,995,804 downwards.
TAAGTTTCTAGCAGAAACTTGGTTCGCAATGAATATAACCGGACATCAAAAGAAAAACATAAATAGGATGCTCTGATTGGTTAATTTACCTTCCTATTTTTGGCATGACAATGAAAATTACGTCATGGAAACTTTTAAGAATTCACGTCTGATCACACATTAAAACAATTTGGGGTGAGTTGAGACAAGCTTTGAATTAAGATACTTGAATCGTTAAAAACGAATTACCAAATAAAATAACTTCAAGCTCATTGGTGCCGATCCATACATAAATAACCATGTCATTTGTTTACGGTCATATGCTTGTAATGATAATCATAACAAACTGTATCCGTGCATTTTGCTTGTGCATAGACAAACATCTTCAAAAGTTAGAGCGAACCTAACATTTTAAAAGCAAACATGGACTTGTTGATACGTCTGGGGAAAGACACACACACATACACACATATATATACTTCTGCAAATAAAGATTATAACTGTAATCAATTCATGTATTTATATCAAAGTATCAAAGTAATTGATTACCTATTGAATGTATCTATATCAACTATATTAGTATACATGGGCGAAAGAAACTAATATAGCTATCATTATTATTATTATCATTATTATCATTATTATCATTATTATTTTGCAATCTCACACCAGTTGCCTGGTGGTTACCACTGGACTGTGAGTGACTACAAGCCTCCCCAAGTCTCCAGCCCTTCTCTCCTAGTTCTCATAGGCCACAGTAATACTGGTAATACTGCGGTTTACAGTTTCACACCGGTTGCCCAGTGGTCATTGCTGAAGACTGAGTGACAATAAGTCTCCTCGGGTCTTCAGCAAACATCTCTTCTCTCTTTCGCCTATCATGCCAGTGCTGTGGTTTACGTTTCTGCTTTCATTTCCCTTCCTTTGTTAGGTCACCGTTAATAATTAGTGTTGCAGTATTTATATTTGTAGCACTTTCCTCAGTATCTGCGCATTTCCTAACAGAGCAGTGGTCTGTACAGTCTCAATCCTTCCCTTTATCCCGATCTCCTCCAGTCTCGCCCTTAGTGTCTTTGTGACAGTTCCTAGTGCGCCCACTATGACTGGCACTACCCTGGCTTTCATGTTACACATCTTCTTCATTTCTCTCGCTAGATCCAGGTATTTTTTATTATTATTATTATTATTATTATTATTATTATTATTATTATTATTATTATTATTATTATTATTATCATTATACAAGAAATCATACTTACAGTAATAGTTTAAGCTTTTCTTCTTTTTTTCAGTATGTTGCTCAAAAAGAAACGCAGATATGTTCATCCCTTAATTCCAAAACTATTACCCATAGAGACCTGAATTTACTTCTTTTTTCTTTTTTTTTTTTTTTCGCTTTTTTGCTTTTCAGTGCACTACATAAATTGTCTCACACTAAATGTGTTAAGAATCAAAAAGGTTTTTTAGTCAGTACAGGGTATTGAAAGTTATAATCTTATATATACAAGTTTTCTGTATACCCACAAGGATACCAAGACAACCCCTTCTTTTGGTACCTGTTTACCACTGAATTACCATGAAATATTGGTTTCTGAACAGATTTTCTGTTTGAAGTAACAAGGATGAGATATTTACCTCTTATGGAATACTAAATTTGTGAAATTGAATCTATGTGCAGGAATATTAGGAGCTGTAGCGTAGTAAAAAGAAATGTATTCCTATGGCCTAGCAAAAATCATCACAACCCGCTCCCAGTTGCAACAGAACAAGAAAAAATTCAATTGTGAGCAGTTTTCAAGGGAGATAAACATAGCAAATAAAAAACAACCAGTTTTAGGTTCAATCGTCGAGCAATCAGTGTCTTTGTACCTTCTGAGGTACCAATTTTTTAGGTACGTATGTAGTGAACATTCGCTATAAATAACTCCGATAAAACGGATTTCGGCTTTAACGAACACGTTGACTATAATGAACTATGTTATTTACTGAACGAAGTTTGATAAGTGCAGCGAAACTGTGGACCATTACAAACTTGGCATTATACTAATTTCCTAGTTTTTATAGATCAAAGTGTAGTATCTGCTCGCAGGACGCGCTATGGTTTTGCACCGGCGCAATGTCGTGGCCAATGATGGCTTATTAAGGCTCGGTATTGCTAAGCACAAGAGGCCCAGGATTCGTCCTCTGGCCTCAAAAATTACTCGGCCCAGTCTCAGGGGATCAGTAAACCCCGGGGCAGCACCTTCCCATTGCACTGAAAGGCAAGAGTTGGGCTTGTCATGGGTAGTTCGCAATACCAGTTGCGATGACAGGAGCAATTTTTCAAGCTTTCTGTACGGAACTCCAACATCAAACCGACCTTGTGTCATATCTTGCTCATGTTGAGAAGTGATTTAATACGTAGAGTAGTATTTGTTATTCTCACATCAACGAAACATAACATTAAGTTCCCGTTTTCAATTTTAAACGTTATTATGGCTGTATTTCAACTGCTTTCAGAGAAAACTATACGACTTACTATTCCTATTTTGAATTTTAGAGTTTACCTCAGAGTAATATGATATCACTAAATCGTTTCTTCTTATTATAACTCTTCATTACTCCTTTTTGACTCATTTTAACTCGTCAATTATTATCAAATTTTGTATTAGAATAAATTATTGTTTGCTTCGTATTTTTGTAATTGAATGATTGTGTTTTGTGTGAAATTTATTATTTCAAAAGTTTCATAAAATTCAAGAAAACATTCAGCAATTAAGATACAACTTTAATCATACTTATGTTTCTTTTCTGTCAATTAATTGAAAAGCAATCAAATCAAATTGAAGTAAAACTGAAATTCGTGAAGAAAACAATTAATATACAACAATAATAACGTTTGAAGTTGAAAATGGTGAGTTAATGTTTTTTTGTTTGTTTGTTTTTGTTTTTTTTTTCGTAAGAAGAACAGATGTTACATTTTGATCTTGAACCAAATGCCACAAAAGACTGAATCCTAATACTAGGATAGCACTAAGAATGTTGTTGTTATTATTATTATTATTATTATTATTATTATTATTATTATTATTATTATTATTATTATTATTATTATTATTATTATTATTATCTACCGAACCATGTATGGTAAGGTCGGAAAAACGAGGTGCGACCAAACTGTCGTTGGATTTACTAAACAAGGTTCGTTAAATGCGCCAAATTATCGATCTTATTCCTTATTCACCAAACGCCTTCCACCACCAAATTTGTACTCTTTTGCACCATGGCCTTGGTTGGCAACAATTTTGACCATTCCTCAAATAAGATGTCCTATTAAAAGTATGAGTTTGCAATATAGCCTCCTCGGAAAGTTTCGAAGGATCCAGAAAATCCTCAATTCGTGGAGGGAAAAGCAAATTATTGTACATCACTTCAGAGTTAGATAAGCCAATTCATTAGATTAACGAATATGTAAATTAAAGGATATTTTTTTCTCAAAAAGAACAGACATCGTGATGTCATTCCTTTTGGGATGCTAATCCCAACCCCGTCGGTACGCCACAGTGTACGTTGTCTTCGATTGTCAAAACACGTCTCAAGATGCGTAATAAAATGAGAAGTAAGTGTACTTGCAAATGGAAAAAAAACATAAACTCAAAGTGAGGCTAGAACTCGCAATAACCCCCTGGGGAATATAAGTCATTGGCAGCTATTTTAGCCGTCTAAGGTCAGTGGGTGAATTGACGTTTAAATCAACAAGTCCTCGCCCACTAATTTCTATTATATTACTCTTATAACCACACAAAACAAAACAGGGAGAGAGAAAGAAAGAGAGAGGTGCACACACACACATACATATACAGAAACACTCTGTATTAGGACTTAGTGCAAGTCTGTTTCAACTATCATCACAGTAATTAAAATATGTAACCGCTATCCTCTGTATGTATTACGTCCTGGTGAAGAATACGCGGTAGAAAAAATGGAAACACGAAAACAGTCACGGCTCCCTTCCACCAACTCAAACCAGTCTAATTTAAGAGGAGATAAGAAAATAAGTGGGACCACACCTCCATCACGACAACCCCCGACCGACCCAGTGAAAAAATAGGATGAGGAACTGGTGAAGTAAAGCTTTAAACGTCTTTGCTTATTTCAGCTGAAAATGTAGAGACAACGGCGATCTTTCATTTTATTTCACCGGAAATTGTTGATCACTTTGACGAGGCGAAACAAATTACAGATGGGTTGAAAGTATATGATGGGCACCAATTACAAAATATGTATTAATTTAATATTTGATTTAATACTTGATTTCAATTATTTGATTTTAACTATTTCTTATCGAACCGTATTTCCACGGCTTCTTGCAAGTCAATATAACGGACATTGTGATCTTTTCTGTCCTGTCCCTAACTATGAAAGATAAACATGTTGCCGGTAAAAAATATTCCAAATCTCCATTTGAAACAATGGATTTTTCTTCTTGAACAAGTTCAGTAGTTTATTTTCTCAAAGAATCATCTCATAGAAATTTTGATATAACTGTGATTCTTCCCCACGGCAATCAAGAAGAATGTATCTATACATATATAAGGATAAATGAATAAAACAAATAACAAATAATAGCAGAAAACTAACTATCTGGGTCAATTATAATACATGAACTAGTCAAAATTAATAATCGTGTTACAATACTTCATCCAATGAAAAGTATATATTTAATAAAATTGATAATAAATTAGTTTTTTTGCATTTTTTTTTTTTTGTTGTTGTTGTTTCTAATTTCTTCCGCTGCTCAAAGGGTTTTCCAACGAAATTTCACCTTGGAAAAGTTTGAAGCCGACCACAGGAAATGAGAACCAAGCGGAAGGTGCACCATTGATGAAAACGCCGATGTGAACACGTTTTTTTTTACACTCAGGTGAAAATGCTGCCCGTAGAGGTGAGGCAAGGACAATCCTATTTTGCTCACCTGGTTTAGATTTCAAACTTTCACGAATGTATTTTCTTTTTGTCTGGACATCCGGTGTGTAAGTGATCTCAACTTTTTGAAGTTGATCTTGAAGTAGCCTCCCCTCTCCACCACCTATGATAAGATCAACGGAAGCATTAATGTTAGCTCGAAAGAGAGGTTTGGTTGTTGTCTATGCATGAGATTGATAGTATTCTTTTCTTTGGACGAGTGTGTACAGGCGGGCCACCCCAGACATGAACGAGACTCAAGACTAAGCTAAGAAGCCAATCCCCAAATTGTATTCGAATAATAAAAAAAAAGAATCATTTTCTTTGTTCAGCAAATGGTAGTATAAAATGGTCATTCAAAATGAGTGACCCGGGCTTAACAGTGAACAAACGGATGCTTATCGAATTTCATACTTGTAAAAAAGCTATGATCAGTGTCTATCAATCAATCATTCTAGATGGATAAACACACGCGCAAGCGCGCATGCACACGCGCAAACACAGATACAGAGGCACAAGAACACCAGGTATACATATATCTGTTGGCCTGAATGCCAGTGTTGGTTATTTTATGTTTTTACATATTACAGATAATTTGCAGATTAGAGTGAGTTTTTTTTTTAATGGAAACTACCCCCGCCCATCAATGCGTCAAAATTGAAGGAATACTTTTTCGCCTTTGCTAAGGGTCTAAAATGATAGCAGATCATTTGCTCTTTAAATCTCTTCTCTCACATATCTATCTTCTTTTCTAATTACACACACACACACACACACATATATATATATATATATATATATATATATATATATATATATATATATATATATATATATATATATATATATATATATATATATATATATATGATTATAAATTGCGTTATTATCTAGGGACTCTTTCTTGAAATGATTTCCTGACGTTACACGGTTAATGTATCTCTCGAATTTAACGTAAATGGAATAAACAATCGAAGAGAATGGGGCAGATGCAAGAATGGAACCTTCGACCGGTAGGGTAGCCGCTTCAATAATGCATTGCTCTTACCATTGAGCTGAACAGCTGCCAGTAATGCAAAGGCCCTCATACCTGTTTCTTGCCCGAAATCTCATCTCGTTTATTCTCGGTGTATTCGTTTCTTTCCGACAAGACAGTTATGGCAACCGTTGAAATGCATCGAAACATACCCACGTGATAATAAATATTTTCGAGATGTAACACCTGCTTTTCTCTTAAATTCTTTCTCTTCGCCATCCAATTGTCACTTTCCTCAAAATTCTGTCGGATCGCCTCACATTCACACAACAAACATGAATATATAAAGCGTATCTGATTGTCTGTCAAGCAAAAAGTAAATAAACATAGGCGTAGTCCAACCAAATTTGCCATGCATTCTCAAAAGACGTTGGGGAAGTTTGTGAGATATAGAGTGTTTCAGACGGTAGAGTTTTTGCCCTTTTGTTGGTGTCAAAGATGAAGGGAAGCTTTTCCCACTTCTAAACAATAAAAAATGAAGGGAGACTTTTAGCCCCTTCTAGTGGTCAAAATAGAACCGAAAACTTTTCCCCATCTTTTGAGGGGTCCAACGTGAAGGGATATTTTCACGGTTTAAGAGGTCAAAAGCGGTCAAATGTGACAGAAGACGAATGCTCTCTTTGAGGAGTCAGTATTGACGGAAGACTTCTCTCCTTAAAGTACCAAAAGTGAAAGGCAACTTGCCCCCCTTCCCTTTTTCGGGGGTCAATTCTGAAAGAAAACTTTTTATTCACTATTCAGGAATCAGAATTGAAGTTGAACTTTATTTTCCTCTTTCAGAGAACAGAAGTGAAGGGAAGCTTTATTTCCTCAACGAGGGTACAAAAGTGAAGATAAACTTTTTTCTATAAGTCTGTATAATTCTTTAAACCTGAAAAATTTCACCTGGCATAGACAGGTATTTCAGCTATCTGGATATTAAAAATAGATAAGGATTTTAGAGGTGGAGTTTTATTTACTAAGCAACTTTAGTGTCAATTCATTCACTGCATATCTGCAGATATAATACAATAAATAATCTAAATGTTGGCGGAAAACCCTAAAGGGATCAAGCCTCCCAGGTACCTGACTGGAGGGGAATTATTATACATATCGGAAAGCTTCATTGCTCCTTACTGCTTAACTACTTTACCTGGCGTAGACGAATATTTACGTGTATATATATATATATATATATATATATATATATATATATATATATATATATATATATATATATATATATATATATATATATATATATATATATGAAGATCATGTGGGGTATTCAGAGAGTTTTGGCACGTGAGTGTTTAGTTTGATCTAATTTTAAGCCTGCCAATGAGAATGGGTGACGATCGAACCCAGGGTACGATCTATTCATGAGTTGGACTCAACTTGGGATGTGTATATATATGTGTGTGAGTGTGCATGTATGTGTGTATATGCTTGTGTGAACATACACACGCATACACGCACACATACATACGTATACATGTGTCTGCGTCTACGTATATATAAATATATGTATATATATTCCACACAGCGTTCATTTTTCTATATTCATTTAAGCGATCTAGGACTCTTCAATATGCTACTCAGTTGACACTGGTGCCGGACGAAATACACTCCCCCCTCTATGATTATCATTTTATATATATATATATATATATATATATATATATATATATATATATATATATATATATATATATTGAAATAATGCAAGACATCTATAGATATGTGTGTGTGTGTGCATTTACTAAGTAAATCTGCTTGCGCACGTTTGAATATTCATATATTTGGTATGTGTATGTGTGCATAAATCAGTATGCACTGATGGAGAAAGTGTGTGATAAAGCGAGAAAAATTCCCCCACACTCCTCTAACTTACGTCAAAGGAAAACCACAATAGATCGCATTTTGACCTGAAAAAGAAATTTAATAGTTTCATATTCCGACTGAGCTCCATCCGTAAACAAGGTGCTTGGTTTGTTTTGATCTTCTCACGTGACCCACGATATATATATATATATATATATATATATATATATATATATATATATATATATATATATATATATATAATAGTAAGGAAAAGGATGACAATTATACAACACAATGGTGAATTTTGAAAAAAATTATTGAAACATGAAAGTTTGGAAACTGGATTAGATTCATTTCTGGTACACGTTCCAATAAAGTTTTGCGAATAACAAGATTTAGAAAGTGGGGAGATGATGTGAGGTTATTGTATTTCCAAATTTTTCATCTTCATTGGCGAAAAATGGGATCTCTTTGTGTCAAAGTTGAAATCATTTGTGTATAAGTGAAATTGAGAAAGGTTATCTTTGTATATATGTAGTTTAATCTAGTGAGTGTTATCGAGAATATTGTTTGTGTGTATGTAGCATGTGTAAGTGTGCGTTGTTGGAGGTGTGTTGTTGAGCAGGAGGGTGTGTCAACATTATTATATTCTATGAATATCAGTGTGGGTTATCCAAGATTTTATAAAAGTATAGGTGGTATATTTTTATTTATTTAGATTTTCTAAGATGTGTTGATTTTATATTTGATTTTCATACTAACCTCTCAGAGGAAAATCTTATCATTTTTCTTATTTGATATTGAGAGAAAACCGTATCCCGAAACAAGTACGAGAAATAAATTCAATCAAGTTTCAAAACTTTCGCATTTCGAAGTAGTTCACCATATATATATATATATATATATATATATATATATATATATATATATATATATATATATATATATATATATATATATATAACGAGCTACATGTATTATGAGATAAGCTATGTAATGAAATCATAGCTGGAGGGGGGTATTTGATCAACAGTGCTGGAATGCTATGCTAATATACCTGTTTTGTTTTTAAATCCCCAAAACGGGTACATTATGACCCTGACAGAAAAAAAAATCAGATAGAGTACCATAATATCAAGTTCTGTGTAAAACATAAAGAAACGCCGAAGAAAACTAAATATATCAGATTAACGGATATTGGGAAATAGCTGCCTGGAATTTACGTGTGGTGGGGGTGTTCCAGAAGGAGGCCAGTATATAAAAAGAAAGAAAGAAGGATAGAAAAAATATATAAAATCAAATAGAAGAGCTTGTTGTTAGAATACCGTTGGTAGTTAGTACATTTGATTTTCATTTGGTGTTAGATTGATAGATATATAGAGATAAATTGATACATTTGACCAAAAAGTTCGTTTTTCGTTGTTAGATTACAATAGGAGTGTTTAGCTTGAACTACATTCAAATAGATCGCTTTTGTTGGTATTGTGACACCATACAAGGTAATGAATATTTGTCAAATATGGCGTTTTTGTTTGTTTTGGGGTTTTTTGGGAGGGGGATTTTTTGTTTTGTTTTTTTGTTTGTTTATTGATTCTAAAATCCAAGATTGAATAAAATAAGCAACATTTTCGGCATATTATGCTATTCATCCTAAAATTGGTAAAAATGTAACATGAGCACAAAAAAAAATGGTTCTTGCAATTAATGGAGGAGTAACTGTGGATCATCAAACATGTCAAAATTGGTTTGCAAAGATTTGCGCTGAAGATTTCTCGCTGGACGACGCTTCAGTGTCGTGTCGACCAGTTTAGGCCGACGGGGTTTTCGAAGCAACAAATACAACTATTAAAAAACAAACGGGAGAGACGTGGTTTCGCCAAATGTTATTGGGATGGTGAAGACGATGATGATGATCTGATTCCTGATGATCATGATGATCATGATGACGACTTTAGCGATAGAGATGGTGATGCTGCTGCTGCTGATGATGATGATGATGAGTGTGGTGGCGGCAGGACCGGCTGAGAGGTTCGTGGTGCCTCGGGAGAACTGAACTTTGACGCCCTTTAAAGCATAGCATTACCTTCATATCTGAGAATTTTCTCATTTTGTACTTTTTTTTATTTATTTATTTTCCCATATGTTTGGAAAGTCCGACTGTCTCAGACACATGAAAGACATCCTTGAAACTTGGCGCCCTAGGCTGCTGCCAGTGTAGCCAGCAGCTAAGACTGGCCTTAGGTGGTGGATATAATAACATTGAACGTTGATTTTTAGCAGCAGACGCAATGCAATCTTCCAATCTCTTATTTTCCACTCCATTTGGCCTTGGTCCGTATTAAGTTGAGCTTGGTAAATAAATATCAAGAACAAGGATGATGATATTGATGATGCTGATGTTAACAGCGGTACTGGCACACTGGCGCCATTTTGAGAACCAGCCCCGCCCATAACATTTCACCTTTCCTCTCCCAAAAACACAGTTGTCATGGTTACCAGAGACTGTTAACCAACAACAAACAAAGTGAAGCGAGAAGAAGAAGAAGAAGAAGAAGAAGAAGAAGAAGAAGAAGAAGAAGAAGAAGAAGAAGAAGAAGAAGAAGAAGAAGAAAAAGAAACACTCTTTCTGCTTGCCACAGCCGAAGTCTATCTCTGAGCAAACGGAGGGGAGCGAAGGGTTGCCGGGGAGGATTCGTGGGGACGGGCTGGACGGAAAGGAAAAGGCGAAATGCAAGAATTTCCAACTGGACGAGCGGTAAGAGGGGGTGCAGTATGGCTGTGAGAGTAACGACACTGCGAATGGGCTCGGCGAGCCAAGTTCAACCTCCGGCCGGAAGAGTTTGTGTCCACTTCGTACTGATGCTCTTGGGAATGGCACGAATCCATCTCTCCCTCTATCTATGGGGAAAGTGGCGCACATGAAGTGAGTAACGCCACTTCAGGTGCGTGACGCCCCTGAGTCTTTTTCCCGTATCGACTTATCAACAAGCTCATATTTGTTTTTAGAATGTAAGGTTCGCTCAAACTTCTGAAGATGTTTGTCTGTGCACAAGCAAAATGTACGGTAACAGTTAGTTATTATTATCATTACAAGCATATGACCGTAAACAAATGACATGGTTATTTATGTATGGATCGGCACCAATGAGCTTAAAGTTGTTTTATTTGGTAATTCGTTTTTAACGATTCAAGTATCTTTATTCAAAGCTTGTCTCAACTCACCTCAAATTGTTTTAATGTGTGATTAGACGTGAAGTCTTAAGAGTTTCTATGACGTAATTTTGATTGTTATGCCAAAATAGGAAGGTAAATTAACCAATCAGGGCAACCCATTTGAGCCCTAACTGACTGAGAGAGAAAAAAATTGCATACATGTTAATTATCTGAATGGATTATTAGTAGTATTAGCACAAGTAGTAATCGTCCCTCAAGTCTAATTTCCCTTGATATTATTCATCATCATCAGTCTTTTATCGGCCATTGTTGGACATGGACCTTCCCAAGGATTTGTCACAACCCTCTATCGCGGGCGACACCGAGCCAATATTTTCTGAACCTGTCCTATTCTCTAAATTCTTTCTTTCTTTTCTGAGCCTCTATTATCATAATTAATTATCTTCTTGATGGCGAAAATTAAATTGGAGTGCAGTTCATTGATTTGAATAAGTCTGTTGGTGTCAAGGTGGTGTAACGTTTAATAACATAGATATTACGAATTTCTGCTTGCGTTCACATTGCACGTGCTCGGAAAGGCATGAATCTACCTCATCTTACGTTCGTCCCATTGTAAGGCATCACATGCGTGAATACACGCGTGCACACACACACACACACACACACACACACACATATATATATGTGTGTGTGTGTGTATAAGATGAGGTAAGGATTTGCTTACTCATTCTAATCTTTAATGTTGAATGTATCGAGCGCTTTATGAAATAAATCCATCACACTTCGGGTTTTGTATTGTGTTATATCACACTGTATTCCTGATTTGCATTATACACACACACATACACACACATACACACACACACACACACATATATATATATACGTAATGCTATGAAGACGACGAATTTTCATTTGTTTAGTTCTTCGTTTCTTTTTTTTTCTTTCTTTGTTTCTTTATGTTTTTTCAGACTGTTTACACCCTTCGAGCTGAAAACTTGTGGTGTAAGGTTAGCTTGACCCCAGGATGAATATTGGATACGTGACGATGATGCCAGCCGATTTGTGTACAAGGATAACTTCAACCAGTGATGAACATAGTACATGTGGTGCTGGCCTCTGGTAACCTCTAAAGGTTAGTTTCAAGTCAGGTCAATTCTTTTTTAAAAATCCAACAGGGTGGCTTCACACTTCGGCCTGCAAATGTGTACAACGGTAGTTTGACCACAGGATGAACATAGGATAGCTGGTGCTAACCCCCATTAAGGTCAAATTGAAGTTGATCAAGGTCAATTTTGGCACTCTTCAAAAAGGTCAATTTTGGCATTTTCGACACACTTGAAAACCCCTGCATTACATGTCATTTCAGTATTGTGTATATGTGTACGTTGATAAAATACACATGTATGTATAGATAAAATATCTTTTACGACTGGAAAAAAATCTATCAGCCTTTTTTTTTAGGGTCCGCTGTTGGACATAAGCTTTCCCCCAGTAAGTGTAAAACATGGGAGCGGTTAATAGGCCTTACCCTGCCACGCTGGCCCATGAAAAGTTGGTTAAGCCGAAGAGATAGATTCATGTCTTTCCCTGAGACATTACTCCGAAGAGAACGTGAACTGTCTCAGCCCGAGTTTGAACTCAGCTCACTGATCCCTCTTTCATTGCCGTTAACCTCTTTCGCGACTCCAGCATGCGTAATTCATGCTGTCAAAAGATTCAAGAAAGCCCATGAAAAATATGAATTCATGAGAGAAAACTACTTCTATTTATTTCTTTATTCATTTTTTACAATCTTTTTTTGCTTTCATTTGTTTGCTTTTTTTTTCCTATGCCTTCTGGAGCTATTCGGTGACCTTTGACCCGTATGGAATGAAAATCGCTGAAGGTGTTTAGGGAAAGGAGGCCCTAGTGCTTCTGACATCCCTGGACTGATACTTAACAGCCTTTCACGATAAGATAACACCCAGCAGCGTCGGTTACGGCCATTTTCGCCTCTTTTACATGGTAACACCCCCACACACCTCAATTTTTTTTTTCCTCCTGGGTATATGGAATCAGTCTGTGCCCTCACTCCTAGCAGCCAACCACCGTCTCTAACAACCGTTATATACCTTGCAAGATGGCTACCACCAGCAAAACAAATTACAGGGAAGGATCCAGGATTTTCAGCCGGGGAGTCCAGTTAGGAAAAACATATTTTTAGAGGGTGTTCCAAGTGTAAAAATTCATCCAGTTATGCGGTAGGGATGTCCAAACGGAAGATGTAATTTTTATAAATAAATACGGGAAGAAGTAGAGAAATTAACATCAATGGTTTTTAGGTTAATCTATTTTTACGTGGGATTATGTGTTTGTTTTTTTTTTTGGGGGGGGGGTTACTTTTGTTCTTTCATTTATGGATTTTTTCATCTAGATGTCTAAAAATAATTATAATCGTACTTTGCCCGAGCAGAGGGAGGGTCTGGACCCTTTGGGCCCCCGCCTTACCTGGATCCGTGTCTGATCGAGGACCAACAAAAACGAAAGAGAAGCAATCACAGGTTCGGCAATTATTTGTGAGAACAACAGTTCCCACTAAAAAATACAAACGCACACACGAACACGGACAGTATATACATTACAAGGCTAAAGGGCTCCATATGCTATTTACACTTACTTGTGACTAAGGTTCGTGATGGCGAGCAAACTATTCCCTACAATTTGACATTCAAGCACTCAAACGATTTCTTTTTTCCATTAAAAAAAATTGAAATAACGTTTATATTGTTTGATGAACGCTATTCTACAGCTATTTCATTTCTTAAAACGTTTAATTATTCGGATTTAAATTCATATATGTGGTGTATTCGAACTGAATTTTTATATAGAATATTCATACTATGCATTATTGTTCAAAATAGTAAATGTTTCGTATTTATTTTGTTTTAATATTAGATATGTTTTGATGTTTAATGAATTAAAGGTGTGCTACGCAGGAATGTTCTATAGGTAATTTAGTCTGTTATGGTATGATTGTTTTATTCAATATCAATAATTATTTAATCTATAATGGGAGGGCCGTTCAGATTTTCCTACTTATTGTTTGGAGCACGGTGTGCATTCTACAAGGTAAATAACGTTTTTACTAGTGCAATAAGATTCATGGAATTTTTTTTTTTCGTTCATGGAATTGGTGAATGAATTGGTAAATTTAAGATGTTTGCCGTATAGACTAATCTTATATTCGTGTGGTTGGCAAAATTTTATTGTTTTTTTAAATGTTTTTTCTTTACGGATAACTTATTCGTTCAATAATTGCAACCAATATTTTCTTTTATATTTTTGGTCGGTGGTAAGCCAACATACATATTCTTTAGATCTGGTTTTAGAATATTCCATCGGTTCTCTGAGCTAGTGAAGGAATAGTGTGATTAAATGATGTTATAAGGTGGGGGCCATTTGATTTTTCTTTTGTTGTTGATTTTAGGGTATCTTCCCCTGGGATCGTATTTTCTTGTTTATCTGTTTTTCGTTTAAATCATGGCTGTAACCTCTATCAATGAATTGCTACTTGAGTCTGTCGCTATGTTTATTAAATTCTCCATTAACAGAACAGATACTTCTTAGTTTTAGAGCTTGTGAGTAGAGGAGGCTTTCTTTGAGTTGTTTGGGGTCAGATGATTTAAAGTGGAGATAATTATGGGTGTCAATGGATTTTGTGTTGAGTGTTGTTTGCAATTGTCTGTTTTTCATCTATGTATATCAGAGTGTCTAAAATGCAATTGATACTGTTGATCAAATTTGACAGAGTCATGTTTCATATCCAAGTTAGAGAGGAATTAGTTCAGTTTTGTTTATATGTATATATATATATATATATATATATATATATATATATATATATATATATATATATATATATATATATATTGTAAAGAATTTGATATTTAATCCGACGTATCAATTATAAATATATATATGGGGGGATGTGAATGTATTTGAGTATATATGTACTTATACAGAAGGAGCCGCTTATTATCATCAAGTTAATTGTTACCAAAATCAGTCTGTCCCAAACACTTCATTTCAATTATCCACAATAAGTAGCATCTTCAACACCCCGTCGTAAACTTTTCTGCAATGATCATTATTAGCCGGTTATTCTTATCTGAAAAAACCTTTTCCAAAGCGATCACTGTATATATATATATATATATATATATATATATATATATATATATATATATATATATATATATATATATATATATATGCGTTGTATTATTTAGAAACTGTATTCAAAATGGCCTCCTTTTGATACACGGTGAATGTATCATTTGTCCTAAAATGCGCTGATAAAATAAACAATTTAGGAAAAATGGGGCTGCTGCAAAAAAAATGTATGTCTGTGTGTGAGAGAGAGAGGGGGGAGAGGGGGGAGAGAAAGCTACCTAAAAAGTTTTGCTCGATTTGGGTAAAAGTTAGTACCCAATGAAACACTTGACTGATTCTGAATCATTTGTCCACTTACACGTGGCCCCAAGTTTGAGTATCGAGCCATGTCGTTTTTGTCTCGTATTGCTTTGTGTCCCATGTTGTTTCTCTCTTTTTTTCTTTTATCTTTACTCCCTATCGATTTTTATAAACCTTGACTTTCATTGCAAGACTTGCTAATTAATATCACTGTAAGGGTGCTAAGGGATGGCACCCTTTTATGTTCAATTTGTTTCACTTAATCTTCACCACACAATCCCATCACATCCTGGGAATGAAAATAATAAAAAGTAGATTTGATCAAATCATTTACCATTCAGTGGTTTGAAATCATATAAACGGGAGTTTTGATGAAGAAATCCAGATGTTTCCACCTTCAATTTCATACAAAGCTACTAAACCTTGACAATACACGCTAGGAAGAGACGAAAAATTAAAGGGATAATAAAATAAGTAGTTCATCACAGAACTTCAAACAAAGTTATGACCATTGACCATTGAAACAACAAAGATGGAGGCAGTGGACTGAAAGAAAATATAGAACTGTGACAAATGGACCGGTTAAAAGACGACGTGATAAAATGCAACGAAACAGATTGAGAAAACTCGTTAAAATTATGTGTAATGATAAAAATGGGAATGATTTCTTTACAGTTTGTACTTCAATAATCCGGCTTTCAGTGGTACCAGCAACTCCTATGGTTCGGCATGTTTTGAATCCGCTGCTAATAGTTTGTGGATCTGTTACTAGTGTTCTTCGGTTTGATTTCAATCTGCAACTCAACCCGTAATTCAGAAAGAGAAAAAACACATTTTTAAATTCGACGATTGAAATCGACGTTTTCCGATAGAAATTGAATATTATGTTATCAAGCGATCAACTTTTCATCTTTACAAGATAACATTTGAAAATGATGTTTAATAAAATCATGAGACGAGATTTAACCCCTTGTCACAATCTCGTTGTTAAATTAAAACTATGTAAGAAAAAAAGTAGTCCTCTTGAAGATAAATCGTTGGAACTTGATTTCTTCAACTCAAGGAGGACTATTTTAGTTCCCTTTTCGTATCATTTTAAACTCTCCGCTCTCAAAGGAATGAGAACATTTAATTACTTCTATTCCAGCTTCAAACTATGTGCATTCCCTGTTAAATTCCCACGCAGTTTGACGATTGATGCCTGAAATCTCTTCTTTACTAATTGTTATGAAAAAAATATATATTGAGTTTGTTACCAACAAAATGTTTGTTCCTGCTTTTTGTTAGTAGCGTTAAGGCGCCTAGATCTGTTCACACCGTAATCAAATGTTTTTGTCCTACAGACGTGTAAATATATTCAAGGTCTAGAATATGTTTACAAAGGCTGACTAAGCAGTGAGTGGTTCAACAGTGACCAAAACTTTGGTTTGTTCACACTAGCCCAATTAAACGGTTTAGAGGCCCATATAAACGAAAGAGATTTTTTTTCCACTGTTCAGTATTTAGCTCAAATAAACGAATGCCCTGATTAACTGGCAGTGATCCTATTAACTTGAATCTATTTCTCTTCTTTTTTCTCTCTTGTTTCTCACCCTTCTTTATTCGTCTCTCTCCTCGTCTCTCTCTCTCTCTCTCTCTCTCTCTCTCTCTCTCTCTCTCTCTCTCTCTCTCTATCTATCTATCTATCTATCTATCTTCTCTGCCTACTCTATTCTCTCCCGATTTCCTTTCACGATGTTATTCTCTCTTCTTCTTCGTTCGCTCTCTACACCTACTCTCTCTATCTCCTCCCCCTCTCTCTCTCTCTCTTATCAAAACCCCTTTCTCATGTATCCTTTCTCTCTCTCACCCTACCCACCTATCCTGCACTCTCCTTTGCCACCTCCTCAACTCCCCTTTCAATATCCTTGGTTATCTCTATTTCGCCAGCTTCCTCTCTCACTCTCTTGCTTCTCTCTTCTCCCTCTCTCTTTCTCCAACACTTTCTGTCCCTCTCAATCTCTCTCTCTCTCTCTCTCTCTCTCTCTCTCTCTCTCTCTCTCTCTCTCTCTCTCTCTCTCTCTGTAAGTATGTATGTATCCATCGCGAAAACTAATCCAACAGGGCAGCCCGGGTCCCGACCCCAATGAAACACGGCTGGTGCTTTTTAGGGATGTAACAGCCTTTTTAAAAAAAGCTTATAGTCAGAGATGGGGTTACCTCCTCTGATTCGACGGCTATCAACTGCTGGAACTTGAACCCTCCCTCGTCTCCGCCAACAGACCCGAGCCAGACAGACGAGTTCAAGGTTGGGCAGTTGACAGATTTAAGGATGGTAAACAAATCCAAAATAGATATGAGTTTATTTATTTATTTTTAAACCGAGGCACAGTTGGATTCATGGAAAAGATCTGAAGAAAGAAGTAAAGAGAAGACCAGTATCACCGAGGAGGTTGGCTTAACGGTTAACGACACGAAGGGAGTGCACTTGGCCTAACAGTTAACAAGTAATGACACGAAGGGAGTGCTGTTGGCCAAACGGTTAACGACACGGAAGAAGTGCAGTCGGCCTGGTAGGTAACGATGCGAAGGAACTGCAGGTGGCCTAACGCTTATCGGCAGTGAGAATGGAATAGTTTAAACTCCGGTTACGATAGATTATCTTCAATTTGCATTAATTCACTAGACAAAGGCATGAATCCACTATTCCTTCGGGCTATGGGTAAATAACAGGGCAGTTACAGACTTTTAGTCCAGTGCAGCAGTCTATCTTGGGCGTCCGATTAGCAGCCAGACCCGTGAAAACCTACATTACTACTAACAATGATTGAATCTCCATTCAGTATCGTGCAAAGTATCACCGTTTGGGGGGCAGGGGGCTCTTTGTTTGTTTGGATTCTTTAAGATGCAGTGGATTCGAATTTGGACCACTAGATATTGATAAAGTTTAACTTAATCTGAGATGCCAATCTTACTGATGAGGATGGCCACCTGTAAGGAAAATCAGCATTCAATCGTTGTATTCACTGGTATCTTACGCCTGTATGAAATACAAATCTCTCTCAGAAACCTTTTTTTCTGGGGAGTGTTTTCTGAAAAAAGATAATGTAAACTTTATAAGTACAATTGCGTGACTGTCATCATCATCAGTCTTTTAACATCCGTCGTAGGACATAGACCTTCCCCTGGATTCGCCATATTTCTCTATTGTGGGCGTCGCAGAGCCAGTATTTTCTAAATTTGTCCAGTTCATCTCTCCATCTTGTATTTTGTCAGCCTCAGTTTCGCATGTGATCTCTGGAGATCCATGTTGTGAGTCGTGATGTCCCATCGGTTGTCTGTCATTCTTGCAACATGGCGAGCACATTGCCATTTAAGTTTTCTAATAGATTCTATGGTGTCTCTGACTCCTGTTTTCTTCCTTTTATACTGTGCTGTCTTGTGATCTCCCCATGTGAGTTTGAGCCTGATTCTCTCACGTGCGCGTTGCATGCTTCTCCGTTTGAAATGGTAAATGTAGATTATGTTGCACCAGTCACTCCGAACAATCTGATGCTGACACCTTCTGATCCTGTTGAATGTCTATTTCGTTTTGACAGCCTTCGATACTTTTTCCTCTTTGATTGGCTTGGGTCAATTAAGAATGGGTCCAGCTGCTCGTTATCTGGACCAGTGAACTACTTCCCGAACCAGTAGCTGATTGTGTTAGCCTTTTCTTCTGTCAGTTCCGACAAAGTTTCCATCAACATCGGGCCCTGAGACGGAAACAACTGCACAAAGAGCCTTATAATTTTGCGTAGGAAGGGTCCAACAATTACAAGGCTCGAAAAGGGCCGTCCCTGCTCAAACTTGCTTGGTAAGATGTGAGCAAACCTCAAAGACGCGGAGCTGAGAACATTGAGATACGGCAAGGAAATGAGGGAGCTAAGGGCGGTCGCCAGTGACTTCGATAGAAGGAGAACTGTAGGATGCTTGCTGTAGGATGTTTCGACTACTTCTGCTGCAGGATACAGTCAATCATAATCATCAATCTTTCTGAAACATACTTACTTGCCTCGGAAATCGACATTCGAGACTTTGACTTTGACTTTATTTCGAGCAACGACAACAAGTACTGCAAGTAAATACGCATTTATTTTAACCACAAGGCAAGCCCATAAATCAAAGGTTCCCAGGGGCACATTTGCACTTCTCGAGGGATACGTAGGTCTGACATACAACTATGGTGTACACTGTTGTAGAGGGTAATAATTGATAGACGCGACCAATTAAGTAAGCCCCTCCCACCCCTACTCTTTATTTACATTGTTGTTTGGGTTTAAATCAAATCATGAAATGAACAAAAAACATGACCAGGAATTTTGCAGTGCAGTAACTAAAGTTTCCCTCGTATTGATATAAAACGGGCTCAGCCATCTTGCAATCTCAGACTGACTGATTCAAAGACTTAATCACTGATCATAATTATTTTAAGAAGAGGTTATTTCCCGAACTTTTCGTTAACAATTTACACATCACATTGGCTGGCGAAAGATCATCAAGATGTTTATACAAATTCTAAGAAGACTTTTCTGATCTGGGAAATGACGATTGGTTCAAAATGAGGAAATAACACCTAAATGCCGAATAACAGGAGAGACAGACATAGACAGACAGACAGATAGACAGATAGACAGAAGGGGGTATGTAAACAAAATTTAACCAAAAAGTAAGGTTTGAGACAGAGAGAAGATGAGAAAGAAAATGATCTGTTATCTTTCGTAAAGCGAGTGTTGATAGACTGACGTCTCTCCTAATTCAGTCCTTCTTCTCTTTGGGTTGAAATTATCACGTGACGCTTGGCAGGTTCCTTAACCCGAAATGGGTCAGGTCGAAAAGTTAGAAAAAAAAAACAAAATACTGAATACAAGTTTGTTTGTTTCTTATTTGTTTTTTGTTTTGTTTTTTGTTTGTTTGTTTTTCCTCTCCATAGTGTGATCATTCTGGAAGCGTAGAGTGCCCGAGCGGAGAACGGTACGGATAATAGGCTCGGCGAAATGAGTTCCAACTCCTTCTGAGACCGTTCGTGCTCACTTCGGTCTTCAGAAAGGCATGAGACCATCTTTTCCTCCTCCAATCCAGACATGGGCAAAATAGCACATGGTTGAGTGAGTGAGACCACTTCGGGTGCTTGTCGCCTCTATGCCATTTTCACACATCGCAAACGGGTCGAGTAGGTGGTAATGTGATACGCGAAGTCCGAGCAAAGAGTAATCACTCCTGAAGTCGTAGCCAGCGTAAGGGTACTGCTTGTTTACTCATCTATATAATATTTCTGGAGAAATGTACTCGTTGTCATTTTAGAGGAGTAGAATTTGTAGCAAAATAGCAAAAAACTTGAAAATTAATACCAGACACAGAATATATGGAGACCAGCGAGCCCGTACATGAGAGAATCAGGCTCAACCTCACATGGAAAGAACACAAGTCAACACAGTATATCAGACAGAAAATAGATGTCCAGGACATCATTGAATCTACTAGAAAACTTAAATGGCAATTGACGGGTCATGTTGCAAAAATGGCGGACAACCGATGGGACATCACGACTCACAACGTGGATCCCCCAGAGATCACATGCGAAACCGAGGTCAGCAGAATACAAAATGGAGAGACGAACTAGACAAATTCAGAAAAATACTGGCTCAACGACGACCGTGAGAGAGAATTGTGGCGAATACATAGGTTCGACAGACGATAAAAGACATGATGATGATGATGATGATGGTGGTGGTGGTGGTGGTGGTGGTGGTGGTGGTGATGATGATGGTGGTGGTGGTGGTGATGATGATGATGATGATGTGGTAAAAGCCCAAACGAAAATTCCCGAAAGCAAAAAGCGCAAACGAAGGAAGCCCACACAGAAGAGAAAAACTCACATGGTAAAAAGCCCTCAACTTCATTCAATTCAAACGAACTTTGAAAATACGTAAGTGAAAAATGTGGATGTCCAGGCTAGAAGATGCCAAATGCTTACAGTCAACTGCATATTGTCGAATTTCTATACTTGTCCACAAAAAATATGTTATTATTAATTTCTTATTTTATTAAATAAATATCTTATCATAAGGACCGTCTCTGCACCAGCTTGAATACAAGTATGTTTGTTCTTTTTCGCTCCACGGTGTGATTATTCTGGAAGTGCAGGGTGCCCGAGCGGACAACGATACGGATAATAGACTCTTAGAAAGAAAAAAAAAATTAAATCAAAATATTTTAATTTTCAAGTGTGCACATAGGACCTCCCACATCTATCTATCTCGCTATCTATCTAGTTCGGTGATTCCCAAAGTGGTCGCTACGCCCACTTTTCGAGTGCTGAAGACTCAAGGGGTGCTGGGATATTCGAGGGGGGGGCGATAGGGGGCATCAGTAGACAAGGGATGGTGAGTAAGGCAAAGTATACGATGCTTTCTAATTTTGAGCTGGACGCGGAACTAAGTCTCATTACTAGGCCCATCCTTCTTCACATAATTTACTTTTATATTAATTATTCAGCGCTTTTCGATACTTTTGCGCAGTTAAAATAAATGCTTAATCTTTCTTTACGTTATTGAAATTTAATTTTCATTGTATCGTTTTACCGATGGGTGTGGGCTGATGGAATATATGCACTAAAAATCGGAAGAGGTTTGTGAAACGCTGATCTTTGCTGGTGGGCTGGAGATATTTCCTAGGCTCAGTCGAGTCGGACGCCAGACCGTTATAGTAAGTGGGAATTCCAATGGGAGTCAAACAGATAATTATCACGTACGGTCTGCAAGACTAGCTTGTTAAACAGGTTATCAGGTTGTTACTTATAAGAAGTAGTTTTATGAATAATAAAATAAAGGATGATATAAACAACAATAAAAACAGTAAGTATTTGATATCAAAATATGACTCATTCGAAGCAATATCCCTTTTCCCAATGATGATACGACTTCCCTGTAAATTACTTCTGGTTTAGCGATCACTAATTCAGTAAAAGCTCGAATTATGGTTTCTCTAATATCGGACCATTTATTACGAGGTTCAAAATGCTTGAAATAATTATTTGTTTGTGAAATGTCTGGCGAGTGCGGAGATTGCTGAAAGACTCCATATCCGAATTCTCTAAGCTTAAACTCAGTCAGCTGAGAGGTGCAGGATCTTATATTGTCATGTGACATTTCATTCAGCTCATTTGAGACTCATTTTTCCAAACTTTTCAACTTTTTTTATTGCCATTATGATGACGTGATGGGATTGCTTGTTGAAGTCCCAAAGTTTCAGGGAAGTACTCTGACTGTCATTTGCGGCTCGATAATTCGCCATCGTTAAGAATCGGTTTGGGCTCCTTCGAGGTTTAATATTGGTATCCATATATCCATACCTAATCCTATTAAACCAACGCTGAACAGTTCGCATTGTAGCAGTGTTCACTCCTAATGGTTTCACTTCGTCAGTAGCTTGAGCAGCATCATATCCTTATTGCTGTGAAGGGCTCAAAAACCTCCAATAATAACGAATCGTATCTCAATTTACATTGAACCAGAAAATTACATCGGTAAATCTTTCACTCTTAACATTATTCTCTATGATGTAAAGGAAAAAATGACATATTTGTAACAATCTAGCAGCTATACAGCAGATGAATGTGTACGTATGTGCGCGCGTGTATCTGTGTGTGTCTGTGTATGTGTCTGTGTGCGTGTGTGTCTGTGTGTGTGTGTGTGTTTAGTTGTTATGTGAGAACTTTTTGCCATACAGCAGCCGCCCACATTTGTGAGATGTTTTGATAATGTGAACAGCGCGTGCAAAGCAATTGTAGTACAGACTTTTGCTGCCACCCTTTGTGAGCAGTACAACTTGTGAGTCAGTGCGCTGTTCGTACACTGGCTTACGAATGTGATAACTTGAAAGGAGATGGTGAATTGCAGGTGTTGGGATGAGTTTTTGGCGGGTTTTTTTCAAATACCTCACGATGGTGGATCATCAAGTTCGTAGCCTGACACAGTTATTATCTGATTTCTGATCTGAAATTCTAACTATTGAATGTTCAATTTATATGCTTTTTTGAGAAGCGCTGGATTATGTGCTTTGAAAAGGGGGTGATTATGTTAAAAAAATATCTGTTCCGTAAGGCTATCGAGTTATAGATATATCTACGGAGGGATGTACTAAGCTTAGCTTAGTCTGGCACAAGGCACAAAACTACAAAATTGGTGCACCCAGTGACTACTGAAATTACTACCCTAGCGAATCGGCCTGTGTTGTGAGCTTTTTAATCATCCTCTTCTTTCGAGGTGGCGCAGCGCGGAGAACTGAGTGCGTACTCCGGCTTGAAACTAAACGTCCGTCCTCCATATTAACGATGTCCACCATATCAATGTAAAATTCTTTCAACTTGATGAATTGGCGTCCGAAAAGGTCGCTTGACGAATGTTCATGTCCTGAAGCCGACTACAATCTTCCCATCAAGCGCCCATCCGAAGAGGGTCGTTTCAGTGACCTACTTTCTCTAAAACAATTACTTATATCTTGCAAGTTAATTGGCCTCATATTTTCAGTGGTTCCGTCTTTCATTTTTTTATTTTTTTATTTTCATGCCGAGCCTTTGTACTTACAGCAAAATAACCAAATAAGTATAACACAAGAAACTGGGTACGGTAAGAGGTCTCAAGCTCTCTCGCCGATCGTA
Source organism: Thysanoteuthis rhombus (assembly GCA_963457665.1). Taxonomy (NCBI): domain Eukaryota; kingdom Metazoa; phylum Mollusca; class Cephalopoda; order Oegopsida; family Thysanoteuthidae; genus Thysanoteuthis; species Thysanoteuthis major. The sequence continues at coordinate 26,971,730 of OY735209.1, read as the reverse complement.
AGAATCGTATCACGTACATGTGGATAGTGTAATCTAAGGTCCTTTACTGGGTCACACAGACTTGCTGGCTGGGTTACAGGTTCACAATGAATAAATGAATAGATAAAGAGTAAGTGAGAAAAGTATTCATGACAGTGAAATAATTAAGATTGGAAATATGAATATATCTAATAATCTATTATTACTTTTGTCATTCATAGTGATACATTCGTTAAACTTATCAAATCATAAGAGAAATAGTAGTCTTGGCAAGTTTGAAAACGACAATAAGTTTAATGAGAGAGAAAGAGGGGCGATAGACAAGATACGATACATTCACGTCCAGTTGAAAATATCTACACCTTTGAGATGAACACGAATTCAGTTTCCTTTGAGCTTTGAGCCTGAAGTTCCCCCTTTTTTAATCGTATCAAGTTTATGCCCTAACCCTGATATAAAATGGACTGAGTATTATTAGTCAGTGGATCGTAAAGTTATTGTATGAAATCAAATTAGGTTGCGATCAAAAAAGTTGGAAAAACCCTGGAATAAGCTATCGGAAACATATTCAGGAATCGACCATTAAATCCATTGCAATGTTATGTTTTAGCAAAATATTCAAGAAAAATGTGTATTGAGATTGTACCAAAGTTCCCAATCCTCTTTTTAAAAAACTAGGAACTGAATGCATGGTTGAAAACCAGATTAATGCTGGAAACCTTTGCACACACAGCTGCTGTTTTATTCCAGAACATAAAATTGAAAATATTTGTGCCCCGATAAGATATTTTTGTGGGAAAATTTGTAAGTAATTGGGAAAGATTGATGACACATGAACTTATAGATACTAACATTGGACAGTGTTTAAGCATTTGTTATTCTCTCCTTGCTCGGCTCTAGATGAACGATCATTTTTGGAAAGACAGTCAGTAATGATGGAAAATGGATTGATAAAAAAGGGGTAAAGGGCTACACCTCTTGAGAGACAACTCCAAAGGAGTATGACTATCAGTGACAAAGTCCAGTTTTCTGTTGTGGGTGTCAACATGGTGATCCTTGTACGTCTCTAGTCTTGTCGAGATTAGGTCTTTATACCTACAATGACCAGCCTCTTCGCAGGATGCAAGTCTACTCAAGGGATACCTCCACTCTAATCTCCCAGCTTAAAAGTGAACTCAATTAGTAGCAGAGGAAATTTGTCATAATGAAGAGTTTTCCACTCTCTTCGCTCTTGCCGGGATTCGAACCCAAGAACTCCTGTGCATGAGGCAGACATGCTAACCATTAAAGTATCCAAGCATACCGAATTTACAGAGGGAGCTGCTTACCGCTGTCACTGTAAGGACAAGGTCTTTTAGATAATAATAACCGGTTGATAACGTTGAGCAAAGGATATAAAAATTAGAAAAATTTACTTTTATTGTCACAAATTTATATCCCCTGTTATAAATTTACTGTTATGTTACTGAACATATTGTTGAAATAGCTTTATATTACCAAACATTAACATAATTAATATAACATGATATAAATATTTTAGTATGGTTTTCAATTCATTTTAAATTAAGTGTTTGGGACCAACCAATTCTCAGAACAATGATCATTTGATAACATGATCGTAGTAAACAGCTTCCTCTTAATTACGAGAATCCAGAATGAAGAAGATCCAGAACAGCTTTCAATATGAGTGTCTACAAGTTGGGGGGGGAGAGAATGGGGTATTTGCCCCCCTCCTGGGTCAGGCCTCCTCACTAAAGAGAAAGTTGGACCCTAATAGCCAATAAAGAATAATGGTGCAGTACAATTGTTTTTATGTAAAGTTCCAATACAAAAAGACTGTATCATTATTCACTGGTTATAGATTTGCCACTAACATACATTTTGAATACATCCTTGACCCCAGCCCAGCCCGAAAAGTTGTAGCGAATGTCCATGGCCCTCAACATCCCAGCCAATTGGGAATCTACACTGTTGTTCTCTGTGTTTGGTGGAATTCAAAGAGAATTCTCACCACGAATTGCTGGAACCTAGACTAACTGTTACTGGGGGCAATACTACAGAGAGTAATTATCTCGTTTGAAATACGTATTGGAAAAGAAAAAGAAATGAAAATGTTTTTTACGGGCAAGGAAGCCATCCGATGATCTTGCTGCATGGCAACGCTCAGCCTACAGTCGCAAAAGCAATGCAGCAAACGACCAAGGAGCCGGAACTGAAATTTCTTTTCATTGGCCTTTAGTCTCTAAGCAGATCGAAAATAAAGATTAAGCTCTGTGCTAGGCTCGAACCTACACCCCTTTCCACTTCATGAAAACTGACTATGTACGATAACTGCTACTTTAATCCGTTTTTCCTGTGACCTTGGTCTGATGATGGATTTGATTATTTTGGTACTGAGGTTACTTAATTCAGTCCCAAGACCATACAAATTTGGTCTTGTACTGCAAAAGACTTTTGGCAACTCTGCCCCTGAAACAGTTCTTATTCCAAAGTCTGGAAATTCTATTTCCGCCAGGTCCTCTTCCCGTAATACACACTAATATTGTAGATTGTATGGTATTGTAAAGAAAAATCCGTGATATTGTAAAAGTAACGCAGATCCTGTTTTCTAACGCAACACCCATTATTCCTTCTCTCTAGTCTTTCAAGCTTCTTGTTACTCCATCCAATGCCTCCTCTTCCTTCTCCCGCTCTGTATTTACCAAACGCTTTTTGGAGCCAAAGGCAGAGGCCCGGATAGACGCCTTGGCTCCTTTACTGACCTCTTCTCGTAGAGAAAAACAGCGATGCTGGAATTCAATATCTACTGGGAAGTACATGAACTGCTAGATTGAGTAAGCAGGACGACGGACTACTTTCGGAAGTCAGTGGTTGTGTGCACCCGCGTAGGGATATTCCTTAAATATGCCAGCAAGATTTCGGGTGCGGGGAAACAAGGTCGGAACGGCGGAGGGAAGGTTACCGCAAGAAAAAAAAAAAATGAAATAAAATAAAATAAAATGAAAGATTTTTTTTTTAAATTGGAAGAAACGCATCGCGTATTTTCTTTTGAAAACACCTTTCAAATTGCTTATTCAGTTTTTTCTTCATTTTTCTTCCTCTATTTCTCCACGCCCACCTTTTACATAGGAATCCGTTCTTTCTTTTCCTTTTTTTTTTTTTTTCGTTTTCATTCATTGAAATTTTCGTTTCATTTAAATTGAATGTTTCGATTTCCTCTTTTAATGTTTCGTTCTTTCGTTTGATATTTTCTTTTAGGGCTTTTGTTCTCTCTCCCCCCCCCCTCTCTCTCTCTCTCTCTCTCTCTCTCTCTCTCTCTCTCTCTCTCTCTCTCTCTCTCTCTCTCTCTCTCTCCGTAGCTAGCTCGGTAGCTAACTCAAGCTCAATCTGTTATTTATGTATGGATCTATCTATCTATCTATCTATCTATCTATCTATCTATCTATCTATCTATGTCTGTTCAAGCCTTTATCCACTACTGGTTGGTTGGTAACTGAGACTAGAGGGCCATATTTTCTTCCGTCACCAGTGATCGATGTGTCATGGAAGAAGCCAGGATTCCGAGATCCGATTCTCACCGCTGGCGCAACACAATCTATTCACCATCATAAAATCCAGTTTTCAATAGATTATATCCCGGGCCGGTCGAAGGTACCAGCGACACAGGCAGTACTAAGAGCGTCCATGTGTCTGAGACAGTAGGACTTCCCAAATACAAATAGAAAAATGAGAAAATTGCTGAAATTGAAATGTTTTGATGATCGTTGAGTTACTCAACATATTCATTGATGCATTGTAATCTAAATTGTTGACATCTATTACCAAACATAGAACCAAAGTATAAGATAATACTATACTTTTAAGGGTGCCGAATTTCAGCTTGCCTGGGTGTGCCAGGGAGCCCTAGATCCGCCCTGACTACATTCGTGTTCTTGCGCAATATCTTCGGTATCTTTCTGAGTTGTTTCGATCGGTCAACACCACGCCTATTCATACGTACGTTTGTGTGTAAATATTTTCGAATGTTCACTCTGGCTGGCACAAGGATATGGGTTCCCTGTGAAGTTTGCACACTCCAGCAATAACCTTTAACTCGAAGCTGAAAGATATTCCAAAGTGCATTTGTATGAATATCCCCCCTCTCTCTCCCCCTCTCTCTCCCCCCCTCTCTCTCTCTCTCTCTCTCTCTCTCTGCCCCTCCCAATCTCTCTCTGTGTTAAGAACCGCCAACCAAAACTAACAGCATTGGTTTCCTTAGTTTTCAAGCTGGTTTGGCTGTTTGTATCATGCGTGCAGGCTGCACCAATAAAGCTAGAGAACTAAAAGAAATTTACTCTTCATGTTCTTTGAAATCCCTATTGATATGTCTTTAGTGGGGTTCAATTTGCAGTGCAAGTTTATGCTGAATTGGTACCTTAGTTTGTGTCCGACTGCATTCACGTTCGTTTTTGCTTTTTTTAAAATTCGGGTTTTCATGTAATATCTGCCCAGCAAGAGGTGAAAGACGAAACTTTTTCCCAATTTCTTAACTGAACACCCCAACACGGCATGCTGCTAAAAGACATTGGACACATTATAGTTTCTGTTGAGCGACAAATTTGTCTGCCTATTCTCCACTTCTGTAAGTATGGTCATTGCAGGATCCTTGCTAGCTCAGCACGCGATATCGAACCTGTATACTAAGTACTAGTATTCAGCTCTCTGAACGACCACTGAATTCACATGCACTTCTATCTTGGGCCTCGATTCTTCCAACTAGAAGTGATCCTAAAATTCTGGGAAAATGACCAACCTTGTCTGCACGAGACTTTTAAAAAAAATACCTCATAATTACAGGAGAGCGAAAGTTGAAAGCCTTGGGGTTTAATGCGTTTCTTTCATCTTGTGGAATACTTGATGCCACTAAGGTGAATCCAAGAGTAATCTTTCTTTCTTCTTTTCTGATTCAGTGCCATTACGCTGGCTACAGCGTCAGCCGTACCTGCACTGGCTTCCCATATCACTAGTTTCTAGCTATGTGTGAAACAGACT